>OY755237.1:735200-1114261 GCA_963576725.1 Azorinus chamasolen
TATTAATTAGGCAAATCTTATACCAAAATATACAGCATAATTATGTTGAAATGTTTTTCCTAGGCATAGACATAGAACATGCAGACGTGTATTTTCCAAGGCAAACAGTGCATACCCAGATGAGATCCGGCTCTACACTGTTTGCAAAATGCAACTACAGTTGTAACTGGCGGGCTAATGGTTAAATAGATCTTACCTCGGTAAAGTTTAGCCCATGTATTCATATTTTCTGCGCCATGAAGTTCAATTATTTGCAAATGCACCATATTGATGACGTCAAAAAATGACGTAATTGCTGTAGAAATGTTGATATGGTTGGTAAAAACTGTCACAGCAAAACACGCGAAACTTTCTTAAATTAGCAATATTTAAATTCATTTTAAATCAATTTCCCCACAAATTCAAAACTGCAACTTTTTTCTATGAGGTACTATACATGCCTACTTTCGTCCAGTATGATTACACTTTCTTTTGCAATTTTGTCTACGTCAACATTTAGATCAAATAGCCTATGTACTTTTCTATGCCTTTGCAAACAGAGTAGACCCAGATCAGATGACTCCTATAGGATCTACTCTGTTTGCTTATGATATAGTACAGATACCATTCTACAGTTTCTGCCATTGCCAAAATTTCTTGTGTTCAAGACATTGTGCCCCTTCAAAAAAATAAACTAATCAATATTCATGATGTCATTATTTCTGCATGAATATTCATAGAAAATAATCTGCTAGCATGCAAAGAGTTACTTTTCTATGCAACACAATTAATCAGCTGCTGTTTGTACATATCCCTAGTTCCACCTTTTCATGCCCTTCTGTCCTCTTCTGCATTATTAATATTTGTTCACTTATGGAATGAATATGGCATCTGCTTCGGATACACACTTGGTTCAAGACACAATATACCATGAATTTTTACTCTCTTCAACTCTTTACCTCATGAAAGAAATAATGACATCATGAATATTTATTTGCATAATTTCTATAATCATGCATAATAATGAACACAGGGAATGTTGGTCATGGCAGACACTGTAGAACCTGATTTATTATTGTTCCATAAGAAAAACGAGCAGACCCTGATCAGGAGGCTCCTTCCTAAAGGAGCCGTCTGATCTGCAAGTCTTGCGTCTCCGTCGAGGAAAAGGTTACTGTAACTGTTTTTTGTATAACGGCAAATGAACAAGCTCTTACAGGAGCCGTCAGATCTGGGTCTACTCTGTTTGCAAATGTGTAGAGTAGAAGGTGTATTTATGGAGAAAAGGGTTAAACTCTTCACAAGACTGTCTACAAAATTTGTTGTCTGCTGGAAAATTAATGTAAAAGTTATTTTTTCTTCTGAATTTCTTCAGAATTATTTTTTGGATCCTGATTTTACCCAGACTGTTTCCAGATACATAATCAAGAATTTACCACCAGCTTGCAATTGCCCTTATGAATATTTAGACGTTCATGAATATGCATTACCTGAAATTATGCAAATTCATAAACTGTAGAATGATATCTTTATTATTCAATAAGCAAACAGAGTAGACCCTAATTAAATGGCTCCTACAGGAGTATCTGATCTCAGTCTACTGTGTTTGCAAAGGTGTAAAAAAAGCATTTATATGAGGAACAAGGTGTGTTTGTGAAACACTATGCCCCAATATGACTTTTGACCTTGACCTTCATAAGTTACCCCTAAAATGTTTGCCTCCATAAGTTGCACATGCATGCCAAGTTTGAAGTATGTATGTGCAATGGTGAAACATTTATCACCAATGTTAAAGTTGTGGCCATTAACAGACAAACCAACCAATAAAAAGGTTTATCTTTAGACTGTAACAAAACAAATTGGATATAATCTCTGTAACACTTTGGCTCCAGTTTAGAGATACCTAGTTTCCACTCTTATCTTGATTTAAATTGTTTGAGCTGGGGGGGGGGGGGGTGTCTTCGAAAAAACAAAATGACAGAAAATTACGGAGCTCTGACAATCAATAACCATACCAACTTGGCAAGCATGTTCAAGGTTAGCAAATTGCATTCTCTATATACTACCCAGACACTTTCTATTGACAGTGAGTCTGGTTTATACAATACTACAACATATTGCTTGTCAGAATTTATCTTGCATACATACTTGATTCAAGTGTCATATATTGAATGCATTTCGTAATACTATCCCATATGATGTGATTGAATTCATTTGGAAAATCATTTACATCTTACAGAGACAGAATATCTGGCCAGCTTTAACCCTTTCAGAGCTGGAATTTCAAAGTGGAATGGTCCATTGTTGCTTAACTCATTCCCTCATACTGATGCCTTTTGATGCCTCTGTAAAAATCACTTTATGAAACCATTGTGATAATTAGAGCATTTGCTCCATAGGAGCAAAATGCTCTATTTATCACAATGGTTTCAAAACCACACAATTCTGAAATTTTCCTTTTCTCTAGTTAATGCTCTGTTTCAGTAGATTTATTCAAAGAGGTATGATCTAACAAGAGTGTGTTTGTGAAACAGTCTTATGCCCCCTGACCTTTGACCCTGAAGGATGATCTTGACCTTTGTCCCATGGACCAGGAAGTTGAACGCGACACTTCGTCTTTGCAATGTGAACATTTGTGCCAAGTTATTTTGAAATCCATTCACAGATATAAAAGTTACAGAAGGGACACGAAATTTGGGACGAATAGACGGACAGACAGACGAACCGACAATGTGATTACTATATGCCCGCCGTTGGGGGGCATAAAAATAGCCTATGAGTAAAAGAGTACAATTTACCTGAGGATTTAGAATGACAAACAGTGCATACCCTGATCAGAAGGAGCCCTCTGATCTGGGTCTACAATGTGCAAATACCAGTACACTCTTTTACTACATCCAAAGGGTTAACCCTTTCCTTTATATAAACATGTTTTCACACATCTGCAAACAGAGTAGACCCTAAAGGAGTCGTCTGATCAGGGTCTGCTCTGTTTGTTAATGGAATTTGATAGATCTGTTTTTATACTTTCTATAATGGCTACAATGTTCAATCTTTCATATATGATTATAACTAATTTGTCCATGAATATTCAGTAGGTAATGAAATTTGTAATAAACATAGAACAGGGAAAGGGTTAAATTGCTCTCCAGCAGAACTCTAAAGATAAACTAGATAGATTAGATAGATTTATTTCAATATCGAGTAACATGGCAATAGTTAACAACACATACATACATTTAAAACATTTCACAATTCAATAAAAATTGTAATGATTATATATGTTGTGTTATGAACTATGTCAGTCACATCAATATCAAGGATTACCACAAACGAGGAACAAAATGCTCCCCATCTGTGGGTACACAAAAAAGAGAATGAACTCTTATTTCCATTGTGGTCCTTATTGATACTGATGGTCTGACATAGAGAGGCATGAACTAGGAGTAAATAAAATTAAATATGAAATGAATTATTTTAAATGAGATAAAAATAGTTTGAGGTACTAAAATATCAAAAGTGATGTTAATTGCCAAATCAGTCCTTACAGATATAGACAGGTTTGAAATAAACTATCAAGATTAAAAAATTACAAAAGAATAAGCTTATTTTAAATATATAAGACTATTTGTAAAAAATGAATAAGATTGAGATCAGCAGCAAAATCTTAAAAACTAGCACACTTATAGCTTACATTATGTATATTAATCTGACTAGAAAGTAAATTACTGAACTATTTTGCAAAGATTTACGTATAGAATGAATAACTAGGCATTTAATCAAAATGTTAGCACACAACATTGGAATATATATTACTCTATGTTGAGATTGAACTTGAAAGAACCTTCTTTTAGCAAATATCACAGACAAATTCCATTAATGTTCTTCTATATTTCAGTAAGATGTATTATTCTTAAATGTGAAGAGTTTTTAAAAAGTGGTCTTTAACAGCCCTTTTGAATTTTGGTAATGTGGACAAGACTCTAATATTAGAAGGTAAAGCATTCCACCACTTACACCCTAAGAAGGAAAATGACTTTGAGCCAAAACCTTTGACCTTTGGAGGCACAAATGACCCATGTTCACTTGATCTAGTTCTGTAAGTGTGAACTGAATCCTGAGAAGTGAAACTCTGAGACATATAGACAGGGCATAAACTATTTCTTATTTTGAAGACATGACAAAGAGCAATTTGCTCAACTCTTTTCGATACAGGTAACCAGTCCAAAGAGATGAAATGAGACTTTTTAACCGAAGATCGAGCATCCATATTGAGAACAAATCGAATCATCTTATTTTGAGTAACCTGTAGTTTGTCTTTCCAAAATTGAGTCAAACCGTGATACCAAAATGAGCATGCATAATCAAAATGACACTGAATGAGAGCTAACACCAATAGTCTTTTTGTATGATCTGTAAGATGACATCTATTCCTATACAAAAACTTAAGCCTTGCATTAGCCTTTTTGACAATACCACTAGCCATAGATTCACCGGTTAGACTCTGATCTAATGTAGCTCCCAAATATTTGACCGATTTGGTTGAATCAATAACCTGACCATTACAAGTGACATTGAGATCATTGTTAGATTTTATTTTCATCTTTGATCCAAAAATAATAGACTCTGTTTTTCCCAAATGTAGTGACAATTTATTATCTACCAGCCAATGACTAACCATTTCAAGATCAGCAGATAGTTCCTTTTCAATAAAAGACTTACACTTGCCAGAAACCAATATAGCTGAATCGTCCGCATAGAGTAACAGTTTATTTTTTACTACAGCAGGCATGTCATTGACATATATCAAAAATAAAAGGGGTCCCAATATTGACCCTTGAGGTACACCACAAGTAACATCGCGTGGCTTAGATTGGGTCCCAGACACATCAACAAGTTGCTTCCTACAACAAAGATACGAACGAAGCCAACGAATAATATCTTGTCCAAGACCTAATGCGTCAAGTTTCATCAAAAGTATAGAGTGGTCAACTGTGTCGAAAGCCTTTTGCAGATCCAACAGAACCATGCCTATATAGTTGCCTTTATCCATTTGTGACCTGATGTAATCCGAAAGATGGATAAGACAAGTATCGGTGGAAAAACCTTCCCGAAAACCTGACTGTAGTTGATATAAGAGGTCTTTATCTTTTAGATAAGACTCAACCTGGTCATAAACAACTCTTTCAACTATCTTGGATAGAATACATAGTATTGAAACAGGGCGATAATTACCAACCTCTGTTTTGTCATTCTTTTTGTAGAGGGGGACAACCCTTGCAGATTTCAAATCATCTGGAACTACTCCTTGAATCAAAGACAAATTAATTATATGAGTGATTGGACATGCTATGATAGTGGCACTATCTCTGACAAACTTGCTAGGAATACCATCCAGCCCAGTAGACTTATTCTCACTAAGCTTATTCAAGTATTTCAGAACCTTGTTCTCTGACAAAATAGAAAAAGAATAATTATCGGGAATAACCCCTTTCTGAGAATAAAACCTAAAAACAAAATCCCTACCATACCTGTAAAGAGATTGGGGTAGTTTCCCAACAAGTTTAGAAGCAACAGTTGTATAAAAAACATTAAATTTCTCAGAAACCGTTTGCTTGTCAAAACAAATGTCATTACTATCATCCATTTTAAGGCCTATATTGGAACAAGAGGATTTTGCCTTTTTTGAGGGTAGACCAAGATTCTTTAGTGTATCCCAGAGACTTTTGGAATTAGATTTATTTTCCTCAAGTTTAGAGTTAAAAAAGTCTTGCTTTGCCCTATGTATCAGCTGCTGAGTTTGATTTCTGAGCATTCTAAAATGTGCAAGGTTTTCATCAGTTTTTTCATCTTTATAAGACTGAAAGCTTTTATCTCTGTCTTTGATATATTGCAGAATCTCAGGAGACATCCATTGTTCAGTTCGTTGTTTAATCCTAACCTGTTTGATGGGTGCTATGTTGTTCAAAGCAGACATAAAAATATTTTTGAAAGAATCCCAAGCAACAGATACATTGTCACAGAGCATGACTGGGCTCCAGTCTGAATTCAGTAAAACATTCTGAAAATCCTCTTTGTTAAAGTTCTTCATTGAACGTATCTTAACAGTGTTATGTAAACCTATAAAGTTTTTGGTAATTTTCCTTGTACAATAAGTCATTGAATGATCACTTAAGCAGGTATTAATCACACCAGACTGTACTATTTTGTCATTATCAGAAACTAAAATAAGATCAATAACAGTGGAAGTAGTTTGACAATATCTGGTAAAATCAGTAATCAATTGTTTAAAATGAAACATGTTCATAAAGGTCTTCAGCTTTTTTACTAAGAAACAAATTCTACTAGTTTTAGAAACATCAGTATTGAAGTCACCTAATAATATGGTTTCTAATGATAAAAAGTCGCTAACTAGAGGTTTGTTTTTGTCACAAAAACAGATGTCTCCCCCTCCCATCCTGTTTCCAATACACAAGTGTAATGTCTGTAACTCCAAACTTATCAAGGTTTAATTTTAAGTCATCAGGGGCAATAACTCCAACATTATCAAGGGGAGACAATTAAAAAAAACCCGGGTACACAACACATGCTGGTCAACATTCCTGTGAAGTTTGGTGACTCTAGTACAAGTGGTTTCAGAGATACAAATGACACAAAGTAAAGTTCCTCTTATTTTAAGTCACAAAGGGCAGTAACTCCAAAGTTATCAAGGGGAGACAATTAAAACAAGAGGGCCAAGATGGCACTTAATCGCTCACCTAATTACCATAGATTTAAGATTTTTGCAGGGTAGCCCATGGGTAGGGTCAATATTGAACTTAGGGACAATATATGAACAATGTTGATAGTGGATCATGAGCAGTGGATCATGAGCAGTGGTTCTGCAGAACAAGATTTTCAAAGATTTAGTATATTGATTTTATCAAGACAATGATTCTGACCAATGAAGATTGCGCTAAAAATGTGCTCTCTAAAGTATTTTTTCTAAGATTTGACCTAGTGACCTACTTTCTATTCCCACTTAACCCATGATCACACTCAACCTTGATATCACCAAGACAAACACTCTGAGCAAGTTTGAGGAAGACTGGGCTAAAAATGTGGCCACTGGAGTGTAAACTAGATTTCTCTAAGATATGACCCAGTGACCTACTTTTTGACCTCACATAACCCACTTGCAAACTTGTCCAAGATTTTATTAGGACAATCATTCTGACCAATTTTCATGAAGATTTGGCTATAAATGTGACCTCTAGGGTGTTCACAAGGTTTTCGTACTATTTGACCTAGTGACCTAGTTTTTAACCCCACATAACCCACTTTCAAACTCGTTTGAGATTTTATCGAGACAATCATTATGACTAAGTTTCATGAATATTGGACTAAAATTGTGACCACTAGAGTGTTCACAAGGTTTTTCTACTGTTTGACCTAGTGACCTAGTTTTTAACCCCACTTGACCCACTTTCGATCTAGTCAAAGATTTTATCAAGACATTTGTTCTGACCAAGTTTCATGAAAATTGGACTCAAATTGTGACCACTAGTGTTCACAAGGTTTTTCTACTGTTTGACCTAGTGACCTAGTTTTTAACTCCACTTGACCACTTTCGAACTTGTCCGAGATTTTATCAAGACATTCATTCTGACCAAGTTTCATGAAGATTGGACTATAATTGTGACTACTAGAGTGTTCACAAGGTTTTTCTACTGTTTGACCTAGTGACCTAGTTTTTTACCCCACATAACCCATTTTTCAAACTCCTCTGAGATTTTATCAAGACAATCATTCTGACCAAGTTTCATGAAAATTGGGCTAAAAATGTGACCTGTAGAGGGTTCACAAGGTTTTCCAACTATTTGACCTAGTGACCTAGTTTTTAACCCAACTTGACCCACTTTCGAACTCGTCCGAGATTTTATCAAGACATTCATTCTGACCAAGTTTCATGAAGATTAGACTACAATTGTGACCACTAGAGTGTTCACAAGCAAATTGTTGACGACGCAGGACGCACACCGCACGACGGACGACGGACATTCAAGTCTCCCAAAAGCTCACCCTGAGCTTTGCTCAGGTGAGCTAAAAACCCAGATGCAGAATGCTGGTGAACATTCCTGTATAGTTTGGTGACTCTAGCCCTACTGGTTTCAGAGATACATGCAGCACAAAGTTTTTTTCTATTTTTAAGTTATCATATCAGGGGCAATAACTCAAGAATTATCAGGGGGACACAATTTAAAACAAGAGGGCCATGAGGCCCTGAAGCGCTCACCTGAGATAACCCCAGGGGCGGGGCCATTTTTGACCACAAGAAATCATGTGTACAACCTTGGTAGAGAACCACTAGGCAAAGCAGTATGCCATTAATTAAAGGTCTAAGCCTTATGGTTTCAGAGAAAAATAATATTTTATATTTTACCCATGAAAAACTGATAAGCCCTGAGGCAGGGCCAAGTTTCGCCCAGTGGTCAGGGTCGTAAGTTAAACATTTTTGGCAGAGGACCACAAGCCACAGCTACATATTTGTAGAGGACCATTAGATCATGTTACATACCAAATATCAATGGTCTAGGCCTTACAGTTTCAGTAGATTTTTAAAGATTTTCCAATGAAAAACTGATAAACCCTTGGGCGGGGCCATTTTTGGCCCGAAGGTCATAATTTGAACAACACTTGTAGAGGACCATAAGATCATGCTACATACCAAATATCAAAGGTCTAGGCCTTACAGTTTGAGAGAAGAAGATTTTTAAAGATTTTCCTTTGAAAAACTAATAAGCCCATGGGCGGGGCCATTTTTGGCCCGGGGGTCATAATTCGAACAACGTTTGTAGAGGACCATAAGATCATGCTACATACCAAATATCAAAGGTCTAGGCCTTACAATTTCAGAGAAGAAGATTTTTAAAGATTTTCCTATGAAAAACTGATAAGTCCATGGGCGGGGCCATTTTTGGCCTGGGGGTCATAATTTGAACAATCTTTGTAGAGGACCATTAGATCATGCTACATACCAAATATCAAAGGTCTAGGCCTTACAGTTTGAGAGCAGAAGATTTTTAAAGATTTTCCTATGACAAGAGGGCCATGAGGCCCTGAAGCGCTCACCTGAGATAACCCCAGGGGCGGGGCCATTTTTGACCACAAGAAATCATGTGTACAACCTTGGTAGAGAACCACTAGGCAAAGCAGTATGCCATTAATTAAAGGTCTAAGCCTTATGGTTTCAGAGAAAAATAATATTTTATATTTTACCCATGAAAAACTGATAAGCACTGAGGCAGGGCCAAGTTTCGCCCAGTGGTCAGGGTCGTGAGTTAAACATTTTTGGCAGAGGACCACAAGCCACAGCTACATATTTGTAGAGGACCATTAGATCATGTTACATACCAAATATCAATGGTCTAGGCCTTACAGTTACAGTAGATTTTTAAAGATTTTCCAATGAAAAACTGATAAGCCCTTGGGCGGGGCCATTTTTGGCCCGGCAATCATAATTTGAACAATCTTTGTAGAGGACCATAAGATCATGATACATACCAAATATCAAAGGTCTAGGCCTTACAGTTTGAGAGAAGAAGATTTTTAAAGATTTTCCTTTGAAAAACTAATAAGCCCATGGGCGGGGCCATTTTTGGCCCGGGGGTCATAATTCGAACAACACTTGTAGAGGACCAATAGATCATGCTACATACCAAATATCAAAGGTCTAGGCCTTACAGTTTCAGAGAAGAAGATTTTTAAAGATTTTCCTATGAAAAACTGATAAGTCCTTGGGCGGGGCCATTTTTGGCCCGGGGGTCATACTTTGAACAATATTTGTAGAGAACCATAAGATCGTGCTACATACCAAATATCAAAGGTCTAGGCCTTACAGTTTGAGAGAAGAAGATTTTTAAAGATTTTCCTATGAAAAACTGATAAGCCCTTGGGCGGGGCCATTTTTGGCCCGGGGGCCATAATTTGACCAATCTTTGTAGAGGACCATAAGATCATGCTACATACCAAATATCAAAGGTCTAGGCTTTATAGTTTCAGAGAAGAAGATTTTTAAAGATTTTCCTATGAAAATTCCATATTACCATATACGGAAAAAATGACCACGCCCTCTGGCGGCCATGTTTTTTGCCGGATCAAAATTCTTTTAACAACTTTTGAAGTCTATCAACTGAGAAACATTTTGGTGAAAACTATATTCAAATCGGACAAGTCATTCTGGAGAAGAAGATTTTTCTAGATATTGTGTACGGTTGCCATGGCAACAAGACCGATGGCCCCACCCACTATCTTTTAACAACTTTTGAAGCACCCACCAACAGTATGTATCTGACCAAGTTTGGTTACAATTGGGCAGTCGGTTTCAAAGAAGAAGTCGTTTGAAATTGTTGACGGACAGATGGACAGACGGACGCCGGACGCCGGACACAGGGGTATCACAAAAGCTCACCTTGAGCACTTTGTGCTCTGGTGAGCTAAAAAACTGATAAGCCCTTGGGCGGGGCCATTTTTGGCCCGGGGGTCATAATTTGAACAATGTTTGTAGAGGACCATAAGATCATGCTACATACCAAATATCAAAGTTCTAGGCCTTACAGTTTCAGTGAAGAAGATTTTTAAAGATTTTCCAATATTACCATATATGGAAAAAAAGACCACGCCCTCTGGCGGCCATGTTTTTTGCCGGATCAAAATTCTTTTAACAACTTTTAAAGTCTATCAACTGAGAAACATTTTGGTGAAAACTATATTCAAATCGGACAAGTCATTCTGGAGAAGAAGATTTTTCTAGATATTGTGTACAGTTGCCATGGCAACAAGACCGATGGCCCCACCCACTATCTTTTAACAACTTTTGAAGCACCCACCCACAGTATGTATCTGACCAAGTTTGGTTACAATTGGGCAGTCCGTTTCAGAGAAGTCGTTTGAAATTGTTGACGGACAGACAGACTGACAGACGGACAGACAGACAGACAGACAGACAGACAGACAGACAGACAGACAGACGGACGACAGACGCCGGACACAGGGGTATCACAATAGCTCACCTTGAGCACTTTGTGCTCTGGTGAGCTAAAAACCTTAACCAAAAGTTCTAAGTCAAAAAGGGCCATAATTCTGTCAAAATGCTTGACAGAGTTATGTATTCTTGCCTACAGATGAAGATTGTGGTAGTGAACAAGTGCTCCATGTTTCAAAGCTTTATTCCAAAGGTAAAAGGCAAAAAGTGGACTTTAACAAAAACCTTAACCAAAAATTCTAAGTTAAAAAGGGCCATAATTCTGTCAAAATGCTTGACAGAGTTAAGTACTCTTACCTACAGATGAAGTTTGTGGTGGTGAACAAGTGTTCCAAAGTTCAAAGCTTTATTCCAAAGGTTAGAGGCAAAAAGTGGACTTTAACAAAAACCTTAACCAAAGTGTGATGCGGACACGAGTAGGATAGCTCCACTATTCTTCGAATAGTCGAGCTAATAAAAACCCAAGAGCAAAACAACTCGTGCTAGTGAACAATCCTGTGAAATTTGGTGACTCTAGCACTACTGGTTTCAGAGATACAAAGTTTGTATAAATTTAAGTGTTCATATCAGGGGCAATAACTCAAGAATTATCAGGGGGAGACAATTCAAACAAGAGTACCGCATACGGTACATAATACGCCCACTTGCAAACTTTCTCCGATACAACATGCCTTATAAGTGTTGCCTTATAAGTGTTGACATTTTCTAATCTGTGCTTCAGATCTTGATTTCCATATTAAGGTGATACTATTTTTTAAAAAAATGAAGTGAATATCTTATTAAATAAAAAAGTTACAGCTAATCCTCATTTTTGCAGATTTTTGTAAAGTGCAACGGCCATAACTCCGAAACGACAAATCAAATGATCCTCAGAATCGACTTAGCTTCAGGTCTTGATGCATTAAACATGTGGATGAAGTTTCATTAATATCTGTCAAACAGTTTTGCCAGAAAACAGCGGACAAACTATTTGCATATATTTGCATTTTTTTTTAAGTAAAAGGGCAATAACTCCGAAACGAAAAATCAAATAAACCTCAAAATTGACTCAGCATCAGATCTTGATGCATTAAACATTTTTGTGAAGTTTCATTAATATTTCTCAAATAGTTTTCCCAGAAAACAGCGGACAAACTATTTGCATTATTTTTTAAGGACAAGGGCAATAATTCTGAAACGAAAAATCAAATGATCCTCAGAATCAATTCAGTTTCAGATCTTGATGCATTAAACATTTGTGTGAAGTTTCATTAATATCTCTCAAATAGTTTTCCCAGAAAACAGCGGACAAACTATTTGCATATTTTTTAAGGACAAGGGCCATAACTCTGAAATGAGAAATCAAATGAACCTCAGAATCAACTCAGCTTCAGATCTTGATGCATTAAACATTTGTATGAAGTTTCATTAATATCTGTCAAATAGTTTTCCCAGAAAACAGTGGACAAACTATTTGCATGTATTTGCAGTATTTTTTAAGTAAAAGGGCCATAACTCTGAAACGACAAATCAAATGAACCTCAGAATCGACTCAGCTTCAGATCTTGATGCATTAAACATTTGTGTGAAGTTTCATTAATATCTCTCAAATAGTTTTCCCAGAAAACAGCGGACAAACTATTTGCATATTTTTTAAGGACAGGGCCATAACTCTGAAAAGACAAATCAAATGAACATCAGAATCAACTCAGCTTCAGATCTTGATGCATTAAACATTTGTGTGAAGTTTCATTAATATCTGTCAAATAGTTTTCCCAGAAAACAGCGGACAAACTATTTGCATGTATTTGCAGTATTTTTTAAGTAAAAGGGCTATAACTCCAAAACGAAAAATCAAATGAACCTCAGAATCGACTCAGCTTCAGACCTTGATGCATTAAACATTTGTGTGAAGTTTCATTAATATCTCTCAAATAGTTTTCCCAGAAAACAGCGGACAAACTATTTGCATATTTTTTAAGGACAAGGGCAATAACTCTGAAACGACAAATCAAATGAACCTCAGAATCAACTCAGCTTCAGATCTTGATGCATTAAACATGTGTGTGAAGTTTCATTAATATCTCTCAAATAGTTTTCCCAGAAAACAGCGGATAAACTATTTGCATGTATTTGCATTATTTTTTAAGTAAAAGGGCCATAACTCCGAAACGAAAAATCAAATGAACCTCAGAATCGACTCAGCTTCAGATCTTGATGCATTATACATTTGTGTGAAGTTTCATTAATATCTCTCAAATAGTTTTCCCAGAAAACAGCGGACAAACTTTGCATATTTTTTAAGGACAAGGGCCATAACTCTGAAATGAAATATCACATGAATCTCAGAATCAACTCAGCTTCAGATCTTGATGCATTTAACATTTGTGTGAAGTTTCATTAATATCTGTCAAATAGTTTTCCCAGAAAACAGTGGACAAACAAAATGTTGACAGACGAACGAACGAACGAACAAACGAACGAACGAACGAACGAATGAACGAACGAACGAACGGACGGACGGACGGACAGGGCCACGACAATATACGACCACCTTTATTAGGTGGGCGTATAAAAACATAGGTGCACATCAACTCATGCTGGTGAACATTCCTGTGAAGTTTGGTGACTCTAGTACTAGCGGTTTCAGAGATACGAGCGACACAAAGTTTTTCTAATTTTAAGTCATCAGGGGCAATAACTCCAAAGTTATCAGGGGGAGACAATTACAAAAACCCAGGTGCACAACAACTCATGCTTGTCAACATTCCTGTGAAGTTTGGTGACTCTAGCCCAACTGGTTTCAGAGATACGCGCGACACAAGTTTGTGACGGACAGAGAAATACACGGCCGGACGGATGGACGGACAGATTACTTTGTCAAAAACAATATGTCTCCCCATAAATGCCATAGATATTCATGGGGTAAAGGATTCAATCTTTGCAAACAGAGTAGACCAAGATCAGATTGAGCCGTCTGATCATGATAAGGGTCTACACAGTGTTTGCCTACATGCTACACTCCTGATTCTGTACCATTGTTTTTGGAAATAAATTTCCTAATTACAATAATTAAATATTTATAATGCAGGACACACATATACTGTCATTTGCACACAGTGCAGACCCAGATCAGAAGGCCACTAGAAGAGCCCTCTGATGTGGGTCTGCACTGTTTTGTCATTCAAGCTCTAGCAGTTCAACCCTTTCCTTCATATAAATGCCTTTGCAAACAGAGTAGACCCAGATAAGAGGGCTCTTGTACGTAGGAGCTGTCTGATCAGGGTCTGCTCTGTTTGCTTAGGAAATTATAACATATCTGGCTCTACAGTTTCTTCCAATACCATCGAATCCCCGTGAACATAAATAGGCGATTGTAAAAAATCAGCTATTAAATAATGATGATGTTTTTAATGTCTCACATGAATATTCAACAGGGAAAGGTTTAAACCTGTCATACTGAGTGGACTCTATATTTAAATACTAATGGGTTTATCCGTTATTCCACTCTGAAAATTAGCATTGAAAGGGTTAACCCATTCCCTCATAGGCTATTTTTAGATCCAACCTCTTTGAACAAATCTACTGAAAAGGAGCATTAATTAACTAGAGAAAAGGAACTTTTTATTTAGAATTTTGTAGTTTGAAACCATTGTGCTAAATAGAGCATGTGCTCCTATAGGAGCAAATGCTCTATTCATATTAATTCTGACTTCCTACATGTAAGTGATAACAAGACTGTAAAGCTTCTCTGTGACTGAAAATTCAAATTAAGAAATTACTAAGTGAATCTGGTAAAATCTCAGTGACTTTAAATTGTAAAATTTATATAACTTGGTGACATACAAAAACTCTGTGTTAAATCATTGTGTACTATAGTATAGACTTTGTGAAGAAGAAACTTGGAATTAAACGTTATCGAAAACAACTTTGGAATCTGTATATAATGTATTGAGGCCCACATGGAAGATTGGGCTTACCTAAATGTGTAGCCTCGTTAAATAAAGTCATTATTATTATTATTATTATTATTATATTATTATTATTATTTATCACAATGATTTCAACAAGTGATTTTTACAGAGGCGTAAAAAGGTGTATTTAATTAATATTCAACAGGTAATGGTATAAGAAAGGTCACTTACATCTGGTAAATCTGGCTCTGTAATGCTTTTTGAATGTAGGTTGCCACCTAATATCTGTCATGCCTAATTGTACAGCTATCCATAAACGTATGTATGAAAGATAGACCATGGCTGAAAAATATTAACACATAACATTAAAAATTGCAGATTCCAAAAGCAAAAACTTCTAAAGTATAGATTTTTCTCAACATGTGTGTGTTTTGGATTAACATATTGTAAATATCTGTAAGAAAGACCGATGTTTGTCTGAAACACATTCTTTCTGAAACCCTTTCCTTCATATAAACACATTTTCTCACATTTGCGAAAAATTCAAATTCAGACGGCTCCTACAGGAATATTAAACAGGGAAAGGGTTAAAGAATTTAATTTCACTGTTTTTAAAATCAATGATCAGGGTGACAAACATTTGTATCCTTTCTTTCATACAAACGCTTTTTCATGCTTTTGCAAACGGAGAATACCCATATCATATGTAATCAACATCATTCTGATGAGGATCTGCTCTGTTTGCTTATGAAATTGTAATAGATCTGACTCTACAATCACTACCAATACCAAACAATCCTACGTACATTATGTCATTACAAAAATTCAACTATTCGTTTTTCTACTCACAGTACATTTTTACACACTAGCTTACATACCGTTACGTCTGTTAACTAGTATACTACCTAAAATTGTCATCATTAAAACATGGTATATGCCCACAATCTTTATTTTAGGCATACACCATTTTTTAGCTGTATCATCTCCATTGGATACCAGAATCCACAGTTTAACATCACAGTACGTATCACGTAACTAGAAAGGCACCGAAAAAACCCTACCTCAGTAAAGTTTGCTTTTGATATTTTTATGTATGTAACCCTGATGAAGGTACTTGTAAGTACCAAAACGTTGGTACAGTAAAATGGCGATAATCCGAGGAGCGATTTACCGAGTATATGGCCTAATCCGAGGGAATTTGTATGGTCCGGACATGAAATCTATTATTTCAATACAACTATGTACCGTGTAATCCGAGTCTCGATTTTTCGAGCACGCTTCTCGGTCCCTTCAATCAATTGCTTCATTAAATTACCTGCCTAATCCGAGCATGCATCGCGGACACTTCGAAGTCAATTTATCACACCTCCATTGTTGATGTCTCGCGACTCCGTGTGTCCCCAGCAATTAGAGGTGCCACTGTGTTAGTTTGCTACTATGTGTGAATAACACCGGGTCCAGCAGTATACACGTATGTTGGCAGTAATTGTGAGCTCATAATTGTGTATAATGCATCGATTCTTTACTTATATATAAGTGAAAACGGTAAACACCATTCACAGCCGAGACCGAAGTTTCACTGTAGTTTGCACCGTTCAATGGACCCTTCACAATAAACCCAAATTTGGTTTCAAACTATTAGACATAGAACAGTCGTAGCTTCTAACCTCATACTTATGGATTTTAGTTTGCCTAAGTTTCCATTCGTCGACATTTCATTTTAGTTTTGGATGTTTAAAAACAATATCGCTTCGCTCCCGTACTGTTTCATGATAAGAAAAATCAAGGCGAGTTGAATTAATTAATAATCGGAACACTCGGTGTTATTCGTCGGAAATACCCAATAAAGATTGTTTACTCTCGTAATAAGCGTTTGGTTGAACGAGACTTTTCTAAAAATACGCAAACATATCAATTTATCTTTTATGCATTCTGTAGGCAAACAACACATGTATGTGCATACACTGTACGATATATTTGACACGTTGAATCCACAAAGTATGAATTCATGGATAATGCGAGGGTAGCGGTAATCCGAGCATTTTCTCAGTTCCCGACAGTCCTCGGATTATCGCCATTTTACTGTATATTAAATAAACAGATGAACCTGATCAGACTTGGTCGTTCACTTTCCACCACCATTTTACTACTAGTAAAAATTCAACTAATAAATATTCAAGATGTCATTATTTCTTACATGAATATTCAAGAGGGAAAGGAAAAAGAAGGCTCAAATGTTACGAAATGATACGAAAATGGTAACGTTTCAGCATTTACTATGCAAAACTACTTAATCGTTTACTCCATAAATATGCATTTCTACACCTTAGCAAACAGAATAGACCCAGGTCAGACGGTTCCTGTAGGAGACGTCTGATCAGGGTCTGCTCTTTTTACTTATGATATAATGTAGATATGAATCTACAGTTTCTGCCATGACCAGAACTTCCTGTGTCCATGTGCTATTATAACAATTAATCTAATTATTATTCATGTGCAAATTGTGCTTTTATGCCTTCAAATTCATTTCATTTCAGTAAAGGGAACTTCAACCTCTTGTGATAACACAGGAATCAGAAAGGTACAGTAAAACCTCTCTATAATGACCACTAAATTACATCAATTATTTTGTGTTAAAGGCAGATGGCTACTTAAAGCGAGGTAAAAGTAAACTAGACGCACACCGCACGATGCACAACAAACGCCGACAGACGACGGACATCAGGCGATCACAAAAGCTCACCCTGAGCACTTTGTGCTCTGGTGAGCTAAAACCTGATAAGCTCCGAGCGGGGCCAATTCGGGTCAAGGGGTCATTATTTGAACAATCTTTGTAGAGGACCATTAGATGATGCTACATACCAAATATTAAAGGTCTAGGCCTTACAGTTTCGGCGAAGAAGATTTTTTAAAGATTTTCCTATGAAAAACTGATAAATCCGGGACGGGTCATATTTGACCCGGGATTCATAATCCTGACAAAGTCTGGTTAAAATCCAGTCAGCGGTTTCAGAGGAGATGTCGTTTGAAAATGAGGCCGGACGCTAAAAACTGATAAGTAATGGGGCGGGCCACAATTTGAACAATCTTTGGTAGAAAATCATTAGATGATGCTACATACTACATACCAAATCGATGGCTTGGTGCAAAACTATTCTAACTCCTTCACAAAGTGAAGGAGTTAGAATAGTTTTGCACCAAGCCCTCGAAATGTCTAGGCCTAACAGTTTCGGAGTAGAAGATTTTTAAAGATTTTCCTATGAAAAACTGATAACCACCGGGGCGGGGCCATTTTTGGTCCTGGGTCATATTTTTGAACAATCTTTCCAGAGGACCATTAGATGATGTTACATACCAAATATCAAAGGTCTAGGCCTTACAGTTTCAGAGAAGAAGATTTTTAAAGATTCTCCTATGAACTAGAAAATTGTGTCAGTAAGACACAGCGATGCCCCTGTGGTGGTGCTTGCCTAGCTGCAAACAGTGCAGAACCTGATCAGAGGGTTGCTCCTACAGGACACTCCATTTATGGTCTACACTGTCATTGATAATCCTCTAGCAAATCATAACCTTTCGTACTAAATGAACTCTACTTTCAAACAATCATGGATCAATCCATACTGGAAATTCAGCATTGAAAGGGTTAAAGAATTGATTTGAAACCTTACCTTTTCTTCTACGTGTAGTAATGAGGACTGACTCTAAGATTTCACTCTTCTCAGCACCATTGACTGAAAACACGCGGAATAAGTAGTCTGTATTCTCTTGTAACCTGGCAGCAAAGAAAAAATCAGATGATCAGAAGCTGCAATTAATGTTTGGTTTACTACAAAACTATTATAACTTTATAATGAGCATTTTGCATTAATCGGTCTCGCTAATGCGACCACATAATTTATTAACATCAGAAGAGCAGACTGCGTTGGTTGGGGCACATAGAGCGCAGCACTGGCTGGATTGCTCAAGTCCGACAAATGAATGTACCAGAAGAAAGGACCACTAGTAGGCCTAAGTTGTCTTGGGAAGAACGAGTAAAGCGTGATAGGAAAACCCTGGGTATGGATTCCAACAACCCTCAAAACAGACAGGAATGGAGAGGACGACTTCGATCTAGACTGGGCAGTCAGGCCCCACCCTCATCAGAGGATTAGTTGATGGCCTGATCAACAAATAAACCGGATAGTGAGTGAGTGAGTGAGTGAGTGAGTGAGAGAGTCTTCAAACACAGGTGGTTGCTTAATGCTGGGGAAAAGTTATGCAGAAACTCTATAGGAGCTTTCGCCATAACTTTTGTCCTGCATGAAACTACCACCTGTTTTAAAAATCCAGAAGTAGACGTGTTTATAGTGGTAGTATTAGAGAGAATGTACTGTATAATACAAGCTCAATCTATGAGACATGCTTAAAAAGACCCCTTCAAACAGTTTGGATCCAGATGAGATGCCGAGTTACTAAGAATCACATCTGGATCAAAGTTACAGTTTTCAGCAGAAATGAAAGACTTGATGTGTCAGAATTTCACAAATACACTGGCGGCAATTTCATCTAGAGGTATGATATTGATACATAAACATTTAAAATTATTTAACATTGTATGATAATAGATGTTATTGTGAATTTCAAGAAATGTTAAATTCCAGGTAATTATTCTAAGAATATTATTACAAACTTATACACTCACTCCACAGATACTCTTTTCTATGCCTTTGTAAATTGAGAAGTCCCAGATCAGATGGCTAATCCAGGTGCCATTTGATCAGGATTTGCTCCATTTGGCAATGGAATTATATAGATTTGAGTATACATTTTCTGCCTTGGCAAAAATTTAATATACCGTGTTAAAAATTAATCTAATTAATATTCATGATGTCTTCATTTCTAAAGGGGTTAATCTATGATTCATTATTATTCATTCACAAACAAAATTTCAACACATCTGCAAGCACTGCAGAAAAGCATCTCGATATATTCAGTATGACAATTTTCAAAGGCAAAGGGACATTACTCTATTGAATTAAATGTCAACAGGAATGAGAGTCCAACTTGATCTGTAATAATTGCTATCAAATCACACACATACAATCAGTTCAATATATGTCAGCACATTGCAAAATATGTTTGAAAAACTAATTTATATCAATATCCTAAAATTATCAAAATACAAGGGCCATAACTCCGTTAAAAATAAGCCAACAGAATGAAAGTCAATTATCAGTCACTTGTTATTTAATTAAACAAACTTGCAACTCAAAATCTGCAGACACTGCAGAGAAAAAATCTTGAAAACTAAATCATGACAGAAGGATGAAGTCCAAGGACCATTATTGTTTTTAAACATATGTCAACCAAACAAAGTCACACTTGATCTGGCACTGGTTCTGGGTCAAATACAAACTTTTAGCTTATTATCTGAAAGCACTACTGGAAAAGGTCCAGAAACTGAAGTATGATGGAAGGAAGGAATGATGGAAGGACAGAATGTCATCCAGGGACAATGCTATATATACCAATTACCATTTTAAGGTGGGGAGAAAAATCAAACATACATATAAATGTTAAAGAATGTAATTACAACATTTTAGAACCAAGGTTTGAGGTTATAAAAATTCTGAGTATGAGTAACAGTTCATTTTCAAGTATCTAATTGGTCAGATTTTAACCATTTCCCTGTTCTATATTTATTCCAAATTTCAATACCTACTGAATATTCCTAGACAAAAGAGTTATAGTGAAATTTGGAAGTTGGAACATTGTAGCCATTTAATAAACTAAAGAAACAGATAGATCTATCAAATTCTATTAGCCAACAGAGCATGGAGTCGTCTATTGACGTCTAATCTTGGTCTACTCTATTTGCAAATTTGTGGAAAGGTGTTTATGTGAGGGACAGGGTTAAGCAAGCTAACATTTTGACCATGTGGGCATAAGAAAAGCTGATGAACGTACCCATCTACAACAAAGTCATGATTGCTTGTGGTTCCAACAGTGACCCAGTGGGTTTCTCGAGCATTTCTGTACTCTACCACATACTTGTCTATCATGGCCTCATCCTCTCTCACCAGCTTACCCCAGCTCATATTAATACTGTTACAGCCTATAGAGTCTGCCTGTAGAGGACCTTTAGGCTTGGGTGGAAACACTGTAAAAACAAGGTGAAAAATACTGGTTTAACCCTTTCCCTGTTCTATTTTTATTCCAAATTTCAATACCTACTGAATATTCATAGACAAAATGGTTATAATGACATATGACAGGTGGAATATAGCAGATAAGAGCCAGCTGATCTGGGTCTATTCTGTTTGCAAATGCATGAAAACATGTTTGTATGAAGGAATGGTTAAAGTTTTAAAGGTTATTATCCCTTTTGCTGTTTATGATGAATCTGTGACTATCTATGCAGATGAGATGATGAGGAATTTGGAGTTCCATCAGGATCCAAACTGTCTGATGCTATGATTATGTTACTCAAAAGAAAAAGAAGAAAATTACAAGAGAGTCGTCACGGGTGACAAATGCCCCCAAAGTGTTTGACACCGAAATGCATTTTGGCGGAAAAACAATACAATGTAATGCAGGTGTAACATGAAATTTTGATGCTGTAAAAAATGACACAGGAGTCAGTTCTTAACATTAGAAACAGAACCTTTGACGATTATGATAGCTAAGAAAAGAGCCAAGGGTCAAAACTAAGTTAAAAAGGACCCTAAGTCATTCTCAACGTTAACAAGAGCACCGCTGTGCAGCAAAATACGCCCGTCGGCAAAGTCAGTGATAAGCCAATTTAATAGGAAATTGAATCTGTTACAATGTGAAACTATCATTGGCAACTGCCTAGTAGAGCTATATATATAATATAGACCTGTTGTAACCAAATTAAATACTTAGCTTCATCACCATACAGGGAAGACAGCTATTGATTTTGTGACAAGTCCAATGACTTTTCCTGCAGTAACCCCCCTTTTCATACATAGATTTTTAAAAGAAAATAGAAAATACACTGAACGTTTCCAGGTGTATATATATATATGCATTCTGTGTCTAGTTATGAAGACAGGCAAGTTTGATGAGGATTGGATTTTATTTGTTTGAGTTAGAGAGCGGACAAAAAACGAATTTTGTTTAAAATTTGTTAAAAAGTTAATAAAAAAGGGGAGATAATTCAGAAGTGTGCAGGGCGATGATGCTGATTATCGAACTTAGCCGAGTCATTTTGGCCATATACATGCTGACCAAGTTTGAAAAGGATCCGATTCAATTTGTTCGAGTTAGAGAGCGGACAAGAGAATTTTGTTAAAAATTTATTAAAAAAGGGGAGATAATTCAGAAGTGTGCAGGGCGATGTTGCTGATTATCGAACTTAGCCGAGTCATTTTGGCCATATACATGCTGACCAAGTTTGAAAAGGATCCGATTCAATTTGTTCGAGTTAGAGAGCGGACAAACAAAAGTTCACGGACGGACGGACGGACGGACAGACAGACAGACAGACAGACGGACGGACGGACGGACGGACAACGCCACGACATAATACGTCCCGTCTGAAGACGGGCGTATAAAAAGGACCCTGGGTTGATTGTCAACATTTAAGGTATAGGAGATATGCCTGGACAAGCTTTTTGTATCTGGTAAGGTATAGGAGATATGCTCCGGACTGTAAAATTGAAGTCAAAGGTCAAGGTCAGTGATCTGAAAATGGTACACGACTCTCCGCCATCCCAAGATGAACTCACAAACCAAATTTGGAATCCGTAGCTGGTAAGGTATAGGAGAAACGCTCCGGACAAGCTTTGTGTAAAATCTAGGTCAAACGTCAAGGTCACAGTGACCTGAAAATGGTAGGCGACACACCGCAATCCCAAGATAAACTCACACACCAAATTTAGAATCCGTAGCTGGTAAGGTATAGGAGATATTCTCTCGACAACCTTTTTTGTAAAATCGAGGTCGAAGGTCAAGGTCAAGGTCACAGTGACCTGAAAATGGTACGCGACATCCCTCCATCCCAAGATGAACTCACACACCAAATTTGGAATCAGTAGCTGGTAAAGTATAGGAGATATACTCCGGACAAGCTTTTTGCAGCCGGTAAGGTATAAGCTTTTTGTAAAATCGAGGTCAAAGGTCAAGGTCACAGTGACCTGAAAATGATACGTGACACTCCCTCATCCCAAGATGATCTCACATACCAAATTTTGGATCCGTAGCTGGTAAGATATAGGAGATATGCTCCGGACAAGCTTTTTGTAAAATCGAGGTCAAAGGTCAAGGTCAAGGTCACAGTGACCTGGAAAAGGTACACGACACTCCGCCATCTCAAGGTGATCTCACACACAAAATTTGGAATCCGTATCTGGTAAGGTATAGGAGATATGCTCTGGACAAGCTTTTTGTAAAATCGGTCAAAGGTCAATGTCAAGGTCACAGTGATCTGAAAATGGTACGCGACACTCCTCCATCCCAATATGAACTCACACACCAAATTTGGAATCCTTAGCTGGTAAGGTATAGTTGATATACTCCGGACAAGCTTTTTGTAGCTGGTAAGGTATAAGCTTTTTTTAAAATTGAGGTCAAAGGTCAAGGTCAAGGTCACAGTGACCTGGAAATGGTACACGACACTCCGATATCCCAAGATGAACTCACACACCAAATTTGGAATCTGTAGCTGGTAAGGTAAAGGAAATATGCTCCGGACAAGCTTTTTGTAAAATCGGTCAAAGGTCATGGTCAAGGTCACAGTGATCTGAAAACGGTACGCGACACTCCTCCATCCCAAGATGAACTCACACACCAAATTTGGAATCCTTAGCTGGTAAGGAATAGGAGATATACTCCGGACAAGCTTTTTGTAGCTGGTAAGGTATAAGCTTTTTTTAAAATTGAGGTCAAAGGTCAAGGTCAAGGTCACAGTGACCTGGAAATGGTACGCAACACTCCGCCATCCCAAGATGAACTCACACACCAAATTTGGAATCTGTAGCTGGTAAGGTAAAGGAGATATGCTCCGGACAAGCTTTTTGTAAAATCGGTCAAAGGTCATGGTCAAGGTCACAGTGATCTGAAAATGGTACATGACACTCCTCCATCCCAAGATGAACTCACACACCAAATTTGGAATCCTTAGCTGGTAAGGTATAGGAAATATACTCCGGACAAGCTTTTTGTAGCTGGTAAGGTATAAGCTTTTTTTAAAATCGAGGTCAAAGGTCAAGGTCAAGGTCACAGTGACCTGGAAATGGTACGCGACACTCCGCCATCCCAAGATGAACTCACACACCAAATTTGGAATCTGTAGCTGGTAAGGTAAAGGAGATAGGCTCCGGAAAGCTTTTGGTAAAATCAACGTCAAAGGTCAAGGTCAAGGTCACAGTGACATGAAAATGGTATGCGACACTCCCCCATCCCAAGATGAACTCACACACCAAATTTGGTATCCGTAGCTGATGTGACAAAGGAAATATACTCCGGACAAAAGGTACACACACCCACCCACCCACCCACACACACACACCCACACACCCACCCACACACACGCACGGTGCGATCACTATATGCCGCCAAAGCCTAGCTTTGGGGGCATAAAAACTGATAAGCCCGGGGGCGGGTCATATTAGACCAAGGATTCATAATTTTAACAATCTTTGCAGAGGACCATTAGATAATACTATGTACCAAATATCAAAGGTCTAGGCCTTACAGTTTCAGAAGAAGATTTTTTAAAGATTTTCGTATGAAAACTGATAAGCCATTTTTTGTCCAGGGGGTCATGATTTGAACAATATCTCATTAGCCACTGATGCTTCTGACAAAGTCTGGTTAAAATCCGGTCAGCAGTTTCAGAGGACTGATGTCGTTTGAAAATGTGGCTGGTCATAATAGCTCATCCTGAGCCTTTGGCTCAGGTGTGTAAAAAACTGATAAGCCATATTTGGCCCTGGGGTCACAATTTGAACAATCTTTGGTAGAAAATCACTAGATAATGCTACATATTTAATATCAAAGGTCTAAGCTTAACAGTTACGGAGTAGAAGATTTTTAAAGATTTTCCTATGAAAAACTGATAAGCCCCGGGGCGGTGCCATTTTTGGTCTGGGTCATATTTTTTAACAATCTTTCTAGAGGACCATTAGAGTTCTGCATGGAAACAAATTCCTTAAACAACTTTGAAAGAGGTTGACCCAAGGAACATTTCTGCCAAGTTGAAGCAGGCTGAACTGTATGCAGCAGACCAGAACATTTTAAATAAATCTAATAGAGGGTCACTTTAAGATTGTTTCAATGAAATTTGGTGACAATCCTATGAATGAGTAGTTTAGGACATGTCGTTTAAAGGAATTGTTCATTAAAATCTATTTTTAACTCCTGTGACCTAATTATGCAACAGACCAGACCAATTAATATAAGTCTGACAAGAGGGCCATGATGGCCCTGTATCACTCACCTGGTTTGCTATGTTTTCTATATCAAAGCTCTGACTATATCAGTTTCTGAGAAGATTTCATTATATAACTCTATGTAAACCGACAACCCAAAGGGCAGGGTCACTTTTACGCTGGGCCAAAATTTGAATGCTCTTTGAAGAGGGTTCATCAGATGATATTACATACCTAATTTGGTAGTTCTAGGCCTTACAGAAATTGACAATTAGTTTTCAGTAAAACTTGTGATCCCCAGGGCAGAGCCACTTTTGACCCTAGGGGCATAATTTGAACACTCCTGGTAAAGGTCTACTAGATGATGTTACATACCAAATATCACAGCTCTAAGCCTTTCAGTTTCAGACAAGAATATTTTTAAAGTTTTTACTATAATCCAATGTAAAACTTGTGACTCCCGGGGTTAGGCCAACTTTGACCCAAGGGGCAGAATTTGAAAATCTATGTTGAAGTCTACTAGATTATTCTACATACCAAATTTGGTAGCCCTAGGCCTTACAGTTTTTGACAAGAAGATTTTTAGAAGTTTTCAGTTCTTTTTGGACATTGATTGCCATGGAATCAACAATATTGGAAGAGACTGACCCAAGGAACATTCCTGCAAGTTTGGTTAAAATCCAGCAAGTGGTTTACTACGAGGTGTCATTTTAAGAAACAAGAGGGCCATGATGGCCCTAAATCACTCACCTGGTTACTATACACTTATGCATACACTGTATTTCTATGTAACAAGAGGGCCAGATTGGCCCTGAAGCGCTCACCAGACAACCAGAGGAGAAGCTTTTCAAAGTTTTCACTATATGTTTCTATAGAAAACTAGCCGGCCCTGGGGCGGGCCAATTTTGACCCCAGGGGAATAATTTAGAAAAACTTGTTGGGGACCTGAACATGATGCTATGAGCCAAATATGAAAGCTGAGATTGACCTTCCAGTTTGAGAGAATAAGATTTTCAAAGTTTTCTCAATATGTGTCTATTGAAAACTGCCCACCCCTGTGGCAGGGCCAATTTTGACCAAGGGGCCATAATTTATATAAATTTTGTAGAGGACCTGAACATGATGCTATGTGCCAAATATGAAAGCTGAGAGCCTTCCAGTTTCAGAGAAAAAGAGATTTTCAAAGTTTTCACTATTTGTTTCTATTGAAAATTGCCCATCCATGGGGCGGGGCTAATTTTGACCCCGGGGCCATAATTTATACAACTTTTGTAGAGGACCGGAACATGATGCTATGTGCCAAATATGAAAGCTAAGAACCTTTCTGTTTCAGAGAAGAAGATTTTTAAAGATATCACTATTTGTTTTATTGAAAACTGCCCACCCTTGGGGCGGGGCCAATTTTGACCCAGGGGCCATAATTTATATAACTTTTGTAGAGGACCTGAACATGATGCTATGTGCCAAATATGAAAGCTAAGAGCCTTCCAGTTTAAGAGAAGAAGATTTTCAAAGATTTCACTATTTGATTCTATTGAAAACTGCCCATCCCTGGGGTGGGGCCAATTTTGACCCCGGGGACATAATTTATACAACTTATGTAGAGGACCTGAACATGATGCTATGTGCCAAATATGAAAGCTGAGAACCTTTCAGTTTCAGAGGAGAAGATTTTCAAAGATTTCACTATTTGTTTTTATTGAAAACTGCCCACCCCAGGGGCGGGGCCAATTTTGACCCCAGGGCCATAATTTATATAACTTTTGTAGAGGACCTGAACATGATGATATGTGCCAAATATGAAAGCTAAGAGCCTTCCAGTTTCAGAGGAAAAGATTTTCAAAGATTTCACTATTTGTTTCTATTGAAAACTGCCCACCCCTGGGGCGGGGCCAATTTTGACCCAGGGGCCATAATTTATATAACTTTTGTAGAGGACCTAAACATGATGTTATGTGCCAAATATAAAAGCTGAGAACCTTCCAGTTTCAGAGGAGAAGATTTTCAAAGTTTGCACTATATGATTCTTTTGAAAACTGCCCAACCCTGGGGCGGGGCCAATTTTGACCCCAGGGCCATAATTTATATAACTTTTGTAGTGGACCTATACATGATGCTATGTGCCAATTATGAAAGCTGAGAACCTTCTGGTTTCAGAGGAGAAGATTTTCAAAGTTTTACTATATGTTTCTATTGAAAACAAGGCACCCCTGGGGCGGGGCCAATTTTGACCCCAGGGGCATAATTTATATAACTTTTATAGAGGACCTGAATATGATGCTATGTGACAAAGATGAAAGTTGAGATCCCTGTAGATTCAGAGGAGAAGATTTTTAAAGGTTCAAATTGTTGACGACGGACGACGAACGACGGACAACGCACGCCGACAGACGACGGACAACGGGCGATCACAAAAGTTCACCCTGAGCACTTTGTGCTCTGGTGAGCTAAAAATAAATCAGCTTCAAATTGGGGCCAATATGAAACCAAGGGCCATAAGTTTAGGCCTGGAGGTTAAAATTTGAACAATCTTAATAAAGGAACATTAGATGATGCTTCATAATAAATTTCAAAGGTCTGGGACTTACAATTTAACAGAAGGAGATTTTAAAGATTTTCCTATGTTCCAGGGGTCATAATTTGACCAATCTTGGTAGAAAACCATTAGATGGTACTACATACCAAATTTCAAAGATCTAGGCCATACAGTTTTCGAGAAGAAGATTTTTAAAGATTTACCTATAACAAGAGGGCCATTGGCCCTATATCGCTCACCTGAGTTACAGTAATATATTGACATTTTTCAGTGGACAACATTTCTAGCAGATGAAAGAAGCTTAGTGCACTGCTTTCACCCTTTCACTGCTGAATAAACTTGAACTGGATTCAAATCTAATACCAAGTGACTGGTTGACCAAGATCTAAACTGTTTACAACTTGTGCCATTTTTGCCTTAGCTCAAAATGCCTAAAACTGGTCTTTGAGAAATTCAAATGACGTCAATAAAGCTATGCAATTATACCTTGATCCAGGTATATAGGCAAAAAAAAGTGCTAGGCAGTACATAATGCCAGTTTTTGTGTGAAATGACCAATAAAAATATCTTTTAACCCTTTCCCTCATATAAAGCTGTTTTTACGCATTAGCAAACAGAGTAGACCCAGATCAGACGACTCCTACAGAATATAGATCTGATTCTACAGTTTTTGTCAAAGCAAAAACTTCTCTTCACAGAAATAATGTGTTTTACGCATTAAAAATAAGAGTAGACTAGATCAGACGGCTGCTATAGAAGCTGTCTGATCAGGGTCTGCTCTGTTTGCATTTGACAAGATATAGATTTGATTTTAGTTTTTATCAAAGCTAAAACTTCTCTTTATGGAAATAACAATTTTTTACACATTAGCAAACAGAGTAGACCCAGATCAATTTTTGTCAAAGCAAACAGGTAAAGGGTTAATAAGTGTTTAGAAATAATTCTAGCTCTAGGTGTGAATATCTGATGTTAAGTCAATTAAACGGGTCATTAGTTTTTTTAACAATTGAAATTGAGAAGAGTTACTAATTTTTTGAGTAACATTAATTATTGATTGACAATAATTTTGATTAACTTAAGACATTATTTGTTTTAAAAATCAAATTAAAATAAATACAATTAGTAGCAAGGAGAACAGACTTTCCATCTGATCTTGGTCTACTCTGGTCTACGTTAAATTCCATCTGATCTTGGTCTACTCTGCTTGCCAATGAATGAAAACACGTTTATATGAGGAAAGGGTTAAATAATGACTGTTTAGATCCCGATGAGATGCTGAGTGAAAGGTTTCAATACATATATACACGAAATCCTGAACAGTTTAATGTTTTTCACATTGCTAACAGTTTGGCTCCAGATCAGACACTGCATAATGTGGTGTCTGATTTGGATTCAAACTGTTTGTTATGTATTTAATTTAGAAATACCTAATATTTTCCTAAATATTTAATATTCTAAATATGGTAACTAGCATAATACCTATTTTTTCCTAAAAAGGACTATTTTTTAGCTAAAAAAAAATAATTAAATGAATATATTGTTGGTATTATCTAATTTAAGAAATACCTAATATTTTCCTAAATATTTAACTCTTTGCACATAATGTGGCGTCTCATGATTCTCATCATGTCATCTTGATTACCTATGCAAACAGTTTGGATCCAGATGATAATGCAGCGTCTCATCAGGATCCAAACTGTTTGTCATCTTGATCATATTTTTGCAAAGAAATTACGGTTTATTCCCATTTCGTCTACTTCCCATTTTGTCTACTGTAATTCATTCCCATTTTGTTTACTTTAAATTTTTACCCTGTTCCCATTTCGTCTACTGTTATAATTAAGTTATATTTACTCAGTTATTTCATTAATATCATACAAGATTCAGACATTTAAGGACTTTTTAATGTGTTGTCATCAAATGTTATAAAAAAAGTTATATTTAAGATGCTTTTTTGGGTAGCAGACTTAATCCACAGTAGTAATTTTGACACCTATCATTGTTGGGGGGGGGGGGGGGGGGGGGGGGGGGGGGGGCAAATGCATAATCATGTTTTCTTAAGAATTACCATGACTGATATCAGTTGGGCGATTGCATAATCATGTTTTCACAGTTTTCTTAAACATTACCATGACTTACATCAGTTGGGTTTGGACCCAGATCAAAAGTCTAGATGATCATTTTCCTTGATTGGCTGAATAGGTGTTACTCTTAGCTAAGGATTTCCAATATCTCGACATCTAATTTGAGAGACATTGGTAACATCTACTTCTAGCTATATAGAACCACAAATCACTCATACTACACATAATGGGTCAACATCCCTTTCAAAATGCCCTTTAATGTTTCGTCTGCAACAAAAAGTTATTGTCATCTGCTTCAATTCTTAAAATAAACTTACTTTCATTTTTTTGCAAAAATATGGTTAAGTTGACAAACAGTTTGGATCCTGATGAGACACCGAATTATGCGGCCTCTCATCTGGATCCAAACTGTTTGCATAGGTAATCACAGTTTCACCTCTAGCGTGCAAAGAGTTAAGAGTCATGCATTGACCTGGAGAGATTTTACTGTCCAGTGCTGTAACCTTTTAACTGTAGAAGTAACCCTTAATTTCCCTCATATAAATTTTTCATGCATCTGCAAACAGAGTAGACCCAGATAAGGTGGCTCCTATAGGATCAGGGTCTGCTGTTTGCTAATGGAATTTGATAGATCTGTTTCTATGCCTTCTAAAACAGCTACACTGATCCACCTTCCACATTTTATTATAAATAGTTATAAATAGAATCACAATTCTAGAGGTATTAGAACTCCAATGCAGTTATCTCCCTATGTCCCTTATGGCTATGCTGATGGGACAAGGGAATAACTGTGAGGAAATTGCTAAGGGGAAACTCTTTAACTGTAGCTTCTGATGTTAATAGTAGTATAAAACCCCAGGTTGAGACCATTTTTGGCCCAGGGGTCATTATTTGAACATACTTGGTAGTGGTATATTAGGTGATGCTTCATACCAAATATCTTAGCTCTAGATTATGTGGTTTCAGACAAGAAGATTTTTAAAGATTTCCCTATATAAGTCTATGTAAAAACTACAAGCCCCAGGGCAGGGCCATTTTTGGCCCGGGGGTCATCATTTGAACAAACTGTGGTTTCAGAGAAGATTTTTAAAGATTTAAAAAAAAACCTTTAAAAGTAGTGGGGCTGAGCCATTTTTTGCCCGGGGGTCATGATTTGAACTAACTTGATAGAGGACACCCTAAGGTACATTTCAGTGAAATTTGGTTGAAATCCTCCCAGTGGTTTAGGAGAAGAAGTCATTTGAAATAAAAGTGAATGGACAGACGGAGCTAAAAAACTGATCAGCCCCAGGACGGGGCCATTTTTGGTCCAGGAGTCATAATTTGAACAGTCTTTCTAGAGGGATTAGATGATGCTACATATTAAATATCAAAGGTGTAGGCCTTACGATTTCAGTGAAGAATAATTTTAAATATAAACCTATGAAAAACTGATAAGCCCCGGTCGGGGCCATTTTTGGTCGGGGGTGGGGGGGGGGGGGGGGGGTTCATAATTTGAACAATCTTTGTAGAGGACCATTAGATGCTACATACCTAATATCAAAGGTGTAGGCCTTTCGGTTTCTGAGAAGAAGATTTTTAAAAGATTTTCCTATGACAAACTGATAAGCCCCGGGGCGAGGCCATTTTTGGATCGGAGGTTATAATTTGAACAATCTTTGAAGAGGACCATTAGATGATGCTACATACAGAATATCAAAGATCTAGGCCTTACGGTTAAAGAGAAGAAGATTTTTAAAGATTTTTCTTGAAAAACTTATAGGTTGCGGGGCAGGCCATTTTTTGGTCCGGGGGTCATAATTTGAACAATCTTTGTAGAGGACCATTAAATGATGCTACATATTACTATCAAAGGTCTATGTATAACATTTTTAGAGAATTTCCTATGAAAAACTGATAAGCCCCGGGACGGGGCCATTTTTGGTCTGAGGAGTCATCATTTGAACAATCTTTGTAGAGAACCATTGGATGATGCTACATACCGAATATCAAAGGTTTTGTTTGTTTGTTTGTGTTGGTTAACGTCCGTTTCTGCTCACTATGGGCTAATTGGACGCCCCAGAGAGAGGGGAGAGGTCTACATACCAAATATCAAAGATTTAGGCCTTACGGTTTAAGAGAAGAAGATTTTTAAAGACTTTTCTATGAAAAACTGATAAATGAAAAAGTAGTGAAGTCAAGCAGGAAAAGCCACACACAAAACGCCACCATCACCAAAACACCTACAGAAAGCATAGCAATTTATACTCATACACAGACATACAGTAGAAAGTCACATACAAGACTCAATCACCACCAACACATCAATAGACAGCATGTCACACACACACAACCAAACACGCAAACACACAAGAAAACCCATGAAAAACTGATAAGCCCCGGGGCGGGGCCATTTTTGGTCCGAGGGGTCATAATTTGAACAATCTTTGTAGAGGACCATTAGGTGATGCTACATACCAAAAATTAAAGGTCTAGTCTTTACAGTTTTAGAGAAGAAGATTTTTAAAGATTTTCCTATGAAAAACTGATAAGCCCGGGGTCGGGCCATTTTTGGCCCGGGGGTCATAATTTGAACAAGCCCCCGGGTCGAGCCATTTTTGGCCTGGGGGTCATAATTTTTTGTAGAGGATCAACAGATGATGCTACATACCAAATATCAAAGTTCTAGGCCGTACAGTTTCTGAGAAGAAGATTTTTAAAGATTTTCCTATGAAAAACCGATAAGCCCCGGGGCGGGGCCATTTTTTGATTGGGGGTCATTATGTGTACAATCTTTGTACAGGACCATTAGACGATGCTACATTCCAAATATCACAGATCTAAGCTTTACCGTTTAAGAGAAGAAGATTTTTAAAGATTTTCCTATGAAAAACTGATAAGCCCCGGGCAGAGCCATTTTTGGCCCAGGGGTCATAATTTGAACAATCTTTGTAGAGGACCATTAGATGATGCTACATACCAAATATCAAAGGTCTAGGCCTTACAGTTTCAGAGAAGATTTTTAAAGATTTTCCTATGACAAACTGATAAGCCCCGGTGCGAGGCCATTTTTGGCCCGGGGGACATAATTTGAACAAGAGGGCCATGAGGCCCTGAAGCGCTCACCAGAGATAACCCCAGGGGCGGGGCCATTTTTGACCACAAGAAATCATGTGTACACCCTTGGTAGAGAACCACAAGACAAAGCAATATGCCATTAATTAAAGGTCTAAGCCTTATGGTTTCAGAGAAAAATAATATTTTTATTTTTCCCATGAAAAACTGATAAGCCCTGAGGCAGGGCCAAGTTTCGCCCAGTGGTCAGGGTCGTCAGTTAAACATTCTTGGCAGAGGACCACAAGCCACAGCTACATATTTGTAGAGGACCATTAGATCATGGACTTTCAAAGCAGCCAGTTGATGGATGGGCTGTGTCGTAGAGACAGACGAGCCACTGGAAGAAGAAACATTATTTTTGGGTTTCTTAGGTTTGCATGAAATATCACTGTCCGACCTGGCGGGGGTAAACGAACGCCGAGCTTGAGAGCCTCGACGAGAGGCTAACCCCCAGGTCTCAGAAGACCAGGCAGTGGAGAACTGACAAGGGTGCGTATCCCAGTCTGCGGTAAAGTGTCCGCAGGAAGCTTTGTGCGGAGAAGCCATTGTTGAAGGCACAAGGGAGACCGATAACACAGGAACAAAGTGAACAAGAGATGTTTGTAAAACATGTATACCCCCCAGACCCCATGACCTTTGATCTAGTGACCTCAACTATAGAGGTCATCTAGCGGTCATGACTAATCACCACAGCAACTTTGAAGATCTTAAGCCAAACCAATGATCATTTATTGATCTGAAAACATTTCACATATTAAGGTCATGGTGACCTTGACCTTTGACCTAGTGACCTCAACAACTATAGGGGTCATCTAGTGGTCACGACCAACTACCACAGCAAGTTTGAAGATCCCGAACTAAACCATTGAGCAGTTATTAATTGGAAACCATTTCATCAGTTAAGGTCATGATGACCTTGACCTTTGACCTAGTGACCTCAAAATCAATAGGGGTCAAGTAGTTGTCATGACCAACCACCACAGCAAGTTTGAAGATCCTAAGCGAAACCCTTGAGCAGTTATTGATCGCAAACCATTTCACCAGTTAAGGTCATGGTGACCTTGACCTTTGACCTAGTGACCTCAAAAATAATAGGGGTTATCTATTGGTCATGACCAACCACCACAGCAAGTTTGAAGATCTTAAGCCAAACCCTTGATCAGTTATTGACCGCAAACCATTTCACCAGTTAAGGTCACGGTGACCTTGACCTTTGACCTAGTGACCTAAAAAACAACAGGGCTCATCTAGTTGTCATGACCAATCACCTAAGCAAATTTGAAGATCCTAAGCCAAACCCTTGAGCAGTTATTGATCAGAAACCATTTTACAAGTTACGGTCATGGTGACCTTGACCTTTGACCTAGTGACCTCAAATACAATAGGGGTCATCCAGTTGTCATGACCAACTACCGCAGCAAGTTTGAAGATTCTAAGCCAAACCCTTGAGCAGTTATTGATCGGAAACCATTTGACCAGTTAAGAGCATGGTGACCTTGACCTTTGACCTAGTGGCCTAAAAAATAATAGGGGTCATTTAGTGGTCATTACCAACCACCACAGCAAATTTGAAGATCCTAGGCCAAATCCTTGAGCAGTTATTGATCGCAAACCATTTCACCCTTTAAGGTCATGGTGACCTTGACCTTTGACCTAGTGACCAAAAAACCAATAGGACTCATCTAGTTGTCATGACCAACCACCTAAGCAAATGTGAAGATCCTAAGCCAAACCCTTGAGCAGTTATTGATCAGAAACCATTTTACCAATTAAGGTCATGGTGACCTTGACCTTTGACCTAGTAACCTCAAAATCAATAGGGGTCATCCAGTGGTCATGACCAACCACCAAAGCAAGTTTGAAGATCCCAAGCCAAACCCTTGAGCAGTTATTAATCGGAAACTATTTCACCATTTTAGGTCATGGTGACCTTGACCTTTGACCTAGTGACCTCAAAAACAATAGGGGTCATCTACTTGTCATGACCAACCACCACAGCAAGTTTGAAGATTCTAGGCCAAGTCGTTTATTAGTTATCGTTCGGAAACCATCAATCTACCGACCGACCGACCGACATGTGCAAAGCAATATACCCCCATTTTTTCAAAAGGGGGGTATATAGAGAATAATAGGTTAGTGCCGTAGATGGGACGCTTTATCCGACGAGGGGAGAAAACGTTGAGGCGAGGCTTGCCGAGCCTCAACTGTTTTCTCTCCGAGTCGGATAAAGGCGTCCCATCTACGACACTAACCTATTATTCGATTTATCCAGTCAATATAGTTAAATGTCTTTTTTATAGACTAATAACACTCTTGAAATAATTTACATTGAAAATGCAGTTTTTCGATCAACGGATCCCTCCCTTTTCACTTCCATTTAGACGTAAATAGATCTAATGAGCTACTGCAGAGGAATATAGTTTCGATACTTGTATTACTAGAAGGGAAACGTGGTTGAATTTGAAAAATAAGATGATTTGAATCGAGGGTCGATAAGTTATTTAAAACAGACATGATCTATATTCTTTGGTCAAATTCGAGTTACGTAGTCTCGGTTTCTATTTTTAGATTCTACCTAACGTCACTCAGAAATCGATGGAACTGAACAGGCTATATTTAGGTTTATGACTATCACCGCCCCTGTAAGAGTTTATCAATCAAATAATCATGAGAGTGAAAAGAAAACATTTACTATTTATCTGTCAATCTTTGCTTCCAGGTTTGATTTTATCAAAAACGGGTTTTACCAGCGGTGGATTAAATTAATAAAAGTGATAAATCAACATCATTTTGTATGTGGCCTCCGTGGTGTAATCGGTAAGGGCGACGTCTCTAGAGAGATTAGAATTAGTTTTTGTAGGATCAGGCGCGGGTTCGAATCCAGCTGTAGCCAATTATTTTTATTTTTTCTCATTTGAATAATTCTTCTGGTGACCAAATAGATCTGTTAGATCTATTCCATCAACATGTTTATGAATGTTTACAGAAAACTAAAATAGTTCCATGGTTATAGAATCATTACGCTTATCTACTAACCTAATAAACCTTCCACTACCGGAAGTAACCAAATAAACCTAAGTTTATTTGCACCCCCTTTATTATGTCACTAGAGAAGCCTGGTGACTGGATAAAATAAACACAAAGGTATATGCAGTGTAATCTGTATATAAAGTATATGGTAGGATACAGGATCCGATAAGGAACCTGTAGGGAAGGACTGTATTAAGTCGAATAGATCCAGACAGCTAGTAAGGTGTAAAACTCGGGAGGCTAATAAATGCTGACGTTAATGGCCGACCGGAAATAACCAATGATCTTAATTGTGGAATGCTGGGAGCATTTATAATGAGGTATGGCTAACGGGCGGGCCATACAGTATATGCGGTACTTTTTTATTCCGGACATAAGGTTAAATCAAATAACCTAAGCATATTTCACAGCAGGTAATGTATTTTGCTACTAAAAAGACAGGGCTCATCTAGATGTCATGACCAACCACCTAAGCAAGTTTGAAGATCCTAAGCCAATCCCTTGAGCAGTTATTGATCAAAAACCATTTTACTAGTTAAGGTCATGGAGGCCTTGACCTTTGACCTAGTGACCTCAAAAACAATAGGGGTCATCCAGTGGTCATGACCAACTACCACAGCAAGTTTGAAGATTCTAAGCCAAACCCCTGAGCAGTTATTGATCGGAAACTATTTTTAAACCGGTTAAGGTCATGGTGACCTTGACCTTTGACCTAGTGACCTCAAAAAGAATAGGGGTCATCTAGTGGTCATTACAAACCACCACAGCAAGTTTGAAGATCCCAAGCTAAACCCTTCAGCAGTTATTGATCGGAAACTATTTCACCAGTAAAGGTCATTGTGACCTTGACCTTTGACCTAGTAACCTCAAAAACAATAGGGGTCATCTAGTTGTCATGACCAACCACCACATCAAGTTTGAAGATTCTACACCAAGTTGTTTATTAGTTATCATTCGGAAACCATCGATCTACCGATCGACCGACCGACCTACCGACCGACAGACCGACATGTTCAAAGCAATATACCCCCATTTTTTCAAAAGGGGGGTATAATAAATATCAAATAGGGAAAGGGTTCAAATTCAGGTTGCATACAGACATTATGACTTATCTGATCAACTCTGAATTATATTACATGCTATATGCCACCTTACAGACTGGGTGGTTTATCAGCTTCTTGAGATTTTACCTGATGAATATTCTATAAGAAATAATAAAATCATGAGTATAAATTAATTGAATTTTTATAATGGCATATGAACACTGGACATTTTTGTCAGTGCAGAAACTGCATTAACCCATTCATGCATATGCTATTTTTAGATCCAGCCTCTTTGATTAAATCTACCAAAAAGGAGCATTAACTAGAGAAAAGGAAATTTTCAGAATTGTGTAGTTCTGAAACCATTGTCATAAATAGAGCATTTGCTCCTGTGGAACAAATGCTCTATTTATCACAATGGTTTCATAAAGTGACTTTTACAGAAGCGTCAAAAGGGGTCGATATGCGGGAATGGGTTAATGACTCATGACCTGTTTCAGATAACCCTCAAGTGAAAAAGTAGTACCTAGATGCTACTGATCTTAACTCTTTCCCTCATATAAATGCTTTTTCACGCCGTTGCAAACTGAGTACACTCAGATCAGACGGCTCCTGTAGGGTCTACTCTATTTGGAATGGTGCTAAAATCTGCCTCTATGAGGTAAAGAGTTAATCAAATGAACTGATGTACAACTTCCCTTGAATACTTTACGCTATAAATATTATTTAAATGAATATGCATGAAGAGGCCAATTCACACATAAATGATCATCAGGGAAAGGGTTAAGTATTGATACTTTCATGAAAGAATACAGCAACTGCATTTTGTGTACTGAAAACGGCATGTTTAATGTTAAAAATTAACTCTGCAAGGTAGTGCCAAAACTGTGATTACCTATGCAAACAGTTTGGATCAGAATTCAAATTGTTGACACCTTGACTGTATTTTTGCAAAAAATGATATAACTCTTATTTTGAGAATTGAAACAGGCGACAAAAAATTCCTCAGCGTGCAGAGTTTACTATTTCATTCATACAACATCCTATAGGGGCCATATGATAAGGGTATGTTCTGTTTGTTCATACAACATCCTAAAGGGGCCATATGATCAGCGTATGTTCTGTTTGTTCATACAACATCCTAAAGGGGCCATACAATCAGCGTATGTTCTGTTTGTTCATACAACATCCTATAGGGGCCATATGATCAGGGTATGTTCTGTTTGTTCATACAACATCCTAAAGGGGCCATATGATCAGGGTATGTTCTGTTTGTTCATACAACATCCTATAGGGGCCATATGATCAGGGTATGTTCTGTTTGTTCATACAATATCCTAAAGGGGCCATATGATCAGGGTATGTTCTGTTTGTTCATACAACATCCTATAGGGGCCATATGATCAGTGTATGTTCTGTTTGTTCATACAACATCCTAAAGGGGCCATATGATCAGGGTATGTTCTGTTTGTTCATATAACATCCTATAGGGGCCATATGATCAGCGTATGTTCTGTTTGTTCATACAACATCCTAAAGGGGCCATATGATCAGTGTATGTTCTGTTTGCATATGAAATTCTAACAGGTCTGATTCTACAGTTTCTACCAATACCAAAACTGTATGTGAACAAATGCCTTTATAACAATTCAGCTAAGAAATATTCATGATGTCTTTATTTCTAACATGAATATTTAACAGGGAAAAAGGTTAATCTACACTACGTAAAAAGCTCAACAAGTTACACATTAGAAACCATTTGGTCACCAAGCAGACTGATAGATTGTCAGACAGATCGATACATGCTAAACAATATACCCCCAACCCCAATTTCAAAGGAAGCATAAAAATGCAACTATTTTCCTAACCCTTTACCTGATGAATATTCATGTAAGAAATAATGACTATAATGAAAATGTATAAGCTAAAGTTTTATTAAAGTATATGTAATGAGGTTATTTAGACCATTGAAGAAACAATAGAATGAGATCAATATAATTCCATAATAAAAACATAGCAGAATCTGATAAGACAGCTCCTCGACCACCTCTGAAAAACCTCCAAAATACCTAAATTTCTTTTTGCATTATACACAGGAAACGCAAAAAGCTTGAAACAAGCACATTAACCCATTCCCGCATATTGACGCCTTTTGACGCTTCTGTAAAAGTCACTTTCAGAAACCATTGTGATAAATAGAGCATTTGCTCCACAGGAGCAAATGCTCTATTTATCACAATGGTTTCAAAACTACACAATTCTGAAAATTTCCTTTTCTCTAGTTAATGCTCCTTTTTGGTAGATTTAATCAAAGAGATTAGGTCTAAAAATAGCCTAAGTGGGAATGGGTTAACACTAAGGCTATGTGGTGAAGGGCATCAGCTAATTAACTTAAAACATACTGTGAGGGAATTCCTGGTTACCTTAGCAAAACTGTTGGCACTTGGATTAAATCTTTGGAGGGAAATGGAGGACATGAAAACATTTTCCTGCTATAAAAACAATATTAACTGTACAGTACAAAGTGAAAACACCAAATTACAATACCTGTACAGTTGAATCTAGCATCTGCTCGTTGCACCAAACTTCTCCACCATGCTGATGTTTCAGAATATACAGAATGTTTCGGAAGAGTACCTGTATCTAAAATGAGCAAGATTATCTGAAGGTACCACCTGTCATGACAAGCGTAAGAAGAAACAAGAGGGCCATGATGGCCCTGTATCACTCACCTGGTTTGCTATGTTTTCTATATCAAAGCTCTGACCATATTAATTTCAGAGATGTTTGAAGATTTCACTATATAGCTCTATGTAAACCGACAACCCAAAGGGCAGGGTCACTTTTACCCTGGGGCAAAATTTGAATACTCTTTGTGGAGGTTTACTAGAAAATACTACAAAACAAATATCACAGATTTAAGCCTTTGGGTTTCAGACAAGAGACTTTTTAAAGTTTTTACTATATAACCCTATTTAAAACTTGTGACCCCCAGGGTGGGGACAATTTTAACCCAAGGGGCAAAATTTGAGCACTCTTTTGAAGGTCCACCAGATGATGCTATTTACAAAATATTATAGCTCTAAGGTTTTCAATTTCAGACAAAAAAGTTTTACTATATAATTCTATGCAAGACATGTGATCCCCAAGGTGTGGCTGTCTTTGACCCCAGAGGCATAATTTGAACAATCTCAGTAGAGGTTCACCAGATCATACTACATACCAAATATCACAGATCTAAGCTTTCCAGTTTTGGACATGAAGATTTTTAAGTTTTACTATATAATCCTATGTAAAACTTGTTACTCCTAGGGTGGGGACAATTTTGACACCAAGGGCAAAATTTGAACATCTTTGTGAAGGTCCACAAGATGATGCTATTTACCAAATATCACAGCTCTAAGGTTTTCAGTTTCGGACAAGAATATTTTCAAAGTATTTACTATATAATTCTATATATAACATGTAACCCCACAGGGTGTGGCTGTGTTTGACCCTAGGGGCATTGATTGAACAATCTTGGTAAAGGTTCACCAGATGATGCTACATACCAAATATCACAGCTCTAAGCCTTTTTGTTTGAGACAAGAAGATTTTTAAAGTTTTAACTATTATCTATATAATCTTATGTAAAACATGTGATCCCCAGGGTGTGGCTGTCTTTGATCCCGGTGGCATAATTTAAACAATCTTAGTAGAGGTTCACCAGATGATGCTACATACTAAATATCACAGCTCTAAGCTTTTCGGTTTTGGTCAAGAAGATTTTTAAAGTTTTTAATATATATATATATATAATCCAATATAAAACTTATGACCCAAGGGACAAAATTTGAACAATCTTTGTGAAGGTACACCAGTTTAGGAGTTTAGGAGGTGATGTCATTTAAGAAAAATGTTGAAGACAGACGACTGACGACGCAAACCGCATGACAGAAGACAGTGGACAACGGACACAGGGTGGTCACAATAGCTCATCTTGGCACGTTGTGCCAGGTGTCAGAGCTGAAAAGGGTCAGCATTCTTTCAAAATTGATTGTAGCCGAAATCCCTTCCTATATGCCTGTCTACACATGATGATTGTTCATCTGTGAATGTTTGCAAGAAATCCTATCAACGATGTTGAAGAAATTCAACACCAACCTTTCAGGACCTATGGACAGGCAGACAAAATAGCTGACATATGCAATACTATATTCCTCCCACGTTGTGGAAGCATAAAATACAAGTCCATTGTTTTTCCATAAATTAACCCATAGAACGTCTTCTGGCTCAGTCTATCAAGTTTCATTTAACAAATGTTTATGCAATATAATAAATCTTCAAAGGATAAAGCTATTACCGGGTGCAGCTGGAAGAGTAATAGATGTACTTCCATTAGACTGTGCCTGGTGTGAGTTTCCTCCAGTAGGGGGTAGGTGTGAGCGTCTGTTTCCTGTGTAATGGAGTACTATGCTGAAGGCCCCATTTGAAGTTTTGACTGAAGTTTGCTCAGTATTGTATCTATAAGATGCAGGGGTTTTCAGATTTGTCTCATCACTCCTCAAGTAATCAGGCCTTCTCTCCACACTGTGAGCCCTTTCTGATGATATTCTTCTGCCTATAACATTATTAGCTTTGAACACATACATACAATCACAAAACTTAAATCTGTTTTTTAATAATGCTTTTAACCAAGAGGCAAAGTTATGTAATGATTTAATTTATGCAGCAGGAACACCTTCCAGCAGAAGTTTGACAAAACATGAAAAAAGCATGATAGACAGACAGATAAACATATGAAAGTGAAACGATCACTAAGTGTCATCCGGATAAAGTTGGTGACATAAAAATATATTACAAACATAACAAGAACTTAATGCAAACTATTGTAAACTACATTCTGTAATTTCTATAAGTATTTGTCCTCTTCGTTAATTCTAAATTATAGTCTATATGTTCTTCCATCTTTTTCCAAATTCACAATCACATTGTCAAATAGTTTGCATTCTGATGAGATACAAAATTGCTTGGTGTCTCATATAGATCCAAATGTTAGCAAAGGTCATCACGAGTTTGACCCTTAACCCTTCCCTGTACTGTGTTTATTCCAAATTTCAATACCTACTGAATATTCATGGTCAAAATAGTTATAAAAGAATATGGCAGGTGGAACGTTGTATCCATTTTAGAAAGTAAAGAAACAGAACAATCAAATTCCATGAGCAAACAGAGCAGACCCTGATCAGACGGCTCCTATAAGAGCCGTCTGATCTGGGTCTACGCTGTTTACAAAAGTGTAAAAACGCATTTATAGAAGAGAAAGGGTTAAATTTGAAGTTACAGTAGTTTTGCACTTAGCCATCAATGAACACTTCAGTGTGATCATGTGTATGTATCTTAGGAAACCTCTGAAATAGGTATATATATTTCTTACCTGCATTTGGTCTGCATTGTGCTGATTTACATTTTTCTTCGTCTTGCATGTCCAGCAACAAATTTGACAGTTTGTCTCTGTTCACCTTAAACTTCCCTGCAACGTAAAAGAATGACTGAAATCAAAATGTTTGAAGACAGAATTTTTTTAAAATAATGCTTACTGCCCATTTTCCCACAGTACATATATAACTGGTTATTTTTGCGGGAGCAAATTTTTGCAGTTTGGGGTCTAAAATGGTATAATTTATTTTTGCGATTTTAATTTTTGCGGATTTATTGTCTCGGTCCCAGCAAAAATCTTTTATGTTCTATATTGTTCTACCATTTAGGCCTCGAGATGCTATTTATTTGCATTTCACACTCTAATTACTCAAACACAAAAGAATGGCAAACACAGCTGTAGCCTACCTGTTAGATTGTCGGTCTCCCGGTGATGCGTGTTTTTCACACTTAATAAGTGTACCACACAAAGAGGGTACATATCAATAGAATAAGTTGTTTAATAAGATGACTTGTGTTAACAGAACAGAACAGAACAGATATTTTATTCAAGACTTATACATAATGTATATCGTCTAGTTTACATTGTTCATCATATTAATAACGCATGAATATTTACAAGGCAACAGAAAATATACAAAGCAAAAGTTTCAGTTTGGTTTTACTACGGTTTTTAAAGTTGGAATTCAGGTAACGAGGATGATCATATTTTATCTAGAAATCAACCGGAATTTAAAATAACATTTCGTAAGGACATAGCTTCCTTTACAAAGAGTGATATTTTTATCAGATTAGATTTATTATGCGTATTAAGTATACATAGATGGTCTAGTATAGTAATATTTACTAATATATTTACTACGTATATCACCAAAACAAGGACATATACATACAAAGTGGTATTCGTCTTCTAGATCAAAGGAATTACAACACTGGCAATATCTTTTGTCACGTGGCACGCTATTTCTACTATAACGGCCAGTTTGCATACGAAATGGATGTACAGACAGCCTTAATCTACAACAAGAGGGCCATGATGGCCCTGAAATCGCTCACCAGAGGGAAAGATTTTTAAAGTTTTAACTACATGTATGTTTCGAAACAAAACTGGACACCTGTTTTGTGGGGTGTTATTTGACCCTTTGTGGATCCAAACTCTGTGCCATACCTGTTGGTCTTAATTCTGTTGAAAAGGGCGAGGAAGCAGTCGATCTTTAATAAACTTTTGGACCTTTAAACCCTTTCCTTCATATAAATGTGATTTAATGCATTTGCAAACAGAACAGACCCGTATCAGATGGTTTCTATAGGAGCTGTCTGACCAGGTTGTGCTCTGCCGGCTAATAGAATACTCTTTCCTCCATAAAAACACCTTTCTGCGCCTCTGTAATAGTCACTTTATTAAACCATTGTGATAAATAGAGCATTTGCTCCAAAGGAGTAATTGCACTATTTATCACAATGGTTTCAAATCTACACAATTCTGAAATTTTCCTTTTCTCTAATTAAACCTTTCTCTCATAAAAACGTGTTTTCACGCATTTGCAAACAAAGTAGACCCAACTTTACCTCTTTGAATAAGAGACAAAATTTCTAACAGATGACAACCCTATCACTGCTTAGCATGACTTGACTGAAATTAGCATACAGTTTGGATTCTGATCTGATGCATACCGGTATGTAACTTTATATGTAGTTTGTATATGAATAAATTTTCTCCTATGGAGCAAAATAATGCTCTATTTATTAAAATGGTTTCAAATCTACACAATTCTGAAATTTTCCTTTTCTCTAATTAATGTTCCTTATCAGAAGATTTATTCAAAAAGGTAGGATCTGAAAAAAGCCTTTGTTCTACGTCTCTGTAACAGTCATTTTATGAAACCTTTGTGATAAATAGAGCATTTGCTCCATAGGAGTAAATGCTCTATTTATCACAATGGTTTCAAATCTACACCATTCTGAAATTTTCCTTGTCTCTAATTAACTCTCCTTATCAGTAGATTGATTCAAAGAGGTAGGATCTGAAAAAAGCCTTTGTGATAAATAGAGCATTTGCTCCATAGGAGTAAATGCACTATTTATCACAATGGTTTCAAATCTACACAATTCTGAAATTTTCCTTTCCTCTAATTAACCCTTTCCCTCATATAAACATGTTTTCACGCATTTGCAAACAGAGTAGATCCAGATTTATCTCTTTGAATAAGCAGACAACATTTCTAATAGATGACAACCCTATCACTGTTTAGCATGACTTGACCGAAATTAGCACACAGTATGAATTCTGATCTGACACATACCGGTATGTAACTTTATATGTGGTTTGTATATGAGTTAATTTACTCCTATAGAGCAAATACTCTATTTATCACAATGGTTTGAAATCTACACAATTCTGAAATTTTCCTTTCCTCTAATTAATGCTCCTTATCAGAAGATTTATTCAAAGAGGTAGGATCTGAAAAAAGCCTTTGAGATAAATAGAGCAAAAGCTTCATAGGAGTAAATGTTCTATTTATCACAATGGTTTCAAATCTACACAATTCTGCAATTTTCCTTTTCTATAATTAATGCTCCTTATCAGTAGAGTTATTCAAAGAGGTAGGATCTGAAAAAAGCCTTTGTGATAAATAGAGCATTTGCTCCATAAGAGTAAATGTTCTATTTATCACAATGGTTTCTACACAATTCTGAAATTTTCCTTTTCTCTTATTAATGCTCCTTATCAGTAGATTTATTCAAAGAGGTATAATAGTCACTTTATGAAACCATTGTGATAAATAGAGCATTTGCTCCATAGGAGTAAATGCTCTATTTATCACAATGGTTTCAAATCTACACAATTCTGAAATTTTCCAAGAAACAGGATCTGAAAATAGCCTATGAGGGAATGGGTTAAAAACAGTGTGAACAAACAGACACTAATTCTGAAGCAGACAACTTCATAGAGGTTTCACCAGGAACTTGCCCTCTCAAGTGATTGCGTAACACAGATGGGGTGCTAGCTCTGAGAAACCTTTATAGTGTAAAAGTAAATCTTAAAGTATAACCAACAGGACAGGGCCAATTTTAACCTCAGAACTATGATATTTACCACTGTCAATAAGGTATACTAAGTTAATCTATACACCAAATATCTAAGCTCTGTGACATGTAGTTTTTGACAAGAAGATTTTTGAAGTTTTCCCCATGCCTAACCTTGGTGAGCCCAGCATTCTGCTACTTGTACAGAAAACAACAGTCAGCTAGAGAAAACTGGACACCCCTGGGACCGTGGCGGGGCCAATTTTGACCCCAGGGACATAATTTATATAACTTTTGTAGAGAACCTATAGGTGATGCTATGTGCCAAAGCTGAAAGCTGAGAACCCTGTAGATTCAGATAAGAAGAGTTTTAAAGGTTCAAATTGTTGACGACGCACGACTCACGACGCACGACTAACGCCGACAGACGACGGACATCAGGCGATCACAAAAGCTCACCCTGAGCACTTTGTGCTCTGGTGAGCTAAAAATAAAATCTATATTTTCTAGGTAATATTTCTAAATATTCCTCATAACCAAACTGCATCTTGTAAAAGTTATAACTACTAAGCACAGAACTACGATGTAGTACACCGGTCCACTCTTGTTTAAAGTTATCAATTAACCTAGTTTTAAACTCATTAACAAACAACTTAGGGTTATCAATATAGCTATTATCAAATACATAAGCAAACCCAAATTCACTGAGAAGTTTCTTAACATTCGACACCCAATTCTTGTACCCTTTCATGCAGTCAAGCAGACCTTGTTCATATACAGATTTTAATATTATATTATCAGAATTTTTAAGTTTGAACCAATATTTGATTATTCTAATATAGCGCGAAACATATAATGGATAGCGCCCAAGCTCACCATATACTCCTGCAGAACATGTATTTATTTTTACTCTCAACAATCTTTTACAAAATTTAAGATGTATTCTCTCTATCTCCTTTGATTTAGTATAACCCCAGATTTCCGAAGCATAGCCTAAAATAGAACCAACGAAAGCATCAAATAACTGGCACAGTGTTTTGGGATTTAAGTCAAATTTCCCGGAAATTGTATAATAAGATGTTTAAAGCTTTTAATGCTTTACCTATTAAATGTTCTTGGTTTAGCGTAAAATTACCTGTATAATTAAAAACAGTGCCTAAATAGTTAAAATCGTCAACAACATCTATATTTAGGCCGTCATAGGTCCAATGTTCACCTTGTAACAAACGGCCACGCTTACGGAATAATACAACCTTTGTTTTAGCGGTGTTAACCTTAAGACCCCAAGTACTACAATAAGTATGTAACATATCTAAGTGATGTTGTAATTCTGATGGTGAATTACCTAGAATAGCCATGTCATCTGCAAACAGAAGTAATATTAACACTATATCATCTAATATAAGACCTGAGCCAACTTTGTCTTGCAAATATAATTCTAAATCCTCTACAAAGAGAGAAAATAATATCGGCGAAGTTACCTCCCCTTGCCTCAAGCCCACAGCATATGTAAAATAGTCTGAATAGCTAGTACATAATTTAACACATGATTTTACTTTCTGGTACATATCCCTTATAATTCTCAATATTTTCCCTTGAATACCAAGTCTGTACATTTTCAACCATAAACCATTTCTATAAATAGAATCGAAGCATTTCATCATATCTACAAACACGACATATAACCGTTTGTTATCATTCAAATATTTCTGTATTAGAGACATTAAAACATATACAGCGTCCACAGTAGAGCGCCCTTTCCGAAACCCAAATTGTGCATCGGAAATAACACTGTTGTTTTCACAAAATGCTTCAATACGTTTATGAAGTACGGATGTAAATAATTTTGATAAACAACTAACCAGTGTGATGCCTCTATAATTATTAGCATCATCAACACTACCTTTCTTATGTAGAGGTACAATAACGCCCTCTGTCCATTTTTCTGGATAAAAGCCAGAGTCCAAAATTGCATTAAATAAGTCACATAAATGGGCTCCTATTATATCAATACTTTCCAAAAAATACTCGTTCAATAAACAATCACTACCAGTAGACTTACCACGCTTCAATTTTCTAACAGCATTTGTAATTTCGCTAATCGTAATTGGCTGATCAAGTTCAGTAAAAGAAACGTCTGTGTTGTTAAAATTATTCTCACTACAAAATGCTTCAGCTTCATCATTACTAAGATTAAAAAAATCTCCACTTATATTCTCAAAATACTCCTTGAATTCGTCTAAAGGTATATTACATGTACTTCCACTTCGTACATGTTTCGTTTTGAAATATTTCCAAAACTGCTTTGGATTACTATGTTTTAATTTTTCTAAATCAGCCATCTTTTTATTGTAATACATCCGTTTCTTTTTATGAACAAGGTCTTTATACTCCTTTTTACATTTACAAAATCTATACCTATTGTCATCATTCTTACAATGGTTAAAAACACGTAACGCTTCTAGATACACGCTTCTTGTATTAATGCATTCTGTATCGAACCATTCAGCCGATTCAAAACACGACTTATCATCAAACTGAACCTTATAGTTGTTACTACAACGTTTTGCAAATAAGGGATCAGCTACATTCCGTAAAACTAACGTAAAATTATTAATGCCGTTGTTTATAGAGTCCCGGCTAGTAGGGTCTACATTATACAACACATTGTTAAGATCAGGTAACTTTGAGATCAGTCTAGTGCGAAAAGTATCAGCATGAGCGTTATTCCATCTATATTTTACCTCATGCATATCAGACTGTTTGCTTGTGTCAAAATCACAGTTTAATACAACTTGCAACGGCATATGGTCACTCCATTCATTGATTGACTGAATAAAAAAATCCTTTATCAAGGTAAAGTTGTGCTCGTGCGTTAAAACGTAATTTATTATTGAAGCTCCCTTAGTAGACACAAAAGTGTAACTGTTTGAATTGCCCACACAACCGTTTACAATTCGCATACATGTTGATTTACACAGGTCAAGCAGTTTTACCCCATGACTATTGCTTACATTATCAACCGAGGCCCTGGACGGGGTAGCGTCCGGGTTATAGTATACATCATCAAATACCGAATTTACACTATCATGTACAATAAAATCATTTTTATTGCCGACCCTACTATTTAAATCGCCAGCAATAAAAACAGATCCAAGGCATTCCAACTCAGAAATATCATTTTCTAAAATTTCAAATAAGTCTATATTCTCATTATTATAAGCAGGTGAACCCTCACCCCAAATATACGCACTACATATATAAACATCACTCTGCAGATGGAAAAAATCATGATCAAGCTTCAGCCAAATGATGGTGTCCGAGTGTTTTTTTATTATTTCAATACCAGCTTTAATGCTATCTCTGTAATATAAAACAACTCCACCGCTACAGCGCTTGGCATTACGATGCTGAAATTTTCTATAGAAATTATGTGAAAAAAAAACCCATTCAAGTCAACATTACTATTGGAATGCGTCCAAGTTTCATACAGAAAACATATATCGTTACTATTTATAATATCTACAAAATTTTCATCATCCTTTTTACAATTTGTCAGTCCGTTTACATTCTTGTTAACACAAGAGTGCATATTATTAGCGAATTATTTTTTTTAAATAATGAGCTAATAAAACATCAATTTCAAGAACTATTTCAGGAAGTGAGCGTTACGTGTAGAGAATTTTTTTTAAACAAGAGGGCCATGAGGCCCTGAAGCGCTCACCTGAGATAACCCCCGGGCGGGGCCATTTTTGACCCAGAAGTCATCATTTGAACAACCTTGGTAGAGAACCACAAGGCAAAGCAGCACGATTTTTAAAGGACTATGCAAAACTGATAAACCCCATTTTGGCCTGGGGATCATAATTTAAATAATCTTGGTAGAGGACTATTAAATAATGATATATAACAAATATCAAAGGTCTGGGCATTTTAGTTTAAGAGAAGATGTTTAAAGAGCCTGGTCGGGTGGGGCCATTTTCAACCCGGGGGTCATAATTTGAAAATCTTTGTAGAGGACCATTAGATCATGCTACATACCAAATATAAAAGCTCTAGGCTTTACATTTTCAGTGAAGACGGTTTTCCTATGAAAAACTGATAAGCCCCGGGCTGAACCATTTTCGACCCAGGGGTTATGATTTGAGCAATATTTGTAGAGGACCATTAGATGATGCTACATACCAAATATCAAAGTTCTAGGGCTTACAGTTTCAGAGAAGAAGATTTTTAAAGATTTTCCTATGAAAAACTGATAAACCCCGGACCAGGGCCATTTTTGGTCTAGGGGTCAGAATTTGAAGAATATTTGTAGAGGACCATTAGATCATGCTAGATTTCTAAAGATTTTCCTATGAAAAACTAATAAGCCCGGGGCAGGGCCATTTTTGGTCAAGGGGTAATAATTTGAACAATCTCTGTAGAGGACCATTAGATGATGCTACATACCAAATATCAAAGGTCTAGGCCTAACAGTTTCAGAGAAGAAGATTTTTAAAAACTTTCCTATGAAAAACTGATAAGCCCTTGCACTAGGCCATTTTTGGTCCGGGGGTCATAATTTGAAAAATCTTTGTAGAGGACCATTAGATCATGCTACATACCAAATATCAAGGGTCTAGGCCGTACAGTTTCAGAGAAGAATGTTTTAAAATATTTTCAGAGGAACACATGTGTCACCTGCTCGCAACTGACACAAAAACTGTTAATATGCTGGAGTGAAATCAGAACAAAGCGTAATAACTTAAAAAGTATTGCATGCAGAGTGTTGTATTGCATGCACTCAATGAGAGGAAAACGTATGTGAAATTTGAAAGCTCTCTAATGATTAGTTTAGAAATGACAGCCAAAACAAGAAAGTGTGACAGACAGACAGACAGATGGACAGACGGACGCAGGGGTATCACAATAGCTCACCTTGAGCACTTTGTGCTCTGGTGAGCTAAAAATCTATGTAGAGGACAATTGGATGAAAATATATACCAAATATCAAAGCTCTAGGCTTTGTGGTTTCAGAGAAGAAGATGACGACGCACGTACGCCAGACACTGCCCCCTCATAATACCTCACCTGGAACTTTGTGCCAGGTGAGCTAAAAAGTTGATGATGCAAGACAGACGACGACGGACGCCGGACACTGGGCGATCACAATACCTCACCTTGGCACTGTTTAGTGAGCAAAAAGCAAAGGGCTATAATTATGTTAATAATTATTGCTATTGAATTCATTTATCTATGCATATTTAAGAGTGACCATATGTGAAAATAATATTGATCAAAGATGTCGGAGATGTTTCTTCCACAAGACTTTAGGGAAATACAGTGAAACCTTGATCTCGAACACCTTGGGGACCATAAATTTTGGTTCTAATAAAAGGTGGTTCGAAAGATCCCAGTCTCATATTCATTGGGTAGCAAATGGTACAGAAGTGTAGTGAAACCGAGATCTGTTAGTGGTCCGGTAAATAGGAAGACCGACGAGACCGGGGGTCACATGACCACAACTTGACTTTGGCCCAGCAGATTATTCCTAGAACTGAGACGCACATGACATACAAATATTGAGCTCTGATAGTTTACTATTTTGACTATGTGCCAGGCCGCTGGCAGCGACTTTGGACTCTGGTGGGTTGTAATTTCACTATATTGGCGCTGCGAGCTCCAATTGAACTCTATTTTGTGCTAGAATTTGAGCAAATGCCAGTCAAAATTTCACTCGACCAGCCATTGAGAAAATGAAACCTCGTGGTTTGACGATGTAAATTTGGTCTTTTGGCTTAAAAACCTGCACATTATCGACCTCTAAGGTATCAGTGGGACTGATAGTTAGGGTCTATACATGTTTTAAGATTCTGGTGGGACCAAATCTTTATTTGTATTTTCCACGTGGTATCGGTGGGACCGTTACACGTGTTTTTGTTTACTTTCGGTTTTGGGTGGGACCCAAATTGGAGTTTTTGTTTATTTTGCACAATATCTAGAATAAGCTGATATTGCACAGTCTTTGGGTTATCCAAGATTGAAAGATACAGTAAATTCTATTTCTGTTAAAACAGTAAATAAAATATTCATATTTACATTGAAATTCAGTGTCAAACAAGTACACTGGTTGTTTTATGCAACTAATTTTGAATTTGTTCAAAGATAATTCATTTCACTTTTTAGGAACTGAGGTTTACTAAAAATAAAAATAAACTAGAGGTTTTTGTCACAAAAACGGATGTCTCCCCTCTAATAAAAACAATATGTAAAGGGAAATCACTAACAAGAGGGCCATGAGGCCTTGAAGCGCTCACCTGAGATAACCCCAGGGGCGGGGCCATTTTTGACCACAAGAAATCATGTGTACAACCTTGGTAGAGAACCACTAGGCAAAGCAGTATGCCATTAATTAAAGGTCTAAGCCTTATGGTTTCAGAGAAAAATAATATTTTATATTTTACCCATGAAAAACTGATAAGCACTGAGGCAGGGCCAAGTTTAGCCCAGTGGTCAGGGTCGTAAGTTAAACATTTTTGGCAGAGGACCACAAGCCACAGCTACATATTTGTAGAGGACCATTAGATCATGTTACATACCAAATATCAATGGTCTAGGCCTTACAGTTTCAGTAGATTTTTAAAGATTTTCCAATGAAAAACTGATAAGCCCTTGGGCGGGGCCATTTTTGGCCCGGCGGTCATAATTTGAACAATATTTGTAGAGGACCATAAGATCATGCTACATACCAAATATCAAAGGTCTAGGCCTTACAGTTTGAGAGAAGAAGATTTTTAAAGATTTTCCTTTGAAAAACTAATAAGCCAATGGGCGGGGCCATTTTTGGCCCGGGGGTCATAATTCGAACAACGTTTGTAGAGGACCAATAGATCATGCTACATACCAAATATCAAAGGTCTAGGCCTTACAGTTTCAGAGAAGAAGATTTTTAAAGATTTTCCTATGAAAAACTGATAAGTCCTTGGGCGGGGCCATTTTTGGCCCGGGGGTCATAATTTGAACAATATTTGTAGAGGATCATAAGATCATGCTACATACCAAATATCAAAGGTCTAGGCCTTACAGTTTGAGAGAAGAAGATTTTTAAAGATTTTCCTATGAAAAACTGATAAGCCCTTGGGCGGGGCCATTTTTGGCCCGGGGGTCATAATTTGAACAACGTTTGTAGAGGACCATAAGATCATGCTACATACCAAATATTAAAGTTCTAGGCCTTACAGTTTCAGTGAAGAAGATTTTTAAAGATTTTCCTATGAAAAACTGACAAGCCCTTGGGCGGGGCCATTTTTGGCCCGGGGGTCATAATTTGAACAATCTTTGTAGAGGACCATAAGATCATGCTACATACCAAATATCAAAGGTCTAGGCTTTACAGTTTCAGAGAAGAAGATTTTTAAAGATTTTCCAATATTACCATATATGAAACAATAGGGCCATGAGGCCCTGAAGCGCTCACCTGAGATAACCCCAGGGGCTGGGCCATTTTGACCACACGAAACCATGTGGACAACCTTGGTAGAGAACCACAAGGCAAAGCAGTATGCCATTAATTAAAGGTCTAAGCCTTATGGTTTCAGAGAACAAGAGGGCCATGAGGCCCTAAAGCGCTCACCAGATATATCCCCATTTTTGACCACAAGAAATCATGTGTACACCCTTGGTAGAGAACCACAAGGCAAAGCAATATGCCATTAATTAAAGGTCTAAGCCTTATGGTTTCAGAGAAAAATAATATTTATATTTTCCCATGAAAAACTGATAAGCCCTGAGGCAGGGCCAAGTTTCGCCCAGTGGTCAGGGTCGTAAGTTAAACATTCTTGGCAGAGGACCACAAGCCACAGCAACATATTTGTAGAGGACCATTAGATCATGTTACATACCAAATATCAAAGGTCTAGGCCTTACAGTTTCAGTAGATTTTTAAAGATTTTCCAATGAAAAACTGATAAGCCCTTGGGCGGGGCCATTTTTGGCCCAGTGTTCATAATTTGAACAATATTTGTAGAGGACCATAAGATCATGCTACATACTAAATATCAAAGGTCTAGGCCTTACAGTTTCAGAGAAGAAGATTTTTAAAGATTTTCCTATGAAAAACTGATAAGCCCTTGGGCGGGGCCATTTTTGGCCCGGAGTCATAATTTGATCAATCTTTGTAGAGGACCATAATATCATGCTACATACCAAATATCAAAGGTCTAGGCCTTACAGTTTCAGAGAAGAAGATTTTTAAAGATTTTCCTATGAAAAACTGATAAGCCCTTGGGCGGGGCCATTTTTGGCCTGAGGGTCATAATTTGAACAACTTTGAGTAGAGGACCATAAGATCATGCTACATACCAAATATCAAAGGTCTAGGCCTTACAGTTTCAGAGAAGAAGATTTTTAAAGATTTTCCAATGAAAAACTGATAAGCCCTTGGGCGGGGCCATTTTTGGCCCGGGGGTCATAATTTGAACATCTTCGTAGAGGACCATAAGATCATGCTACATACCAAATATCAAAGGTCTAGGCCTTACAGTTTCAGAGAAGAAGATTTTTACAGATTTTCCTATGAAAAACTGATAAGCCCTTGGGCGGGGCCATTTTTGGCCTGGGGGTCATAATTTGAACAATCTTTGTAGAGGATCATAAGATCATGCGACATACCAAATATCAAAGGTCTAGGACTTACAGTTTTAGAGAAGAAGATTTTTAAAGATTTTCCTATGAAAAACTGATAAGCCCTTGGGCGGGGCCATTTTTGGCCCGGGGGTCATAATTTGAACAAACTTTGTAGAGGACCATAAGATCATGCTACATACAAAATATCAAAGGTCTAGGCCTTACAGTTTCAGAGAAAAAGATTTTTACAGATTTTCCTATGAAAAACTGATAAGTCCTTGGGCGGGGCCATTTTTGGCCCGGGGGTCATAATTTGAACAATCTTTGTAGAGGATCATAAGATCATGCTACATACCAAATATCAAAGGTCTAGGACTTACAGTTTCAGAGAAGAAGATTTTTAAAGATTTTCCTATGAAAAACTGATAAGCCCTTGGGCGGGGCCATTTTTGGCCCGGGGGTCATAATTTGAACAAACTTTGTAGAGGACCATAAGATCATGCTACATACCAAATATCAAAGGTCTAGGCCTTACAGTTTCAGAGAAAAAGATTTTTACAGATTTTCCAATGAAAAACTGATAAGCCCTTGGGCGGGGCCATTTTTGGCCCGGGGGTCATAATTTGAACAATCTTTGTAGAGGATCATAAGATCATGCTACATACCAAATATCAAAGGTCTAGGACTTACAGTTTCAGAGAAGAAGATTTTTAAAGATTTTCCTATGAAAAACTGATAAGCCCTTGGGCGGGGCCATTTTTGGCTCGGGGTCATAATTTGAACAAACTTTGTAGAGGACCATAAGATCATGCTACATACCAAATATCAAAGGTCTAGGCTTTACAGTTTCAGAGAAGAAGATTTTTAAAGATTTTCCAATATTACCATATATATGGAAAAAAAGACCACGCCCTCTGGCGGCCATGTTTTTTGCTGGATCAAAATTCTTTTAACAACTTTTAAAGTCTATCAACTGAGAAACATTTTGGTGAAAACTATATTCAAATCGGACAAGTCATTCTGGAGAAGATTTTTCTAGATATTGTGTACAGTTGCCATGGCAACAAGACCGATGGCCCCACCCACTATCTTTGAACAACTTTTGAAGCACCCACCCACAGTATGTATCTGACCAAGTTTGATTACAATTGGGCAGTCGGTTTCAGAGAAGAAGTCGTTTGAAATTGTTGACGGACAGACAGACGGACAGACGGACGCCGGACGCCGGACACAGGGGTATCACAATAGCTCACCTTGAGCACTTTGTGCTCTGGTGAGCTAAAAATAATATTTCATATTTTTCCCATGAAGAACTGATAAGCCCTGAGGCAGGGCCAATTTAACCCAGTGGTCAGGGTTGTAAGTTAAACATTCTTGGCAGAGGACCACAAGCCACAGCTACATATTCATAGAGGTCTAGGCCTTACAGTTTCTGTAGATTTTTAAAGATTTTCCAATGAAAAACTGATAAACCCTTGGGCGGTGCCATTTTTGGCCAGGGGGTCATAATGTGAACAATATTTGTAGAGGACCATAAGATCATGCTACATACCAAATATCAAAGGTCTAGGCCTTACAGTTTCAGAGAAGAAGATTTTTAAAGATTTTCCTATAAAAAACTGATAAGCCCCAGGGCGGGGCCATTTTTAGCCCGGGGTCATAATTTGAACAAAATTTGAAGAGGACCATCAGATCATGCTACATATTAGATATCAAAGGTCTAGGCCTTACAGCTATAGGGAAGAAGATTTTTAAAGATTTTCCTATGAAAAACTGATAAGCCCTTGGGCGGGGCCATTTTTGGCCCAGGGGTTATAATTTGAACAATATTTGTAGAGGCCCATAAGATCATGCTACATACCAAATATCAAAGGTCTAGGCCTTACAGTTTCAGAGAAGAAGATTTTTAAAGATTTTCCTATGAAAAACTGATAAGCCCTTGGGTGGGGCCATTTTTAACCCGGGGGTCATAATTTGAACCACTTTTATAGAGGACCATTAGATCATGCTGTATACCAAATATCAAAGGTCTAAGCCTTACAGTTTGAGAGAAGAAATTTTTTAAATATTTTCCTATGAAAAACTAATAAGCCCATGGGCGGGGCCATTTTTGAGACGGGGGTCATAATTTGAACAATATATGTAGAGGACCATAAGATCATGCTACATACCAAATATCAAAGGTCTAGGCCTTACAGTTTCAGAGAAGAAGATTTTTAGATTTTTAAAGATTTTCCTATGAAAAACTGATAAGCCCTTGGGCGGGGCCATTTTTGCCCCGGGGCCATAATTTGAACAATATTTGTAGAGGACCATAAGATCATGCTACATACCAAATATCAAAGGTCTAGGCCTTACAGTTTCAGAGAAGAAGATTTTTAAAGATTTTCCTATGAAAATTCCTTATTACCATATATGGAAAAAATGATAACGCCCTCTGGCGGCCATGTTTTTTGCCGGATCAAAATTCTTTTAAACAACTTTTGAAGTCTATCAACTGAGAAACATTTTGGTGAAAACTATATTCAAATCGGACAAGTCATTCTGGAGAAGAAGATTTTTCTAGATATTGTGTACGGTTGCCATGGCAACAAGACCGATGGCCCCACCCACTATCTTTTAACAACTTTTGAAGCACCCGCCAACAGTATGTATCTGACCAAGTTTGGTTACAATTGGGTAGTCGGTTTCAGAGAAGAAGTCGTTTGAAATTGTTGACGGACAGACGGACGCCGGACGCCAGACACAGGGGTATCACAATAGCTCACCTTGAGCACTTTGTGCTCTGGTTGGCTAAAAAAAGACCACGCCATGTTTTTTGCCGGATCAAAATTCTTTTAACAACTTTTAAAGTCTATCAACTGAGAAACATTTTGGTGAAAACTATATTCAAATCGGACAAGTCATTCTGGAGAAGAAGATTTTTCTAGATATTGTGTACAGTTGCCATGGCAACAAGACTGATGGCCCCACCCACTATCTTTTAACAACTTTTGAAGCACCCACCCACAGTATGTATCTGACCAAGTTTGGTTACAATTGGGCAGTCGGTTTCAGAGAAGTCGTTTGAAATTGTTGACAGACAGACAGACGGACAGACTGACAGACGGACGCTGGACGCCGGACACAGGGGTATCACAATAGCTCACCTTGAGCACTTTGTGCTCTGGTGAGCTAAAAATGTTATGGTCTTGATGAATGATACTTCCTCTCATTATGCGTTTTCCACACTACATTTTTCAAGAAGAAAATGATAACAGCTAATAACTCCAAAAATACTGATACCAGATTTATGGCCCTTGTGCATGACACTTGCTTTCATCATGCTCTTTCCAAAAATAAAATGTAATTCCAATAGCATCAGTCAAACAGGAGTTATTGATCGGCCAAAAAATGTAACAAAGGGCAATAGCTCCAAAAGTATTGAAGCCAGAATTATGGCCCTTGTTCATGGCACTTTCTCTCATCATGCTCTTTCCATGTATGAAGTTTCAATACGATGGCAAGAGCAATGTAGGAGTTATCGTCCGGACAAGAAAGAATTACACAAATGTACAAGGGGCAATAACTCTAAATTTATTGAAGCTCGAGTTAAGGATCTTATGCATGACACTTTCTCTTATCATGATCGTTCCATGTATGAAGTTTCACTCCAATGGCATGTGTCACATAGGAGTAATCATCCGGACAAAAAATTGTGATTTTTTTACAAAGGGCAATAACTCCAATATTAGTGAAGCCAGAGTTATGGACCTTGTGCATGACACTTCCTCTCGTCATGATCTTTCCATATATGAAGTTTCAATCCAATGGCATGAGCCATATAAAAGTTATCGTCCGGACAAAAAAGGGTGAATTTTTTTACAAAGGGCAATAACTCCTATATTAGTGAAGCCAGAGTTATGTACCTTCTGCATGACACATCCTCTCATTATGCTCTTTCCATATATGAAGTTTCAATCAACTGGCATCAGGCATATAGTAGTTATTGTCCGGACAATAAATTATGATATTTTTTACAAAGGGCAATAACTCCAATATTAGTGAAGCCAGAGTTATGGACCTTGTGCATGACACTTCCTCTCGTCATGGTCTTTCCATATATGAAGTTTCAATCCAATGGCATGAGTCATATAGGAGTTATCGTCCGGACAAAAAAGTGTGATTTTTTTTACAAAGGACAATAACTCCAATATTAGTGAAGCCAGAGTTATGGACCTTGTGCATGACACTTCCTCTCATTATGCTCTTTCCATATATGAAGTTTCAATCAACTGGCATCAGGCATATTGAAGTTATCGTCCGGACAAAAAGTGTGACGGACAGACAGACAGACAACTCTCACGAAAACAATATGTCACCCCCATATAAATATGGGGGGAGACATAATTACATACATAGTTATTTTGGCTATTTGTCTGTGAATTTGTGTGGACCTCGAAGTCACCAGTGCTCTAAGCTGGCCGTCCTTGTCAGATGACAGAGTATCAGACACACGACCACCAAAGAGTGTACCCGCCGACAGCTGAGCCATCAGAAGACGGTTCTGCGCAGGGGCTAACAATAAACCGAAGGAGAAGTAGACAAAACTTCACTCCTCCTACGACGCAACATTTCTGCAACATCAGCAGACATGTTGGCCGCAAGGCTCTTGGTCGAACAAGCAAGATAAAGCTAGATATGCTTTATATCATCAGAGCACTGTTTGTTATCAGTCAAGGGCTGTAACAAAGTGGCAGAAAGGAAGTCCAGCTGCGACCCAATACCCAGTGATTTCCTCTCTCGCAGTTCCCACAACTCTAACAAACCAAAGTGGATTGCTAGAGGAGACGAGGGGGGAGGCTTTTATAGCTTAACCTGATCACAGTCAGCGTCCAAAGGTGGAAGCTGACCGAGATCGAGCCCTGATTTCATCTCGGGAACCGGATGTCTAAAGGCGCCAGAATGTTCTGAGGCCTTAATGACATGAGCAGGCACAGACTAAGGAGTAGAGAGACTGGTCTGGTTATGTAGTTCCATTTGCTCAAAACATGACTTGACTGTCTGAGAAATGGGCAAGTGTAAAGTGGGTGCCCTAGAGGGGGTTTTGTCTGGAAAAAGCTTCCGGACTAAAGCCTCAGTCACTGTGTCTGGACCCTTCACCTGTGACGGTGAGGGTCGCGGACACATATCCACTCCCAGATTTTGAAAAATAGAATCAAATATCTGATTGAGAAAACAAATGTAAACGTCCTCGTCCTTCACCTCTGAATCAGATACAGAGTGGTGTATCTGATCCTTGTCCGCTCGAGTGAGTGGGTCATCCGAAGGCGCAAGACCTCTGCGGTGAAGGAGGGGTGGGGAGAACTCGTGTAGAGTTATCCCGCACAGTCTCTTGGCCATGAGAGGGAGATGGAGATCTGTCCATAACCGGAGACAGATCTGCTCTAGAGACAGTAGCAGAGGCACGAGGCTTGCCACTGGTACCAGAACGTTCACGGGGCTAAGCAAAATCCCCTGCAAATTCCCCCGGAAACTGGCCAAAAGCTTAAGGCCAATTATGGGGTGCAAATGGCGGCATAAACCCATAGAATATTTTTAAAGATTTTCCTATGAACAAGTGGGCCAGAATGGCCCTGAAGCGCTCACTAGACAATCAGGAGAAGATTTTCAAAGTTTTCACTATATGTTTGTAACAGTTTTTATTGAAAACTAGCCTGCCCTGGGGCAGGGCAGGGCAAATTTTGACCTTATGGGCACAATTTATATAACTTTTGTAGAGGACCTGAACATGAAGCTATGTGCCAATTTCAGGAGATTGTTTTCAAAATTTTCACTATATGTTTCTATTGAAAACTGGCTACCCCTGGGGCTGGGTCAATTTTGACCCCAGGGGCATAATTTATATAACTTTTGTAGAGGGCCTGAACATGATGCTATGTGCCAAATATGAAAGCTGAGAACCTTCCAGTTTTCAGAGATTATTCTCAAAGTTTGCACTATATGTTTCTATTGAAAACTGGCTACCCCTTGGGTGGGGCCAATTTTGACCCCAGAGGCATAATTTATATACATTTTGTAGAGGACCTGAATATGATGCTATGTGCCAAATATGAAAGCTGAGAACTGTGTAGATTCAGAGGAGAAGATTTTCAAAGTTTTACTATATGCTTCTATAGGAAACAAGGCACCCCTGGGGCGGGGCCAATTATGACCCCAGGGGCAAAATTTATATAATTTTGTAGAGGACCTGAATATGATGCTATGTGCCAAATATATAAGCTGAGAACCTTCTAGTTTCAGAGGAGAAGATTTTCAAAGCTTTCACTATATGTTTCTATTGAAAACTGGCTACCCCTGGGGCGCTGCAAATTTTGACCCCAGGGACATAATTTATATAACTTTTGTAGAGGACCTAAACATGATGCTATGTGCCAAATATGAAAGCTGAGAACCTTCCAGTTTCAGAGGAGAAGCTTTTCAACAGACATCAGGTGATCACAAAAGCTCACCCTGAGCACTTTGTGCTCTGGTGAGCTAAAAACTGATAAGCCCCGGGGCGGGGCCATTTTTGGTCTGGGGGTCATAATTTTAACAATATTTTTTCCCCCTAACCACTGGTGCTCCTGACAAAGTTTGGTTAAAATCGATTCACTGGTTTCAGAGGAGATGTCATTTGAGATGTGGACGGACGGCGGATGACAGACACCAGACTCATCGCTGTCACAATAGCATATCCTGAACCTTTGGCTCAGGTGAGCTAAAAACAGAGGAGAAAAAATATGTTTGTTCAACTGTTACTTTTGCCAATGTGAATGATGAAGTTTGATCATTTCGATCGTGTTATAGCCCTACAAGATGACAGTCAACATTAGCTCAAAACAACCTTCACAAACACACACATCTAAATTTTAACACCTTGATAAAACATCACATATTCACCCATTGTCTACCAATCATGTTATTATCGGCTAGCTGAGATTGTCACTGACAGGTGTGAATCTCCGGCTCAAATGGTTCAAATTATCAAAGGTACACTGCACTGTTTTCTTAATGAGTGAACCGGGAGATGAGTTCAAGATTTCGAGTTTTGCATGGTTTAGTTATCCAAGGTGGAATATAATTTATAGAATTTAAGAAAGAAGGAGTTGGGACCACAGAATTAGTTTGAATTAAGGGTGGTGAATGAGTTTTCCACGGTTCGAGAATTTGGCGTTTCACTGTATATACAGTTGAGTCCCATTGATTCAAAAACCTCTAGCGTTTTTTCCGAAGCATGCCATCAGTCCCAATCTGTATCCTTCTTATTCCTATGTAAAACGTTTTTGGATTATTCAACTTTGCATTGTTCGAAAACCAGGCATTTCTCTCTAAGTCATATTCTGTCCTCATATACTTTATAATACCTTTGATGAATTCTATACCTTTTATCAGAAACTACCAGCGAACACAAACAATTGGCACCATTTTAAACAAGAGGGCCATGATAGCCCTATAATGCTCACCTGTGAATTGCACCATTAGATAGAAATGAATAAGTCACAATCATCTCCGGAAAATGAAGATAAGAGGGCCATAGGTAGTTTTCAACTGAAGATTATTCAGTTTGTTCAAAAAGCATGGTAGTCATAATTAATTCCCAATATGGTCATCAGAGGAATATTCCTACACAATGCCATTCAAACTGAACCACTGGTTTTGAGGAAGATTTTAAAGGTTTTCTATACAGTTATATAATGAAATTTTTAAAGGTTTTCTGTACAGTTATATATAAGGAAATCAATCTACCTTGAGTAAAATACCTTAAATTGCAAATTAAAATGGCTGAAAATTCTCAGCATGTGTCAGAGTGAAGACATAATTTCAACACTGTCACACATTTGACTCTTATCTACAAAGAATTTAGAGACATTCCCATTTCATGCGCACCTGACCTCTTACCTAGTAACACATATTTGGTCCAAGTACAAATGTTTCACCCAAAGAAAGATTATTTGTGTTAGAATTTTTAAACGGTGGTTTAAATACTTGTTTAATTAACAGAAGTATGAAATTAAAATACGCATAACAGTGTACCAACGTTTTTTTTGTACACAAATCTGTCAAACTGCAAAACATTCTTGATTTAACCTTCGACGCTTTCGTACCTAATCTAAATATGTCAAAATTTTAGAAGCAGAAAAAAACTGAAGCCCCGTTAGTTTTCCCTGCTATATCTCAAAATGTCTAAACAATCTTAAAGTCATTCTTCGGGGGAAAGCAGGGGGGTAGAGACAATGACAACAAGAGCTCTGAGTGTCAGAGGATCTTACGCCCAAAGTATGTGCTGTCGTAACATGCACAATGTTAATATGGGAGGGGACTCATGTTATCACGTGGACAATGTTTATGAGTTGAAAGTCACTATGACCTTGACCTTTAACCAACTTACCTCAAAATTAATAGGTGCCATCTTCTTGCCAGGACCAACCTGCATACTAAGTATAAGACAGCACACCCAATACTTATCAAGTTATTGAGAAGACAATATTTTTGAGTTGAAACTTACCTATTATGTATGAAGAAGCTTACCTAATAGTTATCAAGTTATTGAGCAGACATGTTTTTTTCAGTGAAGATCACTGTGACTTTGACCTTTGACTGACTGACCTCAAAATCAATAGGGGTCATCTACTGACCATGACCAACTTTCCTGTAAAGTATGAAGACAGCTAACTTGACAATTGTTAAGTTATTTAGTATAGAAGATTATTGAGAAGACAATGTTTTTGAGTTGAAAGTCACTATGACCTTGACCTTTGCCCAAATGACCTCAAAAGCAATAGGGGTCATCTACTAGTCATGACAAACCTCCCAAGTATAATGACTTCACACCTACTAAATTTTAAGTTGTTGAGTGGACATTTTTTTTATTGAAGGTCACTGTGACCTTGACCTATAACCAACTGACCTCAAAACCAATAGGGGTCATCTATTAACCATAACCAACCTTCCTGTTAAGTATGAAGACAACACATCTAAAACTTATCAAGTTATTGAGCAGATAAGATTTTTGACTTGAAGGTCATTGACCTTGACCATTGATCAAATGACCTCAAAAGCAATAGGGATCATCTACTGGCCATGGCAAATCTCCCTTTTAAGAATGAAGACAGCACACCTTATAATTATAAGTTATTGAGTGGACATGCTTTTTTATTGAAGGTCACTGTGACCTTGACCTTCGACTGACTGATCTTAAAATCTATAGGTGCCATCTACTAGCCATGACCATGACCAACCGACCTAAAAAGCATGAAGACGGCACGACTAATAGCTATCAAGTTACTGAGCTGACAAGATTTTTGAGTTGAAGGCCACTGTGGCCTTGACCTTTGACCGACTGACATCAAAATTAATAGGGGTCATCTACTGGCCATCACCAGCCTTCCTACTAAGTATGAAGACCAGGTAGGAAGGTAGATAAGCCCTATTGATTTTCAGAAGATAGCATACCTAATACTTACCAAGTTATTGAGCAGACAAGATGTTTGAGTTGAAGTTCACTATGACCTTAACCTTTGACCAACTGACCTCCAAATTAAAAGGGGTCATCTACTGGCATGATCAACCTTCCTACTAAGTATGAAGACAGCACACCCAATACTTGTCAAGTTACTGAGCGGACAAAGAGTCAGTGAGTGAGTGAGTTGGGTTTAACGTCCAACCAACAGTTTTTCAGTTATTTGCAGACTGCACCCCCATGAGACAAGTTATAGTGCTGCCTCACTGGAATACCCTTGCCGTGGGCACATTGCAAGGGCACCCCACCCAGTCACATTATCCTGACTCCGGGCATGATAAAGTAAAAAGAACAAGAAAAGTGCACGAAATATGGTTCAAAGAGTTTGAATGGTCTAAAAAGTTCATATGTATGAAAATTCAAGGGCGAGAGAAAGTTGCATAATGGCAAGCGGATTTCAGTGTTCACTGAAGGGTGAGTATCTTTTGAAATTTTTTTTACACCCCTACGCTGTAACCTCACTGCAGGGCAAACTTAAACTAGGCATTATTACAGGTGGAGAAGTCCCTAGAGGTTCTTTAGCACATGGAACACATTGCAGACTTCCGTGCACATAAGACCTATTTACCTACCTGAAGCAAGCTGGAGGGCTTCCTTCACATAAACAAGAGGGCCATGATGGCCCTGATATCGCTCATCAGACAATCAGAGGGTACGATTTTCAAAGTTTTTACTATATGTTTCTATAAAAACTGGCCAACCTTGGGGTGGGGCCTCATTTGACACCAGGGGCATAATTTATAAAAATTTTGTAGAGGACTTCAAGTTGATACTATGTGCCAAACAACTTCCAGGAGAAAATTTTCAAAGCTTTCACAATATTATGTTTCTATATAAAACAAGTCACCCATGAAGCATAGTCAATTTTGACCCCAGGGACATTATTTGTATAACTATTGTAGAAGACCTAAAGTTAATACTATGTGCTAAATATGAAAGCCGCGAACCTTCCTGTTTCAGAAGAGATTTTCAAAGTTTTCACTATATGTTTCTATAGAAAACTGACCAGCCCTGGGGCAGGGCAACGTCTGACCCCAGGGGCATGAGCTATATAACTTTTGTAGAAGACCTGAACATGAAACAAAATATGAAAGCTGAGAACCTACCAGTTTCAGAGGAGAAGATGTTTTCACTATATGTTTCTACAGAAAACTGGCCACACCAGGGGTGGGGCCAATTTGACCTCATAGACATAATTTATATAACTTTTGAAGAGGTCCTACAGATGATGCTATGTGCCAAATATGAAAGCTGAGAGCCCTACCTTTTGTAGTTGATTTGTTCATTTTTTTATGTAACTTTTAGTTTTGCAACATGTTCTTGTCTTTTTGGACAGTCTCATTCAACCACTCTTGCTACAAGAGCTGAACGAGACCATCTTTTTGCAGTATTTCAGACAAAGTTAGCTGAGTGTTCCAATAATCTGTTCATTTCAAAACTTGATCAAGTCCACTCCATTTCTTTACTTTGAAATAGCAGGGAATGAAATTATTATATTTGTACTTAACCACAACCACAACTACACAATTAGAGACAAATGGAAAACGGGAAATCAAAATCCATTAGCATTTAAAACAAGAGGGCCATGATGGCCCTTAATCGCTCACCTGTTCGTAACAGATTAATGATTTCAATGACAGATTGCATAATTTGAAAAATCTTGGTAGGAAACCATCAGATGATGCTACATACTAAATATAAACCTTACAGATTTGGAGGAGGAGATATTTTAAAGATTTTCCTATGAAAAACTGTTAAGCCCCAGGGCGGGGTCAATTTTGATCCGGGGTTCATAATTTGAAAATCTTGGTAGAGGACTATTAGATAATGCAACATACCAAATATCTAAGGTCTATGCCTTACAAGTTCAGAGAAGACTTTTAAACATTTTTAAGAGAAGATTTTTAAAAACTTTCCTATAAAAAACTGATATGCCCCTGGGCGGGGAAGTTTTCAACCCAGGGGACATAATTTGAACAATCTTGGTAGAAAACTATTAGATAGCGCTACATACCAAATATTAAAGGTCTCTGCCTTACAGTTTTGGAGAAGAAGATTCTTAAAGCTTTTCATATGAAAAACTGATAAGCCCCAGGGCGGGGCCATTTTTGGCCCAGGGGTAATAATTTGAATAATCTTAGTAGAAAACCATTAGATGATGCTACATACAAAATATAAAGGTCTATACCTTATCATTTTAGGGAAGAATATATTTAAAGATTTTCTTATGAACAACTGATAAGCCCCGGGGCGGGGCCATATTTGGCCCAAGGGTCAGAATTTGAACAATCTTAGTAGAGGACCATTAGATCATGCTACATACCAAATAGCAAAGGTCTATGCCTTACAGTTTCAGAGAAGATGATTTCTTCAAGATTTTCCTATGAAAAACTGATAAGCCCTGGGGCGGGGCCATTTTTGTCCTGGGGGTCATAATTTGAACAATCTTAGTAGAGGACCATTAGATGCTACATACCAAATACCAAAGGTCTATGCCTTACATTTTCAGAGAAGAAGATTTTTAAAGATTTTCCTATGAAAAACTGATAAGCCCTTGGGCGGGGCCATTTTTGGCCCGGGGGTCATAATTTGAACAATCTTTGTAGAGGATCATAAGATCATGCTACATACCAAATATCAAAGGTCTAGGCCTTACAGTTTCAGAGAAAAAGATTTTTAAAGATTTTCCTATGAAAAACTGATAAGCCCTTGGGCGGGGCCATTTTTGGCCCGGGGGTCATAATTTGAACAAACTTTGTAGAGGACCATAAGATCATGCTACATACCAAATACAAAAGGTCTATGCCTGACAGTTTCAGAGAAGAAGATTTTTAAAGATTTTCCTATGAAAAACTGATAAGCCCCGGGGCGGGGCCATTTTTGGCCCAGGGGTCATAATTTGAACAATCTTAGTAGAGGACCATTAGATGATGCTACATACCAAATATCAAAGGTATATGCTCTACAGTTTCAGAGAAGAAGATTTTTAAAGATTTTCCTATGAAAAACTGATAAGCCCTGGGGCGGGGCCATTTTTGGCCCGGGGGACATAATTTGAACAATCTTTGTAGAGGACCATTACATCATACTACATACTAAATATCAAAGCCCTTGGCTTTGAAGTTCCAGAGAAGAAGATGTTTAAGTAAATTGTTGACGCCCGTCCGTACGCACGACGCACATACGCACGACGCCGGACGCCGGACATAGGATCATCCCAAAAGCTCACCTTGGCACTTTGTGCCAGGTGAGCTAAAAAAAACAGCCCAGTGTGTCTGAGCATTATACACCTGAAGTCTGTGATGTCATAACATGCACACTATTAATTTGAGTTGAAAGTCACTTTGACCTTTGACACCTCAAAATCAATAGGGGTCATCTACTAGCCATGAGCAACCTTCCGACTTAGTATGAAGACAGCACACCTAATACTTATCAAGTAATTGAGCAGACACAATTTTGAGTTGAATGTCATGGTGACCTTGACCTTTGACCAACTGACTTCAAAATCAATAGGGGTCATCAACTAGCCTTGACCAACTTTTCTACTAAGTATGAAGACAGCACACCTAATACTTATCAAGTTATTGAGCGGACAATATTTTTTAGTTGAAGGTCATGGTGACATTGACCTTTGACCGCAAAATCATTAGGGGTTATCTACTAGCCATGACCAACCTTCCTACTAAGTATTAAGATAGCACACCTAAAACTTATTAAGCTATTGAGCAGACCAGAGTTTTGAGTTGAAGGTCACAGCGACTTTCCATCATACTAAGTATGAAGACAGCACACCAAATAGTTGTTAAGGTTCTTGAGCGGACAAAGCTGTGGCTAACGGACGGATGGACGGACGGACAAGGGCCATACCTTAATACGACTGAAGTTACCTTTGGGCATGTAATAAAAAACAAGAGGGCCATGATGGGCCCTGATATCGCTCACCAGACAATCAGAGGAGAAGATTTTCAAAGTTTTCACTATGTTTCTATAGAAAACTTACCACCCCTGGGGCAGGGCTTCATTTGAACCCATGGGCATAATTCATATATTTTCTGTAGAGGACCTCAAGATGATGCTATGTGCCAATATGAAAGCTGAGAAATTCCAGTGATTTCTAATTTGCACACGGTTTGGATTCTGATCTGGTGCATAATTATGTGAACTTCATATGTGGTTTGTACAAGAGAGTTAATTGTAAGATTGATATGCACTAACCCTTTATTCCATAAATGTACCTTTGTATGCCTCTGCAATAGTCAATTTATGAAACCATTGTGATAAATAGAGCATTTGTCCAATAGGAGCAGATGCTCTATTTATCACAATGGTTTAAAATTTAAACAATTCTGAAATTTTCCTTTTCTCTAATTAATGCTCATTTTAGGTAGATTTATTGAAAGAGGTAAGATCTAAAAATAGCCTATGAGGGAATGGGTTAAAAACAGTGTGAACAGACAGTAATTCTAAAGCAGACAACATAACAGTGGACAGGAACTTCACCTCTTGCATAAGACTAACCCAGGCTATCTGCAGTCCAAGATAGAGGGGGAAACCCTTAGACTGTAGAAGTCTATTATAAAGTATAACCCACAGGACAGGGCATGGCCAAATTTAACCTCAGAACTACGACATTTACAAAAATTATAAAGATATACTAAGTAAATAATATACACCAAATATCTAAGCTCTGGGACTTGTAGTTTTTGACAAGTAGATTTTTAAACTTTCCCTATGCCTATAACTACTAAGTGAACCCAACACTCTGCTGGTGCTAAAGAAAACTTAACAACAGTCTGCTTCAAAAAACTGGCCACCCCTGGGACGGGGCCAATTTTGACCCCAGGGGTATAAATTATATAACTTTTGTAGAGAATATGAATATGATGCTATGTGCCAAATATGAAAGTTGAGAACCTTCCAGTTTCAGGAGAAGATTTTCAAAGTTTTCACTATATGTTTCTATTGAAAACTTGACACCCCCAGGGTGGGGCCAATTTTGACTCTAGGGGCATAATTTATATAATTTTGTAGAGGACCTACAGATGATGCTATGTGCCAAAGATGAAAGCTGAGAACTCTGTAGATTCAGAGGAGAAGATTTTTAAAGGTTCAAATTGTTGACGCGGGACGACGCACGACGACGGACATCAGGCAATCACAAAAGCTCACCCTGAGCATTTTGTGCTCTGGTGAGCTAAATAGCCTTTGTTCTACGCCTCTGTAATAGTCACTTTATGAAACCATTGTGATAAATAAAGCATTTGCTCCATAGGAGTAAATGCTCTATTTATCACAATGGTTTCAAATCTACACAATTCTGAAATTTTCCTTGTCTCTAATTAATGCTCCTTTTCATCAGATTGATTCAAAGAGGTAGGATCTGAAAAAAGCCTTTCCCTCATATAAACATGTTTTCACGCATTTGCAAACAGAGTAGACCCAGATTTACCTCTTTGAATAAGCAAACAACATTTCTAACAGATGACAACCCAATCACTGCTTAGCATGACTTGACCGAAATTAGCACACAGTTTGGATTCTGACGCATACCGGTATGTAACTTTATATGTGGTTTGTATATGAGTTAATTTACTCCTATGGAGCAAATGCTCTATTTATCACAATGGTTTCAAATCAACACAATTCTGAAATTTTCCTTTTTTCTAATTAATGCTCCTTATCAGTAGATTTATTCAAATAGGTAGGATCTGAAAAAAGCCTTTGTGATAAATAGAGCATTCGCTAACCATTGTGATAAATAGAGCATTTGCTCCATAGGAATAAACGTTCTATTTATCACAATGGTTTCAAATCTACACAATTCTGAAAATTTCCTTTTCTATAATTAATGCTCCTTATCTGTAGATTTATTCAAAGAGGTAGGATCTGAAAAAAGCCTTTGTGATAAATAGAGCATTTGCTCCATAGGAGTAAATGCTCTATTTATCACAATGGTTTCAAATCTACACAATTCTGAAATTTTCCTTTTCTCTAATTAATGCTCCTTATCAGTAGATTTATTCAAATAGGTAGGATCTGAAAAAAAGCCTTTGTGATAAATAGAGCATTTGCTAACCATTGTGATAAATAGAGCATTTGCTCCATAGGAGTAAATAGTCTATTTATCACAATGGTTTCAAATCTACAAAATTCTGAAAATTTCCTTTTCTATAATTAATACTCCTTGTCAGTAGATTTATTCAAAGTGGTAGGATCTGAAAAAAGCCTTTGTGATAAATAGAGCATTTGCTCCATAGGAGTAAATGCTCTATTTATCACAATGGTTTCAAATCTACACAATTCTGAAATTTTCCTTTTCTCTAATTAATGCTCCTTATCAGTAGATTTATTCAAAGAGGTATAATAGTCACTTTATGAAACCATTGTGATAAATAGAGCTACACAATTCTGAAATTTTCCAAGAGGTAGGAGTTGTAAATAGCCTATGAGTGAATGGGTTAAAAACAGTGTGAACAAACAGACACTAATTCTGAAGCAGACACCTTTATAGAGTTTTGACCAGGAACTTGCCCTCCCCAGTGATTACATAACACAGATGGAGTATCTGCAGTCCTTCTATAGCTCAGAGGAACCTTTATAGTGTAAAAGTCTATTTTAAAGTATAACCAACAGGGCAGGGCCAATTTTAACCTCAGAACTATGATATTTACCAATGTCAATAAGGTATACTAAGTAAAGCTATACACCAAGTATCTAAGCTCTGTGACACGTAGTTTTTGACAAGTATATTTTTGAAGTTTTCCCCATGCCTAACCTAAGTGAGCCCAGCATTCTGCTACTTGTACAGAAAACAACAGTCAGCTAGAGAAAACTGGCCACCCCTGGGACAGTGGCGGGCCAATTTTGACTCCATGGACAGTCCTACATACAAGCTACACTTGCCTGATTTTCACTGCCAGAATCTAACTGTTCACAATAATTGCCACTTCATGGGATATCTATCATTAACTCACCCTGAGCCAGTTTATGACTGTAATCTGGTCATGGTGAATTACTGAGAGGTGCCCGGTCTGTTAACAGCCATATGGTGGCTAAGGTTGTGGTCAAGCCATTTTCAAAGTTATATAAATCTGGCATCTATCAATGGTTTGGTGAATTTGAAACACAAGAAAAATGAGAAGTAATGGATAAGTATTTGGTAATTAAAAAATAATTTCAGTCTTACTATATCAAGAATAAGTAACATGAATTTAATTATCACATATTATGCATTACACAATGCAGGAATCGAGTATATTCGTTTTTGTGGGGTGGGGGTGGGAGTGGGGGGGCGTTTGTTTGTTTTTTGGTTTTGTTCTTTGCACTGTTTGCTATGGAAAATCGATGACTGCATGCTCTATGCTTTTGCCATGAAAATTAATTTCAACACAACCTGTATATTTTGTAAAGCTTTACCTAATTAATATTGAAAGAAGGCGGAGTAACGAACAGTATGCTGCGGGTTAAGGGTTAATTTATACTATCAATAATTTTTATATCTTCATTGTTTACCATATTGTAACACGATAGATCTTCAAAAGAAAGCATGCAATACAGTACAAGAAAATAAGCAAATACTAATAACAAATAGGTACTTTAACCCTGATAATAACTCTGCTGATAGATACACCTTCTAACCCCTCTGCAAACAGATTAGACTCAATTTAGGAAGCTCCTTGAACAGCAGGCTCTTCTTTGTTTGCCAGTCAAAATTCCATAGAGCAGAGTTTGCAGTACTGGTTTTTGTATCTCATTTTTTTGTTCTGTACCAGAATGGAAATTGATGCAAATTGATTCAATTAATATTCATAGTGAGAGGAGTTTCACTTAATTATGCAAGGGTGGACATTTTGTCCCTCATGGTTTTGCAAGGGTGGACATTTTGTCCCTCATGCTTTTGCAAGGGTGGACATTTTATCCCTCGTGTTTTTTCAAGGGTGGACATTTTGTCCCCCATTATTTTTTACAAGGCGGACGTTTTGTCCCTAACTTAATTTTGGACAAAATACCCTCCATAAATCTAGCTTAACCCTTTACTCCATGAATATTTATGTAAGAAAAGGATGGTTTAGCCATGGCAGAAAGTGTTGAACCATATCTATATTATATCATAAGCAAACAGAGCAGACCCAAACGAGACAGCTCCTCTAGGAGCTGTCTGATCTGGGTCTTCTCTGTTTGCAAAACTTGTGTCATTTCAAAGGTTGCATGTAAGACTTGTGAAATGCATAAAAATCATTTGCACCACAGTCTTGCATGCAACTTTTGATTTGTGAGGGACAAAACGTCTGCCTTGTAAATCATGATGAGGGACAAAACGTCCACCTTTGAAAAAACATGAGGGACAAAATATCCACCCTTGCAAAAGCACGAGGGACAAAATGTCCACCCTTGCAAAACCATGAGGGACATAATGTCCACCCTGGCAACCTGAAATATTACCTTGACTGATAAACAAGAGGGCCAGAATGGCCCTGAAGCGCTCACCAGACAATCAGAGGAGAAGATTTTCAAAGTTTTCACTTTATGTTTCTATTGAAAGCTGGCTACTCCTGGGGCAGGGCCAATTTTGACCAAAGGGGCACAATTTATATAACATTTGTAGAGGACCTGAACATGAAGCTATGTGCCAAATATGAAAGTTATGAACCTTCCAGTTTCAGAGAAGCTTTTCAATGTTTTTACTATATATTTTTATTGAAAACTGACCACCCCTCGGGTGGGGCCAATTTTAATCCCAGGGGCATAATTTAAACAAGGCCATACAAAGTTCTGACTAAAGGTCAACTGTTCTTCTGAACGGGTATGTGTACCCTAGCATTCCAAACTGATTTTTTGCATTTGAATATTATTATAAATTATTACATAATAATTGCATAATCATAAGTATAACTAAGTATAAGTATAACTTAATAGTTTCAAGTAATACAATTTCATGTTAAAAAATATTTCATAATTTATTTGAAATCTTTAATTTGGCATTCTGGAGTCTTTACATGATTTACCCTTCTTCTGAACTGCAGGGCAGGTTATAATAATATCATAATGCCAATCACTATTATTAATTAACCCTTCCCTCATACAAACGTGTTTTCACATTTTTGAAAACAGAGTAGACCCAGATCGGATGCTTCCTATAGGAGCCATCTGATCAGGGCCTGCTCTGTTTGTAAATGGAATTTTATACATCTGTTCCTTAAGTTTCTAAAATGGCTACAATGTTCCACCTACTATATTTCATTATAACTATTTTGTAGATGAATATTCAGTAGGTTGTGAAATTTGGAAAAAAATGACTACAATGTTCCACCTTCCATACTTCATTTTAACTATTTTGTTCATGAATATGCAGTAGGCATTCAAATTAATAATAAACATAGAACAGGCAAAGGGTTAAGGCACAGAGCTCCAGCACCAGATACAGGTGACCTAAAAATAGCCACTGGTCATCTATCCCACTGCTTGACTGGATGACCTATTTATGAGCAAAGAGAAGATGCTTAAAATCGCAGTCAGCTATAAGTTTGCTAGAAAACTGTCCACAATGGGGTGTAGCCAATTTTGACCACAGGAGCATAATTTATATAACTTTTGTAGAGAACCTGAATATGATGCTATGTGCCAAATCTGAAGGCTGAGAACCTTTCAGTTTCAGAGGAGATGATATTCAAAGTTTTCACTATATGTTTCTATAGAAAACAATGCACCCCTGGGGTGGGGCCAATTTTGACCCTAGGGACATAATTTATATAACTTTTGTAGAGGACCTACAGATGATGCTATGTGCCAAAGATGAAAGCTGAGACCCCTGTAGATTCAGAGGAGAAGAATTTTAAAGGTTCAAATTGTTGACGACGGACGACGAACGACGGACGACGCACGACGCACGACGCACGCCGACGCACGACGGACATCAGGCTATCACAAAAGCTCACCCTGAGCACTTTGTGCTCTGGTGAGCTAAAAAGACAAAAAGAATGAAATCTAATTGAAAACAGTGCAGACCCTGATCGGAGGTCTCCCGTGGGAGCCACCTTATCTGGGGCTACACTGTTTCAACTTTGCAAAAACGCACTGAAGGGGTTACAGCATATATTTATTGGCAATTTTTTTAATAGACCTGCAGACAAGAAATAGTGCTCGTATCAACGATAGTTAATTCAATATATATCCCTTTTGTTGCTACAGCCTGTAAAATAAACTATCTATGATGACATTCTATATGGAAACATAGTAGACCCTGATCAGGCAGATCCTATAGAAGCTGCTTGATCTGGGTCTTATATGTTTGCAGATTTTAATGGTCCAGAACTATAGTATGAAGTAAATGATTAACCCTTTCCCTCATATAAACGTGTTTCACGCCTTTGCAAACAGAGTAGACCCAGATCAGGGTCTACTCTGTTTGCTAATAGAATTTGATAGATCTGTTTATTTGCTTTCAAAAATGTCTGCAATGTTATACCTTCCATATTTCTTTATAACTATTTTGTTAATGAATATTCAGCAGGTATTGAAATTTGGCTTACTACAGAACAGGGAAAGGGTTCAGGAAGCATAAGTGTGTATTAAAATTGACGTGGATAATTATATAATAAAGTTGTGTGTTATACTGGAATTTTGAAAATACGCGTCACAATAGTGCATTTGCTTGTGTGGTGGATCTACTTCATGATTATTTGTATCATAAAGAACTACTGGTAGTAACATTTAATAGTATGCATGCCCATTTAATGGCATGAACAAAACGCCTATTCCTGTAGATTTGTGGAAAATTGATAATGCTCAAACATGCAAACATATCTAAAACAACAGGAACACAATAGTGTCAAATCCAGTACAGTTCATATACAGGTGTGTGATTCGGAAGAAGGGGTGCTAAACCTATATAACTATATGTATATTATATACAGTATAACGGCGTTATTTCGACTCTCGTTTTTCCGAGATACCCGCTTATTCCGAGGGAATGTTGAGGTCCCGACTCAAATTCTATCAAATCTCATTGAAAATACCTGCATTAATCCGAATAGCGATAATCTGAAAATTCGAGCATGTGTGCTGGTCCCGCGGATCATTCTGGTTCCCTTTATTGATTGTTTAATTCGAGCACGGTGTTTTCCCACCTCCGAGGTAATTATTCACACCTTCTCGATACGTTGTCGTGACCTTTTGAAAGATCCGTCTATGGGGCATTAGATCTTCCAAATGTGTGAATAACACATTCATTGAATGCAGACTTTACTTTGGTGTAAAATAATGATGATAATTTAATAGACTGAAGTCTTGTAAACAAAGAGTCACACTCATAATTTGCATACGTTCGCAAACGTGTAGTGCTTTTTTGGTACCGCTGAATATGTGCCATATAACGTCTTTCTGCTTTAAATTTTGTAATAGTGCAGTGCTTTTCGTGTAGTGCTTTGAAATTCGCAATATTTTTGCTACTTTTAGACAGTCTCGTTCATGCAGACTCTTGCTACGAGAGATGAACGAGAATAACTATGTCAGACGAAACAAAAGGGCCATGAGGCCCTGAAGCCCTCACCTGAGATACCACAGGGGCGGGGCCATCATTTGTACAACCTTGGTAGAGAACCACAAGGCAAAGCAGTATGCCATTAATTAAAGGTCTAAGCCTTATGGCTTCAGAGAAAAATAATATATTTTTCCCATGAAAAACTGATAAGCCAGGGCCAAGTTTCGCCCAGAGGTCATGGTCGTAAGTTGAACAATCTTTGTAGAGGACTATTAGATCATGCCACATGCCAAATATCAAAGGTCTAGGCCTTACAGTTTCAGAGAAGAAGAATGCTAAAGATTTTCCTATGAAAAACTGATAAGCCCTGGGGCGGGGCCATTTTTGGCCTGGGGTCATAATTTGAACAATCTTTGTAGAGGACCATTAGATCATGCTACATGCCAAATATCAAAGGTCTAGGCCTTACAGTTTCAGAGAAGAAGAATGTTAAAGATTTTTCTATGAAAAACTGATAAGCCCTTGGGCGGGCCATTTTTGGCCCGGGGGTCATAATTTGAACAATCTTTGTAGAGGATCAAAAGATCATGCTACTCAAGGGGCATAATTTATGTAAGGACCTCAAGTGAAGAAAACTTAAGAAAATGTAAATGAAAACATATAACAATGCAAATCTAAATAAGTATGTACAAAAGTATGTATACCCTTTCCCTGGGCAAATTGGTTGAATTTTAGGAAGAATAAATGAATCTATACATGTACTTATAAATAATATCCAAAATTTCAGATATTTTCATTACACCTTCATGAGTTATTATTATTCATATCTTAATTTATTTTCAACCCTTCCCCTGTTCTATGTTTATTCAAAATTTAAATACCTACTGAATATTCATAGACAAAATAGTTATAATGAAATATGGAAAGAAGGACAGTGTAGCCATTTTAGAAAGTAAAGAAACATCTTTCAAATACCATTAACAAACAGAGCAAACCCTGGTCAGACAGCTGCTTTAGGAGCCGTCTGATCTGGGTCCGTTCTGTTTGCAAATGTGTGAAAAAATTGTTAACATGAGGGAAAGGGTTAGCAAACATATTATAAGTATATTGTACACAAAATGAAAATAATGTAATGCACTTTGCACTATATTATATCATAAGCAAACAGCAGACTGATCAGATGACTACTACATGAGCCATCTGATCTGGGTCTACTCTGTTTGCAAAGGTGAAGAAAGGCATATTTATGGAGTAAAGGGTTAATTGTCTGATTTACTGTGCAAAAATTTCATTCTTTGGGTAGATCTGCAATATTTAGAGTTACCACCAACAAGGGAGACAATCCAGTTGTTATAAAACAAGAGGGCCATGATGGCCCTTAATCGCTCACCTGTTCGTAACAGATTAATGATTTCAATGACAGATTGCATAATTTGAAAAATCTTGGTAGAAAACCATCAGATGATGCTACATACTAAATATAAAGAGTCTAGACCTTAAAGATTTTCCTATGAAAAACTGTTAGGCCTAAGGGCGGGGTCAATTTTGATCCAGGGTTCATAATTTGAAAATCTTGGTAGAGGACTATTAGATAATGCAACATACCAAATATCTAAGGTCTATGCCTTACAAGTTCAGAGAAGACTTTTAAAGATTTTTAAGAGAAGATTTTTAAAAACTTTCCTATAAAAAACTGATATGCCCCTGGGCGGGGAAGTTTTCAACCCAGGGGACATAATTTGAACAATCTTGGTAGAAAACTATTAGATAGCGCTACATATCAAATATTAAAGGTCTCTGCCTTATAGTTTTGGAGAAGAAGTTTCTTAGAGTTTTTCATATAAAAAACTGATAAGCCCCAGGGTGGGGCCATTTTCGACCCAGGGGTAATAATTTGAATAACCTTGGTAGAAAACCATTAGATGATGCTACATACCAAATATCAAGGGCCTAGACCTTACAGTTCTGGAGGAGAAGATTTTTAAAGATTTTCCTATGAAAAACTGATAAGCCCTTGGGCGGGGTCATTTTTGGTCCGGGGGTCATATTTTGATTAATCTTAGTAGAGGACGATTAAATAATGCTACATACCAAATATCAAAGGTCTATACCTTATAATTTTAGAGAAGAATATATTTAAAGATTTTCCTATGAAAAACTGATAAGCCCCGGGGCGGGGCCATATTTGGCCCAGGGGTCATAATTTGAACAATCTTAGTAGAGGACCATTAGATCATGCTACATACCAAATATCAAAGGTCTATGCCTTACAGTTTCAGAGAAGATGATTTCTTCAAGATTTTCCTATGAAAAACTGATAAGCCCTGGGGCGGGGCCATTTTTGTCCTGGGGGTCATAATTTGAACAATCTTAGTAGAGGACCATTAGATCATGCTACATACCAAATACCAAAGGTCTATGCCTTACAGTTTCAGAGAAGAAGATTTTTAAAGATTTTCCTATGAAAAACTGATAAGCCCTTGGGCGGGGCCATTTTTGGCCCAGGGGTCATAATTTGAACAATCTTAGTAGAGGACCATTAGATGATGCTACATACCAAATATCAAAGGTCTATGCCTTACAGTTTCAGAGAAGAAGATTTTTAAAGATTTACCTATGAAAAACTGATAAGCCCTGGGGCGGAGCCATTTTTGGCCCGGGGGACATAATTTGAACAATCTTTGTAGAGGACCATTACATCATACTACATACCAAATATCAAAGCTCTTGGCTTTGTAGTTCCAGAGAAGAAGATGTTTAAGTAAATTGTTGACGCCCGCACGTACGCACGACGCACATACGCACATACACACGACGCCGGACGCCGGACATAGGATCATCCCAATAGCTCACCTTGGCACTTTGTGCCAGGTGAGCTAAAAAGGGGCAAAGGGAGATAATCTCCCTTTAAATGTATGCAAAAAAATAGACACCGGCAAATAAATAGCTATATGTAAGTCAGCTTTGAAAAACTTGCTACCCCTGGGGTGAGGCCAATTTTGACCCTGGTGGCATGATTTATATAACTTTTGTAGAAGACCTGAATATGATGTTATGTGCCAAATATGAAAGCTATGAATCATTTCAGTTTCAAAGGAAGAAGATTTTCAAAGTTCACTATATGTTTCTATTGAAAACTCCCCACCCCTGGAGCACAGCCAATTTTGACCCCAGGGCCATAATTTATACAAATTTTGTAGAGGACCTGAACATGATGTTATGTGCCAACTAGAGGTTTTTGTCAAAAAAACGGATGTCTCCCCTCTAATCAAAACAATATGTAAAGGGAAATCACTAAAAATGTTATGGTCTTGATGAATGATACTTCCCCTCATTATGCGTTTTCCACACTACATTTTTCAAGAAGAAAATGATAACAGCTAATAACTCCAAAAATACTGATACCAGATTTATGGCCCTTGTGCATGACACTTACTTTCATCATGCTCTTTCCAAAAATAAAATGTCGTTCCAATAGCATCAGTCGAACAGGAGTTATTGATTGGCCAAAAAATGTAACAAAGGGCAATAACTCCAAAAGTATTGAAGCCAGAATTATGGCCCTTATTCATGACACTTTCTCTCATCATGCTCTTTCCATGTATGAAGTTTCAATACGATGGCAAGAGCCATGTAGGAGTTCCGGACAAGAAAGAATTAAACAAATGTACAAGGGGCAATAACTCTAAATTTATTGAAGCTCGAGTTAAGGATCTTATGCATGACACTTTCTCTTATCATGATCGTTCCATGTATGAAGTTTCACTCCAATGGCATGTGTCACATAGGAGTAATCATCTGGACAAAAAATTGTGATTGTTTTTACAAAGGGCAATAACTCCAATATTAGTGAAGCCAGAGTTATGGACCTTGTGCATGACACTTCCTTACGTTATGATCTTTCCATATATGAAGTTTCAATCCAATGGCATGAGCCATATAGAAGTTATCGTCCGGACAAAAAAGTGTGATTTTTTTACAAAGGGCAATAACTCCTATATTAGTGAAGCCAGAGTTATGTACCTTCTGCATGACACTTCCTCTCGTTATGATCTTTCCATATATGAAGTTTCAATCCAATGGCATCAGGCATATTGAAGTTATTGTCCGGACAAAAAATTATGATATTTTTTACAAAGGGCAATAACTCCAATATTAGTGAAGCCAGAGTTATGGACCTTGTGCATGACACTTCCTCTCATTATGCTCTTTCCATATATGAAGTTTCAATCAACTGGCATCAGGCATATTGAAGTTATCGTCCGGACAAAAAATTATGATATTTTTTACAAAGGGCAATAACTCCAATATAAGTGAAGCCAGAGTTATGGACCTTGTGCATGACACTTCCTCTCGTCATGATCTTTCCATATATGAAGTTTCAATCCAATGGCATGAGCCATATAGGAGTTATCGTCCGGACAAAAAAGTGTGATTTTTTTTACAAAGGGCAATAACTCCAATATTAGTGAAGCCAGAGTTATGGACCTTGTGCATGACACTTCCTCTCATTATGCTCTTTCCATATATGAAGTTTCAATCAACTGGCATCAGGCATATTGAAGTTATCGTCCGGACAAAAAATTATGATATTTTTTACAAAGGGCAATAACTCCAATATTAGTGAAGCCAGAGTTATGGACCTTGTGCATGACACTTCCTCTCGTCATGATCTTTCCATATATGAAGTTTCAATCCAATGGCATGAGCCATATAGGAGTTATCGTCCGGACAAAAAAGTGTGATTTTTTTTTACAAAGGGCAATAACTCCAATATTAGTGAAGCCAGAGTTATGGACCTTGTGCATGACACTTCCTCTCATTATGCTCTTTCCATATATGAAGTTTCAATCAATTGGCATCAGGCATATTGAAGTTATCGTCCGAACAAAAAGTGTGACAGACAGACGGACAGACGGACGGACAGACAGACAACTCTCACGAAAACAATATGTCTCCCCCATATAAATATGGGGGGAGACATAAATATGAAAGCTGAGAACCTTCCAGTTTCAGAGGAAAAGATATTCAAAGTTTTACTATATATTTTAATAGAAAACAAGGCACCCCTGGGGCGGGGCCAATTTTGACTCTAGGGGCATAATTTATATAACTTTTGTAGGGGACCTACAGATGATGCTATGTACCAAAGATGAAAGCTGAGAACCCTGTAGATTCAGAGGAGAAGATTTTTAAAGGTTCAAATTGTTGACGCCCGACGACGCACGACGCACGAAGGACGACGACGGACGACGGACATCAGGCGATTACAAAAGCTCACCCTGAGCACAAAAGTGCTATGGTGAGCTAAAAACTGATAAGCCCTTGGGCGGGGTAATTTTTGGCCCGGGGGTCATAATTTGAACAATCTTTGTAGAGGACCATAAGATCATGCTACATGCCAAATATCAAAGGTCTAGGCCTTACAGTTTCAGAGAAGAAGATTTTTAAAGATTTTCCTATGAAAAACTGATAAGCCCTTGGGCGGGGCCATTCTTGGCCCTGGGGTCATAATTTGAACAATCTTTGTAGAGGACCATTAGATCATGCTACATGCCAAATATCAAAGATCTAGACCTTACAGTTTCAGAGAAGAAGAATGTTAAAGATTTTTCTATGAAAAACTGATAAGCCCTTGGGCGGGGCCATTTTTGGCCCGGGGGTCATAATTTGAACAATTTTTGTAGAGGACCATTAGATCATGCTACATGCCAAATATCAAAGGTCTAGGCCTTACAGTTTCAGAGAAGAAGATTTTTAAAGATTTTCCTATGAAAAACTGATAAGCCCTTGGGCGGGGCCATTTTTGGCCCGGGGGTCATAATGTGAACAACGTTTCGTTCCCCCTAGCCACTGATGCTTCTGACAAAATTTGGTTAAAATCGGGTCGGCAGTTTCAGAGGAGATGTCGTTTGAAAATGTGGACAGACGCCGGACGCCGGACGACGGACACCGGACGACGGACAAATAGCGGTCACAATAGCTCATCCTGAGCCTTTGGCTCAGGTGAGCTAAAAAGCCGAGTGTTCCGGTTATTAATTAATTTGGTCACTCGCCTCGATTTTCCTTACTACGAAACAGCACGGGAACGAAACGAAACTGTTTGATTGTGCACCCAACTCAGTACCAACAACTAAATTAATGTCGACAAATGGAAAAATATGCAAAATAGATGACATAACGCTATACGCTACGACTATTCTAGGGATATGTCTAAATGGTTTGAAACAAGTTTGAGTTTATTGTGAAGGGTCCGTCGAACGGACTCAAACAAATTATACTGAAACTTTGGTCCCCGATGTGAATGGTGTTTTCTGTTATCACTTATATAAGGAAATAATCGATGAATTATATATGCATTGATGTTTTTGATAATGTTAAAACAGTTTACTGTGAAGAAATATGCTTCCTCTCTTCGTCAAACAATGCACTTGGAAATGACATAAAACGCTCTCGGTTCTTTCGAGCATCGCGATAATCCGAGGTTTTTGCCGATTCCCGATGGTGCTCGAAATATCGCCAATATACTGTATACACATATATGGCATCTTTTCTTATGAGTCAGACACATTTGAGTGTAACCAGTCAAACGTTTTCTAAATCAAATGACTTTTTTGACTTCGGTGTGGACTACAAATTTTAGTGCAGTAGAATGGAAATATATATGTTGGTTTGAAAACAATTTCGCCAAGTCAGTGGATTTAGAGGAATTGAACTATGGAAATGTGCTGGACTTGATATAGCATAAAACATGAAAACTGAAAATAAGTAGACTGTGCTTATCAGTAATTTGGTGTAAATTTATTGCCCTCCCATGCTGTGAATGTTGCCATATTGACCCTTAATGGCTTCATGGTGATTTTGGGAGTAACGGTACAGGCCTGCTCAAAATTGAGCAAAATCTGCAGCTTGTATGTAAGACTGTGGACATAATTTATATAACTTTTGTAGAGGACCTATAGGTGATGCTATGTGCCAACGATGAAAGCTGAGAACCCTGTAGATTCAGAGGAGAAGACTTTTAAAGGTTCAAATTGTTGACGACGCACGACAGACAGACATCAGGCGATCACAAAAGCTCACCCTGAGCACTTTGTGCTCTGGTGAGCTAAAAAACCAATGTAAGTTACAATGGTTCTATGAATATGTCTGATGGTCTGAAACAAATTTCTGGTTTTCAGTGAAAGGTTCATTTAACAGATCGGAACCAAATCATGAAAAACATTGGTTTTTGAAAAGGTCTCTGTTTTCGAGTACCACTTAATATATACAGGAAAACAAATCCCTGTATTGAATTCTGTCAATTGGAAATAAAGTCAGATAAAACTCTTGACATTTCTGAGAAAATAATGACTGAGTGGCAAATAACTTAAATCCTATTTAGACACTGAGCTACTTGGTACCTAAACTAGATCATAGCTGTTTGTGAATGTTTGTGAATATCAGTCATGTTGACATAATGCCATTGGAAGCAGATGATTTGAAGCAGTTTTATAACAGGTGATAAAAGGGACTGTCAAAACAGTAATATCTGGTCTCTCAAACATACCTATTACACAACGAAAACCACTTCCAATATGTCCATTTCCCTGATGCCCTCCTAGCTTGTTGTCATGCCTTCCTTTAGATTCGATCTCTTTTTCTTCAGGCTTGAAAAGAATTTCATCAGGCTGATCATGGTTCTCATTAACATTATTGAGATCTTCAACAGGACTGGTGTGATTTTCATTTAACCTGATATACCGGTAACTGCCATAAGACTTCCCATCAGCATAGGTAAAAAATTCATCATGATTGATTTGGTTTTTACCAGGTCTTATCTGAATTCCATTATGTTTGTTCTGGTGTTCATCAGGCCTGATCTTATTCTCATCTGGTCTGTTCTTATTTTCATGAGGCTGTGCCTGATACTCATCAAGTTCATTTAGAGTTACATCAGGACTGAATACATTTTCACATTGCTTGATCTGATCCTCATCAGGTTTGTTGTGATTTTCAGCAGCTGAGCTCTGATTTTCATCAGACATGGTCCGATTCTCATAATGGCTATTCTGAATTTCACCAGGATTTATCTGATTTTCTGCAGGCTTGGTTTGACTTTCATCAGACCTGATCTGGCTTTTATCATGTTTGATGTAATTTTCACCTCGTTTGAGCTGATTATCATCAGTAATGATACAGTGAGCACTTGTATTGTCTTTCTTAAAATTATTTGTGGTGGAATCATTTTCATGGTCAATTTCAATTTCTGTACCGAATTGTCCACACAAACTTTTGAATTCGTTTTGGGGACATGCACTAGTCTCTGATACAACTGTATCACTATTCCATGAGCCTTTGTTTTCAAATTTCTGCCCATCTTTCCGACGGTCCAACTGATTTTCATTTTCATGGTCTGGAAAGAAATAAGTATAAATGCATTGAAATTCATGATAAGAATAAAAGTTCTGCTAAGTGCAACATGTAAGAACAAATCATATACATGTTATGTGTATGACAATGCTTGCTCTTTATGGCATAACAGCTTTATCCATTACTTCATAAGCTATTTTAGACTCCACCTCTTTGAATTTATAAATCTACCGAAAAGGAGTATTTACTAGAGAGAAGGACAATTTCAGAATTGTGTAGTTTTGAAACCATTGTGGTGAATAGTGCATTTGCTCCTGTAGAGCAAATGCTCTATTTATCACAATGGTTTCTTAAAGTGACTTTTACAGAAGCATCAAAAGGCGTCAATATGAGGAAATGGCTTAACCCTTTCCCTCATACAGACGCTTTTTTCATGCCTTTGCAAACAGAGTAGACCAAGATCTGATGGCTATGATAAATCTGACTACACAGTTTCTTCTAATACCAAACCATCCTGTGTACACAAACAGTGCAGGCCCTGATCACAGGACTCCTAGAGGAGCCATATGATCTGGATCTACACCGTTTGCAAAATTAGCTAGAATTGTTTTTGATACAAAAACTGATGTCTCCCCACTCCCCACCACCACTAAATTTTCCATGTAAAAATTTCGAAGTCCCATAATAGCTCTGCAGAAAATGATCAAACCGGAACAAGAATAAGGTACATGTATGCACAACTAGGCATGGTACTGATCAATCCTATATGAAAGTTCATGAAAATCTGACCAAAGCTTTTGGAGAAACTGCGTGGACAAATTACAATCGGACAGATGGGCATGCCAACAAATCAGAACAAGGGGCTAATCCTTTTGTTATTTTCTTTTGTTGAACAAAGGGCCATGGCCCCTTGTTCCATTGTTACGGAATGAACTCCATTGTTTTCTTTTGTTCTACTGATCATGACTTGGCCCCTTGGTCGCAGTTGGTAGAGGGGACAGACAGACGCCATGCACAAAAACAAAATGTCTCCCAAGTATACTGGGGGAGACATAATGACAGTGCATGCATGTCCCAATTTGAAAACATTTATCTTTATTCAAGAACTTGTATAGGCCTTAAACATATTATATTTGGTTACTAGTTAAAAAGGAGGTAGTACAAATGATGCTCTTACATATTTTTAAAGCAAATAAATATAAACCAGCACAACATTATATGAATAAATGTATTGTGACGCAAGGCTCTAGGCATACATACAGTACTAGACTTGGTTAACACAAGAGGGCCAGAATGGCCCTGAAGCACTCACCAGACAATCAGAGGAGAAGATTTTCAAAGTTTTCTCTATATGTTTCTACAGAAAACTACCCACCCCTGGGGCAGGGCCAATTTTGACCCCAGGGCCATAATTAGTATAACTATTGTAGAGGACCTGAACATGATGCTCTGTGCCAAATATGAAAGCTGAGAGACTTCCAGTTTCAGAGAAGAAGATTTTCAAAGATTTCACTATTTGTTTCTATTGAAAACTGGCCACCCCTGGGGCGGGGCCAATTTTAACCCCAGGGCCATAATTTATATAACTTTTGTAGAGGACATAAACATGATGCTATGTGCCAAATATGAAAGCTGAGAACCTTCCAGTTTCAGAGGAGAAGATTTTCAAAGTTTTCACTATATGTTTCTATTGAAAACTTCCCACCCCTGGGGCGGGCCAATTTTGACCACAGGGGCATAATTTATATAACTTTTGTAGAGGACCTGAACATGATGCTCTGTGCCAAATATGCAAGCTGAGAGCCTTCCAGTTTCAGAGGAGAAGAATTTCAAAGATTTCACTATTTGTTTCCATTGAAAACAGCCCACCCCTGGGGCGGGGCCAATTTTGAACCCAGGGCCATAATTAGTGTAACTTTTGTAGAGGACCTGAACATGATGCTATGTGCCAAATATGAAAGATGAGAGCCTTTCAGTTCCAGAGGAGAAGATTCTCAAAAATTTCACTATTTGTTTCTATTGAAAACTGCCCACCCCTGGGGCGGGGCCAATTTTGACCCCAAGGCCATAATTTATATACCTTTGTAGAAGACCTAAACATTATACTATGTGCCAAATATGAAAGCTGAGAACCTTCCAGTTTCAGAGGAGAAGATTTTCAAAGTTTTCACTATATGTTTCTATTGAAAACTACCCACCCCTGGGGCGGGCCAATTTTGACCCCAGGGGCATAATTTATATAACTTTTGTAGAGGACCTGAACATGATGCTCTGTGCCAAATATGAAAGCTGAAAGCCTTCCAGTTTCAGAGGAGAAGATTTTCAAAGATTTCACTATTTGTTTCCATTGAAAACTGCCCACCCCTGGGGCGGGGCCAATTTTGACCCCGGGGCCATAATTGATATAACTTTTGTAGAGGACCTAAACATGATACTATGTGCCAAATATGAAAGCTGAGAACCTTCCAGTTTCAGAGGAGAAGATTTTCAAAGTTTTCACTATATGTTTCTATTGAAAACTTCCCACCCCTGGGGCGGGCCAATTTTGACCCCAGGGGCATAATTTATACAAATTTTGTAGAGGACCTGAACATGATGCTCTGTGCCAAATATGAAAGCTGAGAGCCTTTCAGTTTCAGAGGAGAAGATTTTCAAAGATTTCACTATTTGTTTCTATTGAAAACTTCCCACCCCTGGGGCGGGGCCAATTTTGACCCCAGGGTCATAATTTATATAACTTTTGTAGAGGGCCTGAACATGATGCTATGTGCCAAATATGAAAGCTGAGAACCTTCCAGTTTAAGACGAGAAGATTTTCAAAGTTTTCACTGTATGTTTCTATTGAAAACGGCTACCCCTGTGGCAGGGCCAATTTTCAACCCAGGGTCATAATTTATAAAACTTTTGTAGAAGATCTGAACATGATGCTATGTGCAAAATATGAAAGCTGAGAACCTTCCAGTTTTAGAGAAGAAGATTTTCAAAGATTTCATTATTTGTTTCTATTGAAAACTGCCCACTCCTGGTGAGGGGCCAATTTTGACCCTGGGGCGGGGCCAATTTTGACCCTGGGGCCATATTTTATACATATTTTGTAGAGGACTTGGACATTATGCTATGTGGCAAATATGAAAGCTGAAAACCTTCAAGTTTCAGAGGAGAAGGTTTTCAAAGTTTTCCCTACATGCATTTATTTCTATTGAAAACTGCCCACCCCTGGGGTGGGGCCAATTTTGACCCAAGGGCCATAATTTATATGACTTTTGTAGAGAACCTGAACATGATGTTCTGTGCCAAATATGAAAGCTGAGAACCATCCAGTTTCAGAGAAGAAGATTTTCAAAGATTTCACTATTTGTTTCTATTGAAAACTGCCCACCCCTGGGGCGGGGCCAATTTTGACCCAGGGGCCATAATTTATATAACTTTTGTAGAGGACCTGAACATGATGCTATGTGTCAAATATGAAAGCTGAGAGACTTGCAGTTTCAGAGGAGAAGATTTTCAAAGATTTCACTATTTGTTTCTATTGAAAACTGCCCACCCCTGGGGCGGGGCCAATTTTGACCCAAGGGCCATAATTTATATAACTTTTGTAGAGGACCTGAACATGATGCTCTGTGCCAAATATGAAAGCTAAGAGACTTCTGGTTTCAGAGAAGAAGATTTTCAAAGTTTTACTATATGTTTCTATTGAAAACAAGGCACCCCTGGGGCGGGGCCAATTTTGACCCCAGGGCCATAATTTATATAACTTTTGTAGAGGACCTGAACATGATGCTCTGTGCCAAATATGAAAGCTGAGAGACTTGCAGTTTCAGAGAAGAAGATTTTCAAAGATTTCACTATTTGTTTCTATTTAAAACTGCCCACCCCTGGGGCGGGGCCAATTTTAACCCCAGGGCCATAATTTATATAACGTTTGTAGAGGACCTGAACATGATGCTCTGTGTCAAATATGAAAGCTGAGAGACTTGTAGTTTCAGAGAAGAAGATTTTCAAAGATTTCACTAGTTGTTTCTATTTAAAATTGCCCACCCCTGGGGCGGGGCCAATTTTGACCCCAGGGCCATAATTTATACAACTTTTGTAGAGGACCTGAACATGATGCTATGTGCCTTATATGAAAGCTGAGAACCTTCTGGTTTAAGAGGAGAAGATTTTCAAAGTTTTACTATATGTTTCTACTGAAAACAAGGCACCCCTGGGGCGGGGCCAATTTTGACCCCAGGGGCATAATTTATATAACTTTTGTAGAAGACCTAAAGATGATACTATGTGCCAAAGATGAAAGATAAGAACCCTGTAGATTCAGAGGAGAAGATTTTTAAAGGTTCAAATTGTTGACGACGGACGACGGACGACGCATGCCGACGGACAACGGGCGATCACAAAAGCTCACCCTGAGCACAAAGAGCTCTGGTGAGCTAAAAATAATGTCTACTCAATCTCTGATTTGCAGGAACTTTCACTGACTTCCAATTCTTTCTATCCTTTGAGAAACCCTAGTCCAAGTGTCAAACAGTCTGGATCCTGATGAGATTCTGTTGAGTTAATTGGCATCTCATCTGAATCCAAGCTGTTTGCAATTGCCTGCCAAGACCAGTTATTAGAATGAGCTTCACTGAATTTTCATTTAAGAAATAATAAATTCATACCAGTGTTTTATCGTGCAATCGAACACTGGTAGGAGTTGAGATGCGTAGTAATTAAATCACGAGGCCGATAGGCCGAGTGATTTAATTATAAGCATTTCAACGACTACCTGTGTTCGATTGTAGATAAAACACTGGTATAAATTTATTATTTCAATTCTAACACTTCAATTTAACAAAATTGCACCGCCACAACGGCACTACGTTTCTTGTCGTACGAATTTTCGAAGCCATATTACGTCACGTTAAGCCGTTACAGCGCGTGCGGTGTTTTATCGAGAATTCAAACATAGATACGTCCCTTCTTTGTTTATGTAGATGTGTGCGCGAGGTGTGTTAGAATGGAATATAATTCTCTTGGAATCAGTTTAGTACTTCAACCCAATGCACTGTTCCATTCTGACAGCAATTTTGGAGATTTTGTTGACAGACTCATGGACACACAGGTGGACCTAATAAAAATATGATTCCAACATTTTCTTAATGCTTACATTGACCTGATAAAATTGCCTTTTGATGCCTTTGTAAAATGAGTAGACCCAGATCAAAGGACTCCTATAGGAGCTGTCTGGTAGACCCAGATCAAAGGACTCCTGTAGGAGCTGTCTGGTAGACCCAGATTAAAGGACTCCTATAGGAGCTGTCTGGTAGACCCAGATTAAAGGACTCATGTAGGAGCTGTCTGGTAGACCCAGATCAAAGGACCCAGATCAAAGGACTCCTATAGGAGCTGTCTGGTAGACCCAGATCAAAGGACTCCTATAGGAGCTGTCTGGTAGACCCAGATCAAAGGACTCCTGTAGGAGCTGTCTGATAGACCCAGATTAAAGGACTCCTCTAGGAGCTGTCTGGTAGACCTAGATCAAAGGACTCCTGTAGGAGCTGTCTGGTAGACCTAGATCAAAGGACTCCTGTAGGAGCTGTCTGGTAGACCCAGATCAAAGGACCCAGATCAAAGGACTCCTGTAGGAGCTGTCTGGTAGACCCAGATCAAAGGACCCAGATCAAAGGACTCCTGTAGGAGCTGTCTGGTAGACCTAGATCAAAGGACTCCTGTAGGAGCTGTCTGGTAGACCCAGATCAAAGGACTCCTGTAGGAGTTGTCTGGTAGACCCAGATCAAAGGACCCAGATCAAAGGACTCCTGTAGGAGCTGTCTGGTAGACCCAGATCAAAGGACTCCTATAGGAGCTGTCTGGTAGACCCAGATCAAAGGACTCCTGTAGGAGCTGTCTGGTAGACCTAGATCAAAGGACTCCTGTAGGAGCTGGCTGGTAGACCCAGATCAAAGGACTCCTGTAGGAGCTGTCTGGTAGACCCAGATCAAAGGACTCCTGTAGGAGCTGTCTGGTAGACCCAGATCAAAGGACCCAGATCAAAGGACTCCTGTAGGAGCTGTCTGGTAGACCTAGATCAAAGGACTCCTGTAGGAGCTGTCTGGTAGACCTAGATCAAAGGACTCCTATAGGAGCTGTCTGGTAGACCTAGATCAAAGGACTCCTGAAGGAGCTGTCTGATAGACCTAGATCAAAGGACTCCTGTAGGAGCTGTCTGGTAGACCTAGATCAAAGGACTCCTATAGGAGCTGTCTGGTAGACCCAGATCAAAGGACTCCTATAGGAGCTGTCTGGTCAGAGTCTGCTCTGTTTGCTTACTGAACGACTGTTTGATTATGGAAACGTAGTTCCTGTCATGGCCAAAAATCCTGTATTCATAAACCATTATATATATTCTGCTAATAATATTCAAGGTGTCATGATTTCTAGTAAATATACTTATCATATACAGGATTTAATTATATCAACTCGTTAAGTCATTGTAAACTTGTGGGAGAATGCAGTGGAACCTGTCCTCGTCAGTCATTCATTTATTGAACATAGGAGTCTTAAAAAGCAGGTTGTTACTTAACCCTTTCCCTGTTCAGTATTCATGTAAGAAATAATGACATCATGAATATTTATTAGCTGAGTTATTATAATGTAAACTTTTTCAGGGATTTCTTTTTGTTTTGACAAAAACAGTAGAATCATATTATTTCATAAGCAAACAGAGCAGACCCTGATCAGACAGCTCCTACATGAGCCATGTGATCTTGGTCTACTCTGTTTGCAAATGCATAAAAGGGTGTTTATATGAAGGAAAGGGTTAATGCAAGGCCAAAGCAATGCAGTATAAAGCTCTTACAGGAAATTTCTGCATTAGTTCTTACCTGCTATAAACTAACACCTGCCTTAACGACCCATAATTAGACCTCTTTTTAATGGCCCTTTAAGACAGGCCCTACTGTGTAGTCATCTGACCAAGCTCATAGAGACATCTTTTGGCACTTTTGAAAATAATACACCCAGATCAGACAGCTCCTGTAGAAGCCGAACCATCTCACTGGGGTCTGCTCTTTTTGTTTATGGAATACCATATCGAGGGCTTGGTGCAAAACTATTCTAACTCCTTCACAAAGTGAAGGAGTTAGAATAGTTTTGCACCAAGCCTTCGATATGTATTCCTACAGTTTCTGCCATTGTGAACATCCCCTTGATGACATTCTAAAATTTCATCATTTCTGACATAAATACTCATGGAGTAAGTATTTAAAACTTTTCACACTGTAGATGGATTTGTTTCAACTACCTGCTTTTGATGAATATAATCCTCACCTGTCTATAGCAACACTTGATGTTTTAGGGCAAAATAAAAGGAAAAAGACAGTTCTCATGAGTCTATGCACCTGCTTTTATGACAAAGTCAGACATCAATGTAAAGATCACATCAAAACAAAAAATTTATGTCTAAATTTATGGTTGTTATTGAAAATATTTCAGTCATAAGATCGCTTCACAAGTAATTTGTTCGTTATGATTAAACAACACATCAATATTCTCAACATGGTCCCTGTTGTTCATAAAACTGATTTTACACCAGGATAAAACTGATTTAAATTAGAACTATCACTAAAGATGATTGATACCCCCCACATTCCATTAGCAAATGTAGCAGACCCTGATCAGACAGCTCCTACAGCAGTTATCTAATCTGAGTCTTCTCTGTTTGCAAATGCATGAAATGGTGTTTATATGAAGGAAAGGGTTCACTGATGTCGAATACAAATTAGGATGGACCAACTAACCAACTGCCTGACTGCCCTACCGACAGTTTCTTAGTGTTTAAACCCATTTTACTGCAAACCTTGTTGAGGATTCTTGGATTTGGTCATGATGACCTCCTTGTACACATGTGGGTATTGGTACTGTAGTATTTCCATGAACTTTATCAAGCAATTCTCTCCCCGGGTTAACAGTATCTGCATTAGCTTAGCTGAAAAGGAAGAAACATGTTTAAAGTAATGGTCTTTACTTCCAATGCATTTTGAAAATGTCGAAAAATTACATAAGTCTTTTCTTTATATACTGAAAAGGAGTATATCCCAAGAAGACTGATACAATAAATGCTGAATTAGAAAAAACATTTCCTGTTTTTGATATAGAAGACCCTGATTTACTTGCCACTGTAATGAATGTATTAGTATTTGTTCAGGTTGCATATTAGTTTCATTACTGTTCAGAACAAGCTGATATTTTGTTGAACAAAAACAAAAAAAATTAGTATCAACAAAAGTTTCATTTCATATAAATTCAAGTTCATAAAAATAAGTGAACAAAACTAACATAATATATTATGATTTTATTGAAAGTATTCATTTATTGTAAAGATATTTATATTTATTTATCACTTTTACCCTTTTCCCCCTGAACAATAATTTAAGAATTTATTACTGCACCAATATTTCATATTCATAAGCATACAGAACAGACCCTGATCAGACAGCATCCGGGTCTACTGTTTGCACAGCAGCCAAGAATCATTTACCTCCAAATGACTTGACGGTACGACCTGGTCTATTGTATCTGACATAGTATACAGGGTGTATCTATTGTCAGTGACGTGGACTACAGTACACGCTACTATTTACAAAACATGATGATAATCAGGTATCATGACTACATAAAACCACTCAACTCTTCACAAGTTTATTGTAAAGTTTCAATGAATTTCATTTTTTTCATGTATTGTCATTACATTGTAAGAGCAAGCAAAGTAGTAGAAACAAAGTAATTTTGCTTAACCCATTCCTTTATATACTGAGAGACAAAATTAACTGTGCACTTTTCAATTTTAATTTTCTTGGTTAATGTATAACCTATGGTCATGAAAGTTCACATACAAAGTACATGAGCACTGGGCCTAATTAAGATTGCACTCAAAATCACGACGAATGATTGACCTTGTGTTCCCAATTTTAGCCAAGTACTATCATGCAATTTTTTGCACAGCGACCAGTGCAACTCATTGCTTATCCTCGATTTTAATATTCCTTATTCCCTAACATCCGTTGAATAAACAAGAGCTGGGTGCCGTGCCAACGCTCGTCTGATTTGGTGCTTGTCCAGCAAAATTAAACATTTTCAAAAAATATAAAGGGCAATAACTCCAAAATTTTGAAATCAAAAGTTATGGTTCTTATGTAGGGGCATTTCCATTTATGAAATCTACTAACCTATGAAGTTTCATGTTGATACCTTTTATACTTTTCGAGTTATGGTCAATGTTCAGATTTCGGACAACGATGGCGCCGGAGTTACTACATTAGCTCGTACAGACGAGCTAAAATCAAGGTACATTTCAATTTTGATGAAAATTCAGAATGCCTAGGCTAACGAAAAATCAACGAATTGAAGCGTTTATACTGTTGACGTCTGGCGTCAGCCTTGCTGCTGTTGCTAGACACATGAATTGTCACCAGTCGTTATGATGAGACGAGTCATGTCAAAGATAATACGCAATCTGGCAGGACAAAAGTAATGACACCAAGAAAAAATCTTAACATGACATTAACACATCGATGTCAATGGTTTAAGACAGCAAAAAGCACTGCCATTGAGTACGGCATATCTTCAAGAACTGTCCTCAGGAGACTGCGGTCAAGTCTTGATCCGATAAGACCAAGGCGACTTTATGTTGGTCAGATACTAAACAGACGAAATCGCCATCTTCTGGGTTAAAGCTTATTAAAATCAGAGTAAGCAGTGTTTAATTATAGGATCTGTTGGCTATGAGTTTATTATGATGTGATGAGAAAGTTTGGCAAAACTAGTAAATGTTGTTTTACAGATTTTCATTTATAATATTTTGTATCAAAGTCATGAATGCGTGCAAATAAAGATCAAATAATGTTTAATTTTAGAAATATCTCATATTTGTCTTTACTTCATTACAAATTTCAATTATCCATGCCAACAGATCATTCACACTGGATCAATCAACACATCAATACAGCATGGTCAATAAATGACAGTCCCACATGTAAACAGCTTGAATCCAGCAGCATCTTTTTTCAGCAAGATAAGGGTAAAATATAAGCGTCATTGTCAGAAATATAATACTTACTTGCTCTGTCTCTGTTTGTCCAGCTAGCACGAATAGTATCACTGTCATCTTGAGTCATCAGCCTGTCAACAATGTCATCAGGACTAATGGTATCAATGATCTCGAGCAAGTGCATTCTGAGAGCACGTCGGATGGCCTCTAGTATTCATGAAATACCAACAAATCATGGTTTAAATGTGATGAAAGAAAAGCATGTAATGTGATAATAGAAAAACATGTAATCTTTCATACAATGCTAAAGCCTTTTATTCCATAACTTTGCCTTTCAATAACTTTGCAAGGAGAGCAGACCCAGATCAAACAGCTCCTGTTTACTCTGTTTATGATGCAATACAGATCTGATTCTACAGTTCTGCCATGGTCAATAACTCTTGTGTCAATGCACTATTATGACAATCCATCTCATTAATATTCATGACATCAATATTTCTTACATGAATTATCAAGGAGTAAAGGGTTAACCTTTTACCTATTGAATATTCAGGTAAGAAATAATAGCATCGGTAAATATTAACTAGATTATTTTTTATAATGCAGTATGAACAAGACATTTTGACTCATGTAGTACTTTAGAATCAGATCAATATTATTTCATAAACAAACAGAGCAGACTAGCTCAGACCGCTCTGATAGGAGCTGCATGTCTGATCTGTGCCTATCCTGTTTGCAAAGGCTTGAAAAGGTGTTTGTATGAGGGATAGGGCTAAGATATATACACAAGTTCTTGTATGATGAAACAGCTGGAGTTCAAGAAGTTGGTGTTAACCCCTTGAATGCAGAGTGTTTTGTATCAATTAGTATAAACTGAGTTACATCTATAATTATTTCATAAGCAAACAAAGCAGTGCCTGATCAAAACCATCTGATCCGGGTCTACTCTGTTTACAAAGGCGTGAAAATGTGTTAAAGGGTTAAAGTTGTGAGGGAAAGGGTTAAAGTTGTCATTTAAAATGAAAGAATTACATTTGCTGGAGAATACTGAATGACAAACAGTGCAGACCCTGATCAAAGTTTTTACGATATATTCCTATGTAAAATTTGTTACCCTGGGGCATAGCCAGTTTGACCCCAGGTGCAAAACTTGAACAATCTTTGCAGATTGTCATTTGTCAGATGATGGTAGAGTAGCATCATGCTACATACAAACTTTGGTTACATAAAACTAAGCTCTAGCTAGGCTTTGCGGAATTTGACAATAAGATTTTTACTGTTTTCAGTAAAATTTGTGACCCCTAGGGTAGAGCCAATTTTGACCTTAGGGGCTTAATTTGAATAATCTTGATAAAGGGCTACTAGATGATGCTACATACCAAATACTTACAGCTCTAAGCCTTTCAGTTTCGGACAATAAGGTTTTTGATGTTTTTACTATATAATCCTATGTAAAACATGTGACCCACAGGTCGTGGTCGTGTTTGAACTCTCGGATATAATTTGAACAATCTTAGTAAAAGTTCACCAGCTGATGCAACATACCAAATGTCACAGCTCTAAGCTTTTTGGTTTCAGACAAGAAGATTTTTTAAAGTTTTAACTATGTAATCCTATGAACAATCTTGGTAAAGATCCACCAGATGATGCTTCATACTAAATATCACAGCTGTAAGCCTTTCGGTTTGAGACATATGATTTTTAAAGTATTTACATAATCCTATGTAAAACATGTGACCTCCAGTGCCTGGCTGTATTTGACCCTTGGGGCATAATTTGAACAATCTTAGTAAAGATTCACCAGATGATGCTACATACCAAGTATCACCGCTCTAAGTTTTTCGGTTTCGGACATGATTTTTTTTTAAAAGTTTTTGCTATATATAATCCAATACAGAACTTGTGACCTCCGAGGTTGGGCCAATTTTGACCCCAGGGACAAATTTGAACAATCTAAGTAGAGGTCCACTAGATGATTCTACATACGATACGAAATTTGGTAGCCGTAGGCCTTACAGTTTTTGACAAGAAGATTTTTAAAGTTTTTATTTCTTTTTCAATAGAGGAGATGTCATTTTAAGAAAAAAGGTGATGACAGACACAGGGCGATCACAATAGCCCACCTGGCACAAAGTGATTGCCCTGTGTCTGTCAGCCCATCATTCCAATGGGACCTTTGTTATGGTGCAAAAATGTGTGAAGTTTGGTAAGACTTGTTAAAAGGATCTTGAAATACATGTAAATCTAAACTACAAGGGACTCCAATAACTCAACACAGTGGGCCAAACTTTATGACATAGGTAAACGGTTTGGATTCAGCAACCTTACCAGTCAATGCATCAGCAGCACCATCTGTCTTCCTCAGCTGATCTTCTAAAGTTTCTAAAGTCGAGGCAACAAAATGTGTTGAACAAGAGTCATTAAATGTCTCAAACACATCATCATTCCTATCATCATCATTCCTATTTTGATCCTTACAGGAGCCATTTGACATTGTCTGTTTGACACCATCACACAATTTTATTGATTTTTTCAGTTTTGTATTCACAGACCTAAATGGTGTTTCTGTTCCTTGTGATGTCTCTTCAGGCTGTGAAGCATCAAAACTGTCTAACAGATGGCCTGCAAACTCTTTGTTGATGTGTAATTGATCTGGAGGCTTTCGGTTTAGGAATATACTACCTGCTGCTCCATCAGCAAAGCGGTTTTGCAGCCTAAGAGGTGGCATCATTTCAGAATGCATAAAAAATGCTTTCCATCATAGAGTCATTTTGTGTATTAAAGTTGAAATAAACAAAAGATTCATGAAAATATTGGTGATTATTAGATGGATAACATGTGTCATGTGGTCCTATCTGTACTTGATATGGTCTCCAAAGTCCAGTAGGTCGTACTTCTATGTTAGGAGTCTTTCTATGAATGAACCTGGAAATAAATGAGATAAGTACAGCTGAGGAAAAATTATAACACTGAATGGAGAGCATGTTGAATTTAAGCATAACGTTAAAATAAGCGCTGTATATTGCATCATCTATTTAATCCCTTCCCAAGTCAATATTCAAGTAAGAAATCATGACATCATGAATATTTATTATCTGATTTTTTATAATGGCATATGTAAACAGGATGTTTTGGTATTGGTAAAAACTGCCGAATCGGCTCTATAATAATTTCATAAGAAATCAGAGCAGACCCAGATCAGACAGCTCCTCATTTATATAACTTTGATACAGGACCATCTAAGTATCATTCCTGTGAAGTTTTGTCAAATTCCATTCAGTGGTTTAAGAAAAGAAATTGTTCATTAAAATCTATTATCAGCTACTGTGACAAACTTATGCAATGGATTGTAACATTTACTACATGTATTTATAAAACTTCAATTGAGAGTCACCTGAAGACTTTTCTTGCGAAATTTGGAGGAAATCCTTAAAACAGTTTAGATGTCATTTAAAATAGTTGTTCATTAAAAATTATTTTTAGCATCCAAGACCTAATTATGCTGTGGACGGGAATGATTTTAATAGAAAAATCTGATAAAGGGTCACCTGCAAATAATTCCTGTGAAATTTGGTGAAAATCCATTCAGCTGTTTAAGAGATGTTTAGAAGAATCATCAGTTAAAATTCTTTTTTTAGCTCCACTGACCTATATGTACATGTACTGATGCAGCTGACTGGAATGATTTATAGTAATACTAGAATTGTTTTGATACAAGAGGGTCATGATGGCCCTGTATCGCTCACCTGGTTAAATGACGTCATTGTGTCCTATCAATTTGGACCCCAGTATTGGTAAAGCTCCACCAGATGATGCCTCATACCAAATATCACAGCTCTGAATCCCCCACCAAGAAATGGGCCATTTTTGACCCCAAGGTCAAAATTTGAATTATTTATGTAGAAGTCCACGACATCATTCCACATACCAAATTTGGTAGCCCTAGGCCTTACAGTTTTTGACAAGAAGTCCCCAGGGCGGAGCAAATTTTAATCCTAGGGGCTTAATTTGAACAACCTTGGTAAAGGTCTACTAGATGATGCTATGTACCATATATCACAGCTCTAAGCTTTTCCATTTTGGACAAGAAGATTTTTAAAGTTTTTACTGTATAATCCAACGTAACCCCCGAGGTTGGACTAATTTTGTCCCCAGGGACAAAATTTTAACAATCTGGGGAGAAATTTGAACAATCTATGTAGAGGTCCTTTAGATCATTCTACATACCAAATTTGGTAACCCTAGGCCTTACAGTTTTTGACAAGAAGATTTTTAAAGTTTTTATTTCTTTTTGGACATTAGTTGGTTGCCATAGCAACCAGAATTCTACATTGAATCAAATTCTTTGAACAACTTTGTAAGAGGTTGACATATAACATTTCTGCCAATCTTGGTAAAAATCCAGCAAGTAGTTTAGGAGATGTCATTTTAAGAAACAGTTGATGACGGACTACAGACTCGGACGACGGACAGTCACAAAAGCTCACCTTGGCACTTTGTGCCAGGTGAGATAATAAAAACTGATGTCTCCCCATCCCCCATCCTGCGCAGACAAAAATTGCCATGTAAAAATTTAAAGTCCCATAATTCTGCAGAAAATCATTGAACCGGAACAGGAATAAGATATGCACATGTAGGCATGGAAGTTTCATGAAAATCTAAGCAAAGATTTTGGAGAAAACTCGCAGACAAAATTTTCCATGTAAAAAATTCAAAGTCCCATAACTCTGCAGAAAATCATCAATCTGGAACAAATATGTGCATCTAGGCATGGTGTTGACCAATCCTATGAAGTTTTATGAAAATCTGATAAAAGATTCTGGAGAATACGTGCAGACAAAAATTTCAAAGTCCTATAACTCTGCAGAAAATTATCAAACTGGAACAGGAATAAGATATGCACAGCTAGGCAAGGTGCTGATCAATCCTATGAAGCTTCATGAAAATCCAACCAAAGCTTTTGGAGAAACCGTGTGGACAAAAATGTCCATTTAATGATTCAATGTCCCACAACTCTGCAGCAAATCATTGAACCTGTACAAGAATAAGATATGCACGTCTAGGCATTGTGCTGATCACAAAGGTTTTGAAAAACCATGCAAATTAAAATCGGACAGACGGACGGAACAAGGGGCCAATCCTATTGTTATTTTCTTTTGTTTAATGAAGGGCCATGGCCCCTTGTTCTATTGTTATGGAACGAACTCCATTGGTTTTTTTTGGTTCTGCTAATCATGACCTGACCCCTTGGTCGTAGTTGGTAGAGTGGACAGATGAACGGACAGATGCCACGCACAAAAACAAAATGTCTCCCCAGTATACTGGGGGAGACATAATACAAATCTCATACAGGGTCAGTGGTTTAGATGTCTTTTAACCCTTCGCTTGCTGAATTTTAAAATACATTTCTCCTTCTTTACCCATGTCCTGTTCTATAATTACATATATCTTCACTGTGTACACGTATTTCGCTGTGCAATCACTGCTGTGGAGTGCACTGGTTGCACAATCAAGTTGTAAATAGTGCAGACTCTGATGAGACAGCTCCTGCAGGAGCTGTCTCATCTGGGTCTTCACTATTTACAGGTAGGTATATTGACGTGAATAGCAAGCGAAGGGTTAAATAATTTTTTGTTCAAAGTATATTTTAGCTCCCCCCTGTGGTTTATTTATGTATGGAAAGGAACAATTGATATAACTTTGATACAGTCTGACAGCTGAAGATATTATTAACTCTTTACTCCATAAATACGCATTTCTATGCCTTTGCAAACAAAGTAGACCCAGATCAGTTGGCTCCTGTAGGATCCATCTTATCAGAGTCTGCTCTGTTTGCTTATGATATGACATAGGTATGATTCTATAGTTTCTGTCATGGCCAAAAATGCCAGTGTCCATGTACTATTATAACAAAACAATTAATCAAATTAACATTCATGATGTCATTATTTTTTAACCTTTCGCTTGCTATTCACGTCAATATACCTACCTGTAAATAGTGAAGACCCAGATGAGACAGCTCCTGCAGGAGCTGTCTCATCAGGGTCTGCACTATTTACAAGTTGATTGTGCAACCAATGCACTCCACAGCAGTGATTGCATAGCGAAATACTTGTACACAGAGAAGATATATGTAATTATACAACAGAGCATGGGTAAAGAAGGAGAAATGTATTTTAAAATTCAGCAAGCGAAGGGTTAAATAAAATTCATGGAGTAAAAGGTTAACAGGATTTTGGTTTCGCTATTACCGGTAGCTACTTCAACTCTCATTATGAAAATTTGTTTGCCAATTCCGTATCTTCACATTTGCAGCAATAAATGTAGATGGGACTGATTGGTCTGCTGTTTGCTTAAAGTATAATATAGATCGGATTCTGCAGTTTCTGCTTGTGACAAATATCATGTGTTAATGTGCTACCGGTACTTTAAAATAGTCAACAGGGAAAGGGTTAAGACAAAAAATAACCCATCGGCCATGACAGTCCAATATCGACTCACCCGGGTCAGTAAATCATGTGATCTATTGCGAGTATACATGTACATACACTGAGGTCCAGATAAGATGTGTAAATTTAAACCTTTTCATGAAAAGCTCCTTTGTTTCTCCACCAAACTGTGACCAATCTTTAGAATCATCTGGAAGAATTTAGAATTTGGGTATGCACCTTTATCTGTAGCTCTGCATACACCATGGTCCATTTTTAAACCCTTTGCATCATAAATACATCTTTCTACACCTTTGCAAACAGAGTAGACCCAGATCAGATGGCTCTTAACAGAGCCATCTGATCAGGGTCTGTTCTGTTTGCTTATGAAATAATATAGAGCTGATTCTACAGTTTCTGACAAAGTAAAAAATCCTGTGTTACTATACCATTAAAAGAAATCAACCAATAAATAAAGGTGCCATCATTTCTTACATGAATATTGAACAGGTACAGAGTTAACCCTTTCGCTCATAAAAACACTTTTTCACACCCTGAGAAACAGTTAAACCAGATCAGACAGCTCCTATATTACCTGTCTGATCAGGGTCTGCTCTCTTTGCTGATGAAATAATATTAAATAATTATGGTGAACAATCTTTTGGTAAAGGGAAAGTTTCTGAAAAGTTCAATAGTTTTTATACCACTATTGCTCCTACTTTAGTGGCTAGTTACCATGTTCGTCATGTTTGGCAAAGAGTTTGTCACCAACTTCTACATTGGTGTTCGTAGAGATAGGTTTTCTTTCAGTCTTGTATCTGAAATTAAGGTTCTGAGATATCTGATATGCTCAGCGCTGAAAAAGCTACAGGGTTGGATGGAATACAACCTCGGTTTGTATCAGGCAGTTCCTCTTTAATTGCATGTCCCTTGACACTGTTAACTTGTCTTTGATCCAGAGAGTTTATTTGATAAAATCATAGTTCAGATCCTGATCAAGACCACGTACGGTGGTAGATTATATGTGTATAAGTTAATATAAGTGAAGTTATTAGATTGTAACAATAATGAGGTTTTTGACTCACTATCCTAATGCGCCCAGATAGAGCTATAGCCCCCCCCCCCCCCCCCCCCCCCTAATGGTCTAGCCCACTTCGGACTATCCTATATGGGAGGCTGAAGTTTTATTGTAAATTGTAAACTGGACCGATTCCAGATCGGAGAACTCGTAACGGAGAGTCCTCGGACTTGGGTCGGCACTGTTCGAATGGTTTTAGGTGTACTCAGCATGGGTATACTGCTTAGAAATGATACAGACATTCAGCGCCGGGATACATTGAGTCTTGTGCATAGGAAATCCTGTATTTTATCAATTCCCTTCCAATAAGTTTTTACCATTTAGAATTTTCTGTATGAATCCTTATGCCAGAAATTGATACCGTAATCCCAGTGTGAACATAACTGCTGTTTAAAGGGACCCAGACATGTAAATCTGAAGAAGGCCTCATATAAACTACTTGGCTCATTCATCCACGACGCTCCTGTTGCTACACTGTGGCTTTGAATTGTAATCAGCAGTTTTTGTAAAATAAGGGCTGCCTCCTGCTTATTCTTATGCTGACAACAATGCAGATCCTGAGCGGTGGGATCAATAGGAGCTGTCCAATCAGAATCTTCAATGTGGTCAGTGACCAAGCTTACTACCTACAGTTGGTAGAGATTCATCAAAACAGTGGCTGAATGTGTTAAGCTAGGTTCTCTGTCTCACTATCCCCTCAGGCTCCAAATGAGCGCTTTCTGCTTCCAAATTGGACTTAGTCCTTTCATTACAATATTTATGGGATGGTATTCCCCAATGCAAGCCGCAAATTGGGTAGACTCTAAGCGGAGACTCCCAGGGGAGTTTTCTTTCTGGGTCTACACAGTCTGTCTCTGAACGAATCCGGTGTACCTTATAAGGACACTCTACTCGGAAAAATGGTACAGGAGTGTCACTGGGGATATGTGAGATGTATCTATGTAAGTTCTATATTACAGCTATGAACCAGGTCCTGGTAGCTATAGACCGGGAATCTTAAATCCCCCTTAATCAAATGGTTAACATAACATCTCAAGTAATCCCTGGTCTCCGGGCACAGTAGTACTACTCGAACAGGGAACCATCCAATGAGTCTATATACTTTACGGACAACTATCAGACATTAATCTATCACTCAAATCCTCTACTGTAAGGCTCTCTTATATTTATTTATTCATTATTTATTTATTGTAGCAACCATATGGGGAACATAGGCATAGGAACGAATCTTTTGTACACGCTAGCCTCAGTGAATCCATGTGTGGGATGGGTTAACTGACTACCTTGCGAAAGGACGGGTATACCACGGCTCTTTAAATACGGGAAAGGAGGGGGATTTTTCATAGGGATAACGGCTGCCGCAAACGCGAGTAAACAATAGAGTGTATATAGAAACATTTTCAACATGAAATCACGTAGATAATATTATACATATAGTGTGGACTCTTTGATGCACATACTCATCAAAGGGAATTATCAGACATCCTTCAAGGAGTGCTCCGAAGAGAACGGAGGAAAATATCAGACAACAACAACAATAAGGTGGACAAACGACTTTGGGTACTCTCTACTATATAAAATAAGGTCGAAGAATGGAAAGGTCGACGAAACGACCGTAAATCTCCACGTCCTGGTGGCCTCATACCTGAATGATTGACCTCCATGAGCCCATACCTGGTACCTTTGGCACTTGTGTTAAGCTAACCCACTCTCGGACGATGCTTAGTATTTACAATATAGATTTTTGAACAGGCATTCGCTTTGCCTGTCAAGATATTACTGGAACGATGTTCTGAAATAGACGAGTTGGACTTTGCCGACTCAAGTAAACTGTATTAGGGTGACGGTCGTTTCGTCAAACTGCCAGTTCGTCAAAAAGGTTATACAGTACAAAAGGGGTTGTCGTTTCGTCAAAAAGGAATATATAGCAAATTGATTTATATATCCCCTTTTTGACGAACTGGCAGTTTGGCGAAATGACCTATATGATTAGATCTATTAACCTTAGTTTGGATCTAGATGAGATCTGGATCAGAACTGTATGCTTTGTGGTGATGAATTAACTCAGAAATAGTGAAGAATGCGACAGTACCGTATACTTTATGCACGCTATGAGTCAATTCGTGATCACTGTTTCAAATAGTTTGGGTCTATATGAGATCTGGATCAGAATTGAATGCTTTTAGTGATTAATTAACTCAGAATTAATTAATTTATGAAGAATGCGACAGTACCGTATACTTTATGCACGCTACGGGCGAATTCGTGATTACTGTTTCAAATAGTTTAGATCCAGATGCAAATAGTTTGGATCCAGATAAGATCTGCATGAACTGTTTGACATTCCGTGCTATCTTATGACATTTTTGACGAATTTTGCCGAGGACAATTACATAGGAAACTGAAGGCTAATACATTTTTGAAGTGTGATTATACATGCAGAAAATGGCATTTGTCAGTTTTCTGCATAATCCGAAAAGGGCACATTAAAGTGATCACGCACCAGTTTCACTAGCGGTGCTGATTGATTAGGAAGGGGGATTAACATTAATTACACAATAACAAAGTGTTGATAAAAGTTTGTGCCGCCGAACCCGTGTCGCTACTTGGTTTGTAGGTGTGAAAAAGCAATTAGACTAACACGTGTAATTTTTGCACACTTATAGAGTAATTAATATTTGTTTTTTGCTTTGCATATATTACTTGATAAAACTTTTAAACATTTTAATCAACAAATCGTTATCAAGATTCATCTTCATAATTTGTATATTACAAATTTTAAGTGCTGTCCTATCATTTCCAAACTCGATAGTTCCGCATACGCAAAAAATCTGTTTGTTGTTCGAGAATTACTTACAGCACTATATAATTCGGGGATCAGTTAATTTTTCTGGTTTCTTAATTCACCAAAATAACATATACACTTAACAGATTTATTGAAATACTATTCAATATATCTGATAATCAGGTAATATATATCCTTTTTGACGAAACAGTCTTTCGTCAAAACTATATATCGCCTTTTTGACGAACTGGCATTTTGACGAAACGACCGTAATTCCTGTATTAGTGTTTCATAATCGGCTGATTTTCTTAATCGATCATCGGATATAATCTGACAGACCACTTCAATTAATCATCGATTATACAATCGAAATGAGAAATTTAAATTTTGAGTATAAATTTAGTAACGAAAATCTTAAAATTGACAATTAAAAAAAACAACATTTTATTTTTTTTGTTTTAATTGTACATCTGAAGATTAATACATACATTACTAATGTAATAAAGTGTTTTCATACATTTTATATCAGAAACAATATAGCTATTTTACATAGAATATAATAACAAAAATTATTTCGATTAATCGATTATTTGATTTTATAATCAATTATCTATCGAATGAGCACTTTTGGCCAATCATCGGAAATAATCGATCATCGTTTAAACACTAAACTGTATAAACCTGTGTCTTGTGTTATCTCTGAATATTTAGCTGACGACGACAGACGAACATTAGAGTAATAGAAAACTAAACTTGTTAATTGTTCGATTGTCGATCAATATATTCGATGGAAAACATAATGTTTAAGAAATAATTCTGCAAAGCAAAATGAATCGATCCTTACTCATCCAAATTAGTGTATATCTATCTGGTACGTATAAATTATATGATAAACACACATAATTCATATCATAATGAGATTTTAACAAGAGCTGTCCGCAGACAGCGCGCTCCACTTTCTTTAGTGCTGGATAGTGTAGTGAAAGTCTAAGTCAGAAAGGGGAGATAACTATAGCAAAATTAATTTTAGGGTTACCTGCCCTTGTGAAATGGGTCCCCCTTGTAATAGTTAACGTCATGTATACCAAAGCTGAACCAAATATCTTGGACAGTTTCTGAGACATTGACCTGAACATAAAACCTAACCAACAATGAAAAATCTAAGTCGAAAAAGGGGCATAACTATGGCAAAATTAATTTTAGGGTTACCTACCCATGTGAGATGGGTCCCCTTGTGATAATGAACATACATATCAAATATGAACCAAATATCTTTGATGGTTTCTGAGAAAAGGGACCTTAACAAAAAGGTTAACCAACGCCGACGCCGACGAGAGGGTCATGACAATAGCTCCACTTTTTGAAAAAGTAAGTAAGTAAGGTCGATCCCTCAGAATTTTGAACTACGCATAAACTTTATGACAGTTTTATTGACCGGTCCCCAGTAATAAAATCAAACACCCCTTCAGTAAAAATAGATTTCAGGGTTTTCCGTTTTATTTATAGCAATCATATCTATATATAGATACAAGCTGAGAATGCATATCGTGGATGGACCAGTTTCGGTGCACTTAGCAATCAATCTGATCGCGGTGATCACAAATCTTAAAATTGTATGATAAAACTAATAGTACCTTTGTAATAGGTCTTCTAAGTTAAATCTGTATAAATTAATTCCCAAAATAGTCCATATTTATCGCGGTTGAAACCATTTTAATGACGTAGCCATTTTGTGTTATTTTGTGTTTATCTGCCCTATTTCGGTGCGGCTGCTTTTTTATCCAAATACAGTGTTCAACAAAAGTGTATGACTACATTTGTAAATGAAAAGTAGTAGGTCTGTAACTTAATTTTTAACTTTGAACTGTTAAAACAAAATGAAATGCATATCAAACAAATTATGCATGTTGTAACGAGTTTAAAGTATTTTTATAACAAGAACCATTTATTGTCAATGTTCTTACCTTGTTTAAACTCATTTTCCCTGGAATTTGTGCATTTTGACTAAAAACAACTCTAGTAAGACGGGTTTTTTTCAGTAAAATATTATTGGACTTAAATCTAGTAGGTATCTCTCTGGCATGAATAAAATTAGGTCTCTATCCTGTATGAATAAACTACAGTATATCTGCTCTGTAATGTGTGTTTTACCTGATTTTAATCCTCACCTTGTTTTAACATCTATCTCACTATACTCTTTCTCTCTATCCCACTTTTGAAGTCTCACTTTCACAACTTTTATAGCTTTTATTCTTGCACGGCCTGCACCTTTTCATGCCAGTAATACGCGAAAGCGGAGTCGGGCATTATACAAAGATAGATAGATAGATAGGTCTCTCTCCTATGTGAAACATTTAGTGAAGGACATACTTTTGGACATAGCCTGTACTTGAAAAACAGTGAGCAGAGACATCGAAGTCATGTGACTTTGCTGCAGCATATGAAAACAAATGTCAATCTCTACAAAATTGAGAGAAACGTTTTCAAGACAGTATTTTTTGGAACAAAAGTTATCTAAGTGAAAACAGACATAAGGAAAATGGCTGAAATTGCTATGCTTTATCAAATATAGTAAGTAATTTAACTATTTGCAGCACATTTTAGATTTTTTTGACAGCGATGACAGGTATTTGTTTATTTTGTGGATTGCAAAAAGTGATGACGTAATTCAACTCTTCTTAAAGAAGATATCGTTTCCCAAGTAAAGTGCACCGAAATAGGGCATGCACCGAAACAGGGCCATCGACGATACATTATAGATCTACAACCGATTTCTTCGCCTAACGTTATCGGTATACATAATTTGTATCTGGTGAAACTGATAATCGTGAATTTTATCGGGTCTGTCTAAAACGCTGAAGTGATTTGCCGAATACATAGATAAAGAAGGAAAACGCTGTTCAAAGACAAAGATATAGACGGATTTCAGAAAACGCTGTCAAAGACAAAGAAATAGAAGGGTCACTGATCCATGAATATAATGTTGACCAACACCTGTACGGTAGAGCAGAAGCTTATTGCAGGATACTTATTAGATATATGTAAAATTTAGTATTAATTGTAAAAGAAGTCCGAGTATACCATGAAAATGTTATATTTTGATAAAATAAATATACATGTAGATATATTATATTTTGAACTAATGGCATCACATTTATTTTAAACAAGTAGATCTAAAAATAGGTGGGGTATAAATTCTTTCTTTTTTTAAAAAAAAAAAATACATGTTACTTTTGATGCGCTAAAATTATGTTTTGTTTTTATGTCCATCTGATCAGGGTCTGCTCTTTGACAATGTCTGCCATGCTAAAAGCATTCCAAGGCCATGTGCTATATTAACAATATAGAACTAATATTGACGATGTCTTTATTTTTCACATGAATGTTAATTCACGCAAAGACCTATGATAACACATATATAGGTCTTTGATTCACGATGTCATTATTTTTTCACATGAATATTTATTTGAGTGAATGGTCAACTGTGCAGTACCCAGATCGTCACCGTGTGATAGGCCATGTGTACCTGTGTTAAATTATTTAACCTTTTCTTTCATTTAAACGTCTTTTCAAGCATTTGCAGAGAAGACCCAGATCAGATATATGGCTACTACAGGAGCCATCTGATCAGGATCTACTTTGTTTGCTTATGGATTTTCTTGTCGTTGAATTCAGGGTCTGCTCTGTAATTTGCATATGATATGAAAAAAATGCTCTTTATGTGTTATTAAAATTAACCATTTCCCTGTTCAATATTCATGTAAGTAATATTGACGTCGTTTTTTACTATAATGAATTTCTTTTAATAATATGATGTCAATATTCGTTACAATCTAATAAATAATAATAATAATAATCTTTATTACCTCCAGATAAGGAGAGCATTCATATAAACGGATACAAACAGTGCAATAGTGTAAATACATATATAGTGAACAAACCAATGACATGAAAAGAAACAAGAGGGCCATGAGGCCCTGAAGCGCTCACATGAGATACCCCAGGGGCGGGGCCATCATTTGTACAACCTTGGTAGAGAACCACAAGGCAAAGCAGTATGCCATTAATTAAAGGTCTAAGCCTTATGGCTTCAGAGAAAAATAATATATTTTTCCCATGAAAAACTGATAAGCCAGGGCTAAGTTTCGCCCAGAGGTCACGGTCGTAAGTTGAACAATCTTGGCAGAGGACCATTAGATCATGCTACATGCCAAATATCAAAGGTCTAGGCCTTACAGTTTAAGAGAAGAAGATTTTTAAAGATTTTCCTATGAAAAACTGATAAGCCCTTGGGCGGGGCCATTTTTGTCCCGGGTTCATAATTTGAAAAGTCTTTGTAGAGGACCATTAGATCATGCTACATGCCAAATATCAAAGATCTAGGCCTTACAGTTTCAGAGAAGAAGAATGTTAAAGATTTTCCAATGAAAAACTGATAAGCCCTTGGGCGGGGCCATTTTTGGCCCGGGGTCATAATTTGAACAATCTTTGTAGAGGACCATTAGATCCTGCTACATGCCAAATATCAAAGGTCTAGGCCTTACAGTTACAGAGAAGAAGAATGTTAAAGATTTTCCTATGAAAAACTGATAAGCCCTTGGGCGGGGCCATTTTTGGACCGGGGGTCATAATGTGAATAACGTTTCGTTCCCCCTAGCCACTGATGCTTGACAAAATTTGGTTAAAATCGGGTCAGCAGTTTCAGAGGAGATGTCGTTTGAAAATGTGGACGGACGCCGGACACCGGACGACGGACAAATAGCGGTCACAATAGCTCATCCTGAGCCTTTGGCTCAGGTGAGCTAAAAATATATACATACGAATCCCCCATGTGGGGATGTATCCCTGCGTGCATTTGCTTCCCTTTGTTGAAGCAAATGCACCCAGCTATACAACGGCCCACATAATGGCATGCATAACGTATTTGGCAGAGGTACATACATGTACAGTATCCATACAACTACCACACTACCCATATACACCCCTCACCATCTGAATCCATTAAAACGTGTTTTAAAGCATTTGCAAACAGAGTAGACCCAGATCAGACGGCTCCTAGAGGAGCCGTCTGATCAGGGTCTGCTCTGTTTGCTAATGGAATTTGAAAGATATGCTTCTTTACTTTCTAAAATGGCTACAATGTTCCACCTTTGATATGGGTCTACTCTGTTTGCAAATGCGTTAAAACACGTTTGGAACGAACCATGACCAGTCGCCGGGTTACTCTGCGTTTGACCCGAGTGCCAGCCCTGCTTCAAATTCTAGTCATAACATGATTATAATTTTATTTAACGTGTTGCAAAATCAATATATTTATTGTATAATTTTATATATTCGTTGTACATTCTATATATTTATTGTATAATATATGTTTATTGTATAATTTTATATATTTATTGTATATATTATACATTTATTGTATAAAATATACATTTATTGTACAAAATATATATTTATTGTATATGCTATATATTTATTTATACACTATATTTTATTGTATAAACTATATATTTATTCAATATACAATAAAAAACGACCGCTTCCTCTTCAGAACCTCTCGTTTCAAACGATATGTATTCGAAAAAGTGGTATAGAAGCACAAAGTTCGCGACATTGTTGTAAGACGGCAAACACCACATAACTGACACGTCGTCTTAGAGCTCATTGATGAGACTACAGTAAAATCTCGGTTACTCAAAAATACGTATTTAAGACAGGTGGCAGCTTAATGCATGGTAAAAGCCATGCAGAAAGTCTTGCTCCTCTAGGAGCTTTCTGCATGACTTTCATCATGCATTTTAAGCAGCCACCTGCCTAAAAGTATCCCAATTCTTCTATACAGAAACGTCCATCATTGAGTACACTAGCGATAGGTGGATACAGTTTGTTCACTTAAATGTTTTCGTTATACATGCACTTTACCACTGTATTTGCCATGGCGGTTGTTGTAGTTAGTTGGAGTGGGGATACGTTTATTTACACTGTTTGTCTTTTAGGGTGGGAATGGAATAAGTGTGAGGCTGGGCGCCCAAAAATCAGTTTAACCCCAGTGACTTTTTTCACTGACCGTTCCAAGGCGGTACTTCCATCTTCCATCTATTGTATGCTTGTTTTGACTTTGTGCGTCTCTTGATGTTTTTATAGTTATGTACATTTGCTGTTTCCTTGTGTTGCTGTTCGGGCTGCTGTTTGTTCTGTATGTGGTGTTTCCTGCATGACTCATCTTTGTACCTTCCAATAATCGTGATTTTACTGCATTTGAAACCAAGTGGTTTCCTATTATGATAAAGCACAATGCTGTTATCGGTTGCCGATACACGGTCATGGTAGCTTAATGCAGGACGAAAGTTATGCAGAAAGCTCCTATAGGAGCTTTCTGCATAACTTTCGTCATGCATTAAGCATGGAATATGGGTAGAGACGGAATATACTATTGACCATTTCATACGGATTCCAAATTGCATGGCACACTCTTATATAATGGCAAAATCTTTGTGGATCTTTTCTGTTTATAATGTTTTATTGTATATGGTAGAACACTGAGGTAATGGAAACTGGTCTTGTTTTGAAGACAACTCATCATTCTTGAAGAGAATTGGATGGTGCTTGATTGATTCCAGTAAAAATTCATATACATGTACATATATTCGTCAAAGACATCGGAGCACTACAAAATAAAACAAAATATTGTCTAAGTCGCTAATCATTTATAATCGAATTATACATTGAATATCTTTCATATTGAAGAAATGCATTGCATTGTATCTGGGATTTACGTTTTGGATAACATGGTAACCATAATAAATAAACAAGAGATGTTTGTAAAACATGTATACCCCCAGACCCCCTGACCTTTGATCTAGTGACCTCAACTATAGAGGTCATCTAGCGGTCATGACTAATCACCACAGCAACTTTGAAGATCCTAAGCCAAACCACTGATCATTTATTGATCTGAAAACATTTCACATATTAAGGTCATGGTGACCTTGACCTTTGACCTAGTGACCTCAACAAGTGGGTCATCTAGTGGTCACGACCAACTACCACAGCAAGTTTGAAGATGCCGACCCAAACCATTGAGCAGTTATTAATTGGAAACCATTTCATCAGTTAAGGTCATGATGACCTTGACCTTTGATCTAGTGACCTCAAAATCAATAGGGGTCATCTAGTTGTCATGACCAACCACCACAGCATTTTGAAGATTCTAAGTCAAACCCTTGAGCAGTTATTGATCGCAAAACATTTCACCAGTTAAGGTCATGGTGACCTTGACCTTTGACCTAGTGACCTTAAAAATAATAGGGGTTATTTATTGGTAATGACCAACCACCACAGCAAGTTTGAAGATCCTAAGCCAAACCCTTGAGCAGTTATTGATCGCAAACCATTTCACCAGTTAAGGTCATGGTGACCTTGACCTTTGACCTAGTGAACTTAAAAACAATAGGGGTCATCCAGTTGTCATGACCAACCACCTAAGCAAGTTTGAAGGTCCTAAGCCAAACCCTTGAGCAGTTATTGATCAGAAACCATTTTACAAGTTAAGGTCATGGTGACCTTGACCTTTGACCTAGTGACCTCAAATACAATAGGGGTCATCCAGTTGTCATGAACAACTACCGCAGCAATATTGAAGATTCTAAGCCAAACCCTTGAGCAGTTATTGATCGCAAACCATTTCACCAGTTAATAGCATGGTGACCTTGACCTTTGACCTAGTGACCTAAAAACAATAGGGTTCATCTAGTGGTCATTATCAACCACCACAGCAAATTTGAAGATCCTAGGCCAAACCCTTGAGCAGTTATTGATCACAAAACATTTCACCCTTTAAGGTCACGGTGACCTTGACCTTTGACCTAGTGACCTAAAAAACAATAGGACTCATCTAGTTGTCATGACCAACCACCTAAGCAAATTTGAAGGTCCTAAGCCAAACCCTTGAGCAGTTATTGATCAGAAACCATTTTACCAGTTAAGGTCATAGTGACCTTGACCTTTGACCTAGTGACCTCAAAATCAATAGGGGTCATCCAGTGGTCATGACCAACTACCACAGCAAGTTTGAAGATTCTAAGCCAAACCCTTGAGCAGTTATTGATCGGAAACCATTTAACCGTTTAAGGTCATGGTGACCTTGACCTTTGACCTAGTGACCTCAAAAACAATAGGGGTCATCTACTTGTCATGACCAACCACCACAGCAAGTTTGAAGATTCTAGGTCAAGTGGTTTATTAGTTATCATTCGGAAACCATCGATCTACCGACCGACCGACCGACCGACCGACCGACCGACCGACCGACCGACAGACCGACCGACCGACCGACCGACCGACATGTGCAAAGCAATATACCCCCATTTTTTCAAAAGGGGGGTATAATAATTCATGCCATTCTGCAGTAAACTATGTATGTCCAAAATCAGGCCATGCTTTACTAACTACTACTCGACTTTGGATCCTGATGAAACACTGAATTACCCGAGGTCTCATCTGGGTGCAAGTTGTTTTTTAAGTTAATTAGGACAGGGTCCAAGGTTATAAAACTTCTGAGTCTGCGTCTGAGATCACTCTCAGGTATCTGATTGGTCAGATTCTGAGCAAGCTCTGAATCTGACCAGTCAGATGATTGAAAATGATCTCAGACTCAAGCAAAAAGTTTTATAACCCTGGGGCAAGGTCAGACAGGAAGTCCATAACAACACCAGATGCACACATCAGGCGGGTACTCACTTATACATACACATATAACCTTCACAGAACTGTTCACTGCCAGCAAATATTAGCCAAAATGTATCGCAGCGCCGTTTCACTCAATAAATACGCTTTTGTACTCATTTGCAAACAGAATAGACCCTGTCCCAGATCAGACGGCTCCTATAGGAGATGCCTGATCTGGGCTTGCTCTGTTTGCGTATGACATAATGAAGAAAAGGTACAAGACAAACATTTATGCAAGCATCTGGATCGCCCCCAAAAGTGAAATTAATGAGACACTTTAACTTGTCATTGTCTAGTCCTAATTCCCAGCTTTTATTATCTACGGTTTTATGTACAAAAATCGAATCTCATGCATTTTCCTCGTTGTTTCTGCCTAGCTCTATATATTCTATATAAAAATGTTCAACTCTCAGGCATTTCTAAAGAGTTGCTCAGGCATTTTGTCTTACAAAGTATGATACGTACCCCTGCAATTTTCATTTACACTGTGCTTAAATTGGGATAATTCACGCCTTAACTGACATGGTCCCAATATAAGTTATTTGCAAACAGTTTGGATCCTGATCGTGCCAACATTACGTAACTCGTCTGATCAGAATACAAACTGTCTTAGCCTCATGCTTAATTATGATAATTAACCTCTTCACTTTCTTGATCCAGAGAATATACATGTTATTAGCAGGCATGGCTCTTAATTATTAGAAGCTAAATAGCGTGAATCTCATAAAACTAATTTCTGCTGAATTGATCATCAGTAATAGGAGAAGTTTTCCACTTCCCCTCACCCATAGCACAAATCGAAAAGGCATTTTCATATGATCGTCCCTCCTGGGCGCAATTAATGATAGATAATACATTTCTGCCTTAGTTAACATTCCGATCTTTTGTAAAAATGCAGCTAATTCATATGCACGATGTCATTACAATGCAATTGTTACGTGGATATTCTTGGAGTTAACGGTTAAACCAAAACTCAGTCAAACTCATCGAAAACAAAAAAGGGCCATGAATGGCCCTGAAGCGCTCACCAGACAATCAGAGGAGAAGATTTTCAAAGTTTTCACTATATGTTTCTATAGAAATTTGCTGGCCCTTGGGTGGGGCCAATTTTTACCAAAGGGGCACGATTTATATAACTTTTGTAGAGGACCTGAACATGATGCTATGTGCCAAATATGAAAGCTGAGAACCCTATAGACTCAGAGGAGAAGATTTATAAGGTTACACTATATGCTTCTATTGAAAACTGGCTACCCCTGGGGCCGAGCCAATTTTGACCCCAGGGACATAATTTATATAACTTTTGAAGAGGACCTGAATATGATGTTATGTGCCAGATATGGAAGCTGAGAACCGAAGATTTTCAAAGATTTCACAATACAATAAAATGCCCCACGTCCCTGAAACTTTCACTTAACTCATTTTTTAAAATTACCCAGTTGACGTAATCGTTTGAGAATATACTGACCGAGTGACAAGCAACTGGATTTTGATGAGACGCCAAGTTACTCAGCGTTTCCCCTGGATCTAGACTGTTTGCAAATGCTAATTAACCATTTCCTCCATATAAACGCATTTTCACGCATTTGCAAACAGAGCAGACCCAGATCAGACGACTCCTTTAGGGGCCGTCTGATCAGTGTCTGCTTTGTTCTGTATGCTAACGGAGTTTGAAAGATGTTTCTTCTTTTACTTTCTAAAATGTCTACAATGTTCCAGCTTCCATATTTCATTATTACTATTTTGTCAGTAAATATTCAGTAGGTATTGGAATTTGAAATACATGTAAACATAGAACATGGAAAGATTTAACTGATGCATAAATTAGTGTGCATATAAGCAGTATACCCACATTGCATTACATAACATAAACTTATAGATTATTTGAGTTTAAACTTGCTGAGCAAGTCTCTAATACATACAATTCCGTCTACAGTAAAATATAATATCAAATCTATCTATATTAAGTTAAATACAGTAACAAAACAAAACACGATCAAAGAATGTCAAACAACATGTATTCCGGCGAGACCAGACACCATCTTACTCATGTTACCTAGCGCCCTGTCTAAATTCTGTTTGCAAAGATCTCCACAATTACATTATAACATACTTAAGGTCAAAACATTACTTACTGAAATAGAATAGAATTGGTTAAATAAAACAGGTTACTCACTCTGAATCAAATATCTGTACATGGTATTTATTGCGGCGTTGTAAGACAATAAAATCCGTCCTTGATCCATCCAACAATCAGACGTGTGTTCCAATTGTCGAGCTCATTGAAGTTTCAACACGCCATTCGCAATGTATGTAACTTACAAAGTAGACTATATATTAGCTACACTACAATATTAATAATTGTTGTCTTTCTAATATAATCTCTCACATTCCTGCTTCTAGCTGATCATTTTCACCCATTTTGTTCATTTTCATATTGAAGTTGCCGACTTTTGCCTAATTTCTAGGAGCACTAATGCATAAACTTTATCATGGTTTCGAAACTACGCAATTCTAAATGTTCCCTTTCTCCAGTTAATACTTATTTTCAGTAGAAGTTTTCTAAGAGGTTGAGTCTATAAATAGCCAAGGAGGGAACGATATTTCAGTAGTTTTGTAAGGAATATCGTTTAAAGAAATTGATCATTGCAAATCTAGTTTTAGCTTGTATGACTAATACAGCCTATCGAGAGCATTTATATCATTTCAATAGAGGACCATCTAAGCATCACATCATTCCTGTGACGTTTTGGTCAAGTCTCTTTCAGTGATTTTAGAAAAAGATACTGTTAAAATGTATTACTAGCGACCGTGACCTACTTTTGCAGATGGTCACATACATTTAAAGGTAACTTTGACAGGGAACCTACTGATGATCATTTCAGTGAAGTTTTGTCAACCATTGAACGGTGAAGGAGCAGATGTCGTTTGTAGAATTTGTAGGTTAAAATCCATTTTAGCCTATACGTTTAATAGAGACTCACATAGTGTGTGTGTGTGTGTGTGTGTGTGTGTGTGTGTGTGTGTGTGTGTGTGTGTGTGTGGGAGGGGGGGGGGGGGGGCTTGGTAGGTTTAGGAGATGTCATTTCAAGAAACAACTCGTTAAAATCAATTTTAGCTCCTGTTTCCTACTTATACAGCAGACCAAAGCGGTTGAAGAGAAGATGCCTTCTAATGACATTGTTGCTTGAAATCTAGTCCTGTGTATGCAATGGACCGCAACGGACTATCCAAACTCTGCATATTGTGAAACATAGTGCAAATCCTTTAACATTTTAGGAGGGGTTGTTGTTTAAGGAAATTGTTGACGACACAAAGTGGACGTCGACAGACAACCAACGACGGACACAAGTCCGCATTGACACGTTGTGCCAGATGAACTAAACGTTCACCTGAGAGAAGACAAGATGATAAACAAGACTTGACAAGAGCAAATTGTAAGCAAATATGAACAGAAAGGACAAACTTCCAGTGACATATCGATAGTAGGAGAATGTATAAAAAAATATCGCAAGTTCAGCATTTGCACTTCTGTCTGCTTAATTTTGAAATTTTAGTATAGGAAAAAATATTAGTTTATTAGCTAGCTTTCCGCATAAACTGTTTAAAAAAATCTTGTATAAAGACAACAATTTCTCTTAAACAATGTCACCACTATGTACCCCTCGCCTACAACACCCCCTCCCCGATTATCGACTATTGCTAATATTTTCATTTCTTTGTATACAAGAGCTTTACATCTACTTGTTAAACAAACGGTAACAGATATTTCAGAAAAATGAACGTATAGTTCGTCCTTTATTTACATTTTCAGTTTCTGCCATAAGCGTCAATTCGAAAGCATCATTGGTTCAGTTTATCATATAAGTAGTGAGCTGGTATTGAAATGTATTCACATATCTCTTATCTTTTCTTGTTACTATTTATAATATTGAAAAGGGCTATATTAAGTATGAATGTAAACTAAACTATTGTGTAATTATCAGTCCCTGTAAAAGAAAATATTAACACATAATAGACATTTAACCCTTTACTCCATGAATATTCATTTAAAACAGACTTCATAAAATATTAAGTTGCTGAGGTGGTATTAAGATGAAGACAGAACTGTTTTGCCGTAGCATAAATTGTAGAATCAGATCTATATTGTCTCATAAACAACCAGAGCAGACCCTGATCAGACAGCTGCAATGGAACCACCTGGTGGCGGTCTACTCTGTTGCAAAAACGCAAAAAGGCGTATCTAAGGAGTAAAGGATAAACTTTGTCAGTACAAACAATGTGCAGTAATAATTGTTAAATCGCAGTTTTAATCTAGACCCACAACTCTAATTTTGCAGTACTAATTAGAAACACTACAACTCGAGACAAAGATGAATAAATTAAATTGAAATGATAAGTTTTCTACTTGTCGTGGGGGTAAGAAATCCCGAAAAACATTAAAACACCGACATTTGTTTTATTGTTTAACCCTTTACTCCGTGCAGAACCTACCTTCACGAATGGTTGCACTTTAACATTTGGGTTCTATGTATATTCCGGGCATTGAAATGTAGTAAACTTCTGAAATAAATAAAAGAAACAAAAAAATATTAGCGATGTTATTGAATCCATTTTCATATTCGAAACTCTGCTCCATATTAATGACCGTACAATTTTTTTTCAGCCAAGTGCTCACTACAGAAATTTAGCCTTCGAGCGAAAAACAAATACAGATACTCTAGTTTCTTAATACTCGAACACAATGATATTGAAAGTTATACCCCTGTACCTATACATATGTACCTAGCAAATTCACGAGGTGTTGCCTTTGACGAGACATGTAATTTTTGTACAACATGGGCTCTTTTCTTGTGAGATAGAGTCCGTGGTACAAGAAGGGGTATCGACCTGGTTGTAGCACAGGGAGGTATATTAAACTGGATGTTGTACAAGGAGGGATATCGAATTGGTGGCACAAGGATGGATAACGTACTGGTTTGGTACCGGAGGGAGATCGAACTGATGACACAAAAGGGAATGGTGTTGTCGAACTGGCTGTGGCATAAGCAGAGATGTCGAACTAGGTTTGATACAAGGAAGGATGTCGAATTGGTTGTGGCATACGAAATGATATCGAACTGATTGTAACACCAGGAAGGACAATGCACTAGTTTAGAAACAAGAAAATATATCGTTCAACGATATTGAAAGCATATGCCCTTCTGATCAAGTTGAATCGAAAACTAGGGAGTTTACGAGGGTTTTGCATTTGAGTATCGAACTGGTTATAGCACCAGGATGGATAATGAAATGGTTGTGGCACAAGGTTCAATATCAAACTGGTGACATACGGATGGGATATCGTACTGGTTTTGACACACAGAGGGATATCGTACTGGTTTTGAGACACGGAGGGGTATTGAACTGGTAGTGGCAAAAAAAGGTATTCGAACTGGTTGAAGGCTGTAGCACAAGGAGAGATAGTGAACTGGTGACATACGCGGGGTGGGGTATCGAACTGGTGGCACAAGGAAGGATATAGTATTGGTTGCGGCACGAGGAGAGATATCGAACCGGTTACGGCAAAAGAAGGGATTTGGTTGAATATTGTAGCACAAGGAGGGATATCCAACTGGTTGTGACAAAAGGAATAATATCGGACTGGTTTTAACACAAGAGGGATATCGAGCTGGTTTTGGCGCAAGGAATGATATCGAACAACGTTATTGAAAATTATAAGTAAACGTAAAGTACCTAATTATAGTCTACTTTCAGTCTGAATGACCGCTCAGCCTACTGTACGTACATTTACTTCTCTGGCCATTGAGCCATTCGCCTACAATATTGAGCACTGCTAGCATATGGTGCAATTATGCAGCCGCAGTACTGGCTAGTGGCCCTCACAGGAAGGAAACCATTTTAACCCCTGTGGGAAAGGAGGTAGCCTCGCGCGGATGGGAGACATTGAAAAGTTCTGAAATTTACGGGAAGGACCGGAATTTGAACTCCGGACCTCCGGATAGGTAGTAAAATGCGTTACCACTAGACCACCGCCCTGCTGCTTTAAGTTGAATCCAAAACTAGCGAACATGTTCTTGTGGAATGAAGTCCGTGGCACAAGGAGGGATACCGAACTGGTTTTAGCACAAGGAGTGATATCTTAGATGGTTTTATATATAACAGGGGCATTTCGATAAAATTCTAGGTTGACGATCTTCATGATAATAACTGAACATAACAAATACCAAGTTTTATGATGCAATTGGAAATATGCGTTTACTGTAGGGAATATCACTTTAGTAATAAAACAATTGTCGCCTTAAGGCTTCGGTTGGTATGAGGATTTATCGGCCTGAAAAACTTTAAATATATCCCCCTCAAAAGGCAACAAATTGCCAATAATTGTATATTTGTATGTCGGGATATTTTGACACTCCGAATTGATTGGTATGTCTTTCGATATAATTTGTTGCTATGGTAACTGAATGGTGGGTTCTGATTGGTCAAAATTTTAGATATTCAAATTTGCTGAAAATTGGCATTCAGGGGGTATTTGGGTACCCCAAACTCAGTCAAGTTGTTTTGAAATACTTGGTTGCCATGGTAATGGAGTGGTGTCCTCTGAATGGGTCACATATAAGATTTTTCGGACAAATGGTCAGTAGGGGTATATATGCAGTTGTTTAAAATGTGTTGGTTACCATGGTAACCAAGTGATCACTGATGGCCTGTTATTGGTTGAAATTTAGATATTTTGCTCATCAATACCAGTCGTAAGTTTCGTTTAGGGGACATTCTACAACATATTCTGTTACAATTAGATCTTGTTAACTGTATGATATTTAGATTCACATGGCATATATAATTTATCCAAACTTGGTTGTAGTGTACATATGGATAAGTGATTGACGCACGCCAAATACTGTTACAATCCAGCAGTTAGTAGCAGAAATATGACCCTTTGTTGCTTTCAGATAGCCATTTATATAGGAAATGTGACCTTTAGAAGTCATATCTTGGAACAGCTTGCTCAGATTTCATTTAAATTTGACGGGGGTATTTACATGGATAGGTGCATGAGGCACATTATCTGACGCCAACGTCGGCCAAATAATAATAGAGTAATGTACCTTTACTACATTCAAATATCAATTTAAGCTAACTTCAGGCACACAGTGGCAAATTGAGCTATTGGAACTTGACTGTGTGCTACTAGTCATCAACTTATTTCTTTAAACAATATCTTAAACACTGACAGGATTTTCAGAAAAGTTCACAACAATTATGTTCAGATGACCTGTCAATTTTAACAAACAGTTCCACTAAACACCATTTTAGTTCAGGAAATAATGCTTCATATGTCATCTTACTATTTATCAATGGTACCAGTCCGTCCCTACTAAGCATTTTCGTATTGCATAGTCACAATCGACATATATATGGTTCGAAACCTTCAGTACTGTCAGTACTTTGATTTTAAGAACAGAACCATGCTATACATAAGCGTAAATATGACTTTCTGTATTACACGTATATGGCGTTTAGCCTGAATTCTGAGAAGTTAATAGAAAAGGTCTGTATTACAGAATGCCTAACATTTGGTTAATATGGATCGATTGCATGGATTTCAGTTTGCGAAGTAGCTAATTATCATAAGCATTGTGTTTTGAAATAACTACTAGGTCCCCAGATTTTCATCACATTAGCTAACTGTATCTGGAATCTGTACACGTTTTGCCATGTGTAGTGGCATTATAAAAATGTTGTATGCCAGTCTAGGTATTAACTAATGAAACACAGTTTACTACAAAATACTCGTGGGTCATATGCAAATTACAATGTAACATAGTTCCTGATTGGTGGAAATCTAGAACAAGAATGAATATAGATAGCTAGCCGCAGAAATACCAAAATATATAAACGAGATTTTAGGTAAATAAAAAATAATTTCTTTAATTCTATTAAAGGGAGGTAATTTATTCTGCTCTTATCGTAATATCAAGTTTGAAAGAGTTTATTCCCTTGTTTCCCTACGGAAAGCCTTACATGTAGGTATATGATGCAAACATGCGTGTAAATACTTGAAATTAAAGGTAGTCGGCTCGTCCCATATACACATTTGCGGCAGTGTATATTCCATATTAGGGACATAACTAATAATATCACTCTGCGGCCCTAGTCAGTCGTGTAATAACGTCTCTATCATTTACATGGTGCTGCAGCCGATTCCCCCATTGTTTCGTACCGGTGTAAAAACGCAGATCGACGCGAAATGTACCCAGCAGCCTGGATGAAAAGACATTTATCTCTGTAGAAACGGTAAGTTCTTGTCCATTAACAAACTTCTATCGAAACTATTTGATGATATTTCAGGGAGAAATTGACGAAGTTGATTTGCCAGGACTTCCATTCCGTGTTAACTTCCGGTGACTTCCTCTGATCGAGCCATTTGATTGGTTGACAATGACCCGGTTATTTCGACTGTCTGCTCGAATTCAAACTACATGTAAACTTTTAACATAAATACTTGAATAGCTCTGATCTAATTTTTCGACCATTAAGGACTTTTTTCAAAGGTTGTCAAAATATAGGTCACATTTTGTTACATATATTCAGCCAAAAGCAAAGAGAACGATGTTGATCCGACTTCGACTGGTACTATGGTAGCTACTAAATTAACTCGAATGACAGTCGACCAATGATGGTAGCTACCAAAATGATGTCATTTAAACTTTGACCTCTACCATTCATCTACTCAACCCCTGACCTGAGTTCCTTAGGTAGTCAAGAGTATGAAGAGTATTCAAAATGGCGTCTTCGGAAAGTCAAGATGCGCGAGGTTTGTTAGCGAACCATTTTAATGTAAAAGCTCTTTATAAATATGATTAACTATTTTGGAATAGGTCTAGGCATTTGATTCATTGATTTTCAAACGAAATAGAAGGATAACACACTAGCATATGGACAGTTTACTTACTATGCTGAGCTACCCTTTTCCATTCGACTCGTCTGATGCGTGCGCATTCTTGTACGCGCTACTATAGTTTCTACTATGGTACCAGTCGAATTAGGCCCCAGCGTCATTGTGACGTAAGGTTGTTACATAAAATATAACGTCATCAAATGACGTCATGAGCGCGTCTTTCTTTGATAATATTAAAACTTCATCAAGTAAAAAAAAACATCCGTTCCCAAAACGTTCTGGCGGACATGGCCCAATTTCATCATCATCCCACACTAGCCTCGTCATAGTGACCTGTAACCACAAGGTTGTGGTCTTCGAATATGATTTTTATTGCCAAGATTTGCATTCTAAAACCAAATATTTGACAGATCGCGGGAACAACAAACACTAATGATACACCTTTCTGGTTTGTCCAATGAAAAACCCCGTTTCATCCGAGACAGCTGAAGTCGCTCAAACCGGAAATTGACTAGGAATGCAAACGGCTACAAAATCAAACACCATTTTCTCTTTCAAATATTTTCGATATTATAGGCTTGTTTATGGACAAGAACTTACCGTTTCTATAGAGATAAATGTCTTTCCTTCCCTGCTGTTGTGTAGATTTCGCGTTGATCTGCGTTTTATATCGGAAATTTTCATTAAGATTGGATAAAAATGTGACCACGTGACTGTTCATACGGTTTTTTATTTCATCAAGTGGCCTAGTTTTTGAATCCACATAACCCACTTTCGAACTCGTCCGAGATTTTATTAGGACAATAATTCTGACCAATTTTCATGGAGATTAGGCTGTGACCTCTAGAGTGTTCACAAGATTTTCCTACTAGACCAAGTGACCCTAGTTTTAACCCATTTTCGAACTCATCCGAGATTTTATCACGACAATCATTCTGAAGAAGTTTAATGAATATTGGACTAAAATAGTGACCACTAGTGTGTTCACAAGCAAACTGTTGACGACGCACGACGGACGCCAGACATTCATGTCTCCCAAAAGCCCACCCTGAGCTTTGCTCAGGTGAGCTAAACATGTGTCCATAAACCACTATAAATATCAAGATAATAAATATGCATTTCGTACAATACATGAAGATAATTCTTCAGGCAAAGAGCTACGTAATTAGCAGACTGCATTTTTCATTTTTTAATCTTATTTTCTTACATTTAAGTATTCTATCAAACAGCGTATAAATGCAACTAATATCTCCAAACATGGACTGATTGTGTGAATAATACCTCGAAGTTATTTTATTATATGTTGACCAGGTTTCATTGTATATGGATGTTATCGTGGTATTTTGCCATAGTACGTCATATCCGGTTTATGTGTATTCGCCGTACATTCCATAGTATGCTTGATGAATGAATGAATAAATGAATGAGTTGTGGTTTGGTGAGCGAGTGGTCACTTTGCACGAGCACCTAATTATAGAACCTTCCCATCCACCCTTCTTCCCGCTTAAACAGCTTCGTCACTAGATAATTATACTAACCCGGCACTCTTCGTCATATAGTCAAGGTGTAAGCACCTTGACAGTATATTTCTATAAGGATATTTAGCATTGCTGCTCACAGCTACTTTATTCTATTTATATTATAAATTCATTTAGCGTGCCATAGCCTGGTAAGTTACTTATATTTATCTAAAAAAACCATTCTAATTGTATTGTTAATTATTTGGTAAATTTAGACTGCGAGTAACGGGACTATCGGAACTCTGAATTGTTTGAAACCTTTAGTCTGTGATATTCATAAGTGTTTATATTGTTTCAGGCTGTTTTGTTCTGAATATAAATTTATTGGAACCGGCAGACGTTTTTATAGTTATTCGTTATCAACCCCTGGTTACAATTGGCGATCCCGGCAGGATTCAGACAGACAGCTTGGCGTGGCAACCAGATGGTCCGGCGGCAGAGGACGCACTGTGTTACCCAGCGCAGGACCAGCACATATTAATATAGGGTCGACCCAGCCAACGTTTACACCGTGAGGAGCAGTTTTGTGGCCACTCGCGAGTGTTATATATATATAGTTACATATATATATATAGTTGTGTTTTTTGGGCTGCGCGTATGACTAATTTTCTTGCATTGATGGTAGATTTTTACCTTTTTCCACTGAAGAGCTTCGTTTCAGCAATGTGCCCAACGCGCCCCCTACTACCATCGCCCTTATCGGCGAATATTCGAGTTATTACGGCTCGACGAGGAATATATACGATATTTAAGAATTGTTAACGCACAGGGTCGATAATTTACTCTATGAATGAATTAATGCTAGGTTTTTTTAGTTTAAAATACGTTTTTAACATGATTTACTATCACTTTCATCTAGCGAACTTCTGAAGCAATTTGTCCCACTTGAAGACAGAGTCCAAAAGAAAAAAATAATTATGGTACCCAAAATCTGCACCTCTCCATGAAACAGTGCAATTTGTAACCGGGTTTTTTCTCGTTAAATCTGCAAGCATTTATAACGTAATAACGTAATAATTAATACGTTCCAGATGGTTTGATCCCAAATCCATTCCCATATTATTTATAGATATCGTGTAATTCGGTTCCAGATTACCAAAGTTCCATTTATCATACAGTCCAGATCAGCTATTTAATAGGTTGTGAATGACTAGTGCATGATAAAAATACAAATTGTAATCATCTATTTTTTTTATATAGAGCTTTTTATCTTTTACAACACCATAAAGACTTGGAATGGCTGAAGAATAACCCAAAACGTCTATCCTAAGTCATAGATCTAATTTGTCAAAATATAGTTTTCTTCTATTTTTCGGGAAGCTAACAAATTATAACTTTAGATAATTGGCACCTTGTTTGGTATTCTTGTGTTATTAGAAGTATAGCTGTTACGTTATAATGCATAACTTTGTTGATAAGAAAGTGTGATAGATGGCAGTTATGTAATCACTGACCATTGTCCCCTGTTGAGATCATATGGGATTTACTGGCCATCTGACACCTTTGATCCCCATGTCTAGTTAGAAATTTAGCAGTACAGGATAGAAAAGTATACTGACATTTAAAAACAGTGTAGACCCAAAAAAGCAACCCTCTGATCTGGGTCTTCACTGTTTAGTATTCAAAATCATCGAGCAACTTTAAGTCTTATATAATGAGTCATACAATCTACAGTTAAACAATGATGGGCCATTTCACTTTAAAATTTCAGCATTCAAAGGTTTAATCATCACAACGCAACAGAATAAAAAGAAAGTTTTCATAGTTATACAATTTATAAAATATGCTTATTTGTTTAACCCTTTCCCTGTTCTTTTTTTATTCAAAATTTCAATACTTACTGAATATTCATAAAACATAAGTTATAATGAAATATGGATGGTGGTACATTGTGGCCATTCTAGAAACCTGTGCAGGACAGACCCTGATCAGTTGGGATGATCCCACTTGAGACGTCAGCTCTGGGTCTGCTCTGTTTGCAAATGCATGAACACGTTTATGGGAATGTGTTAAAACCCTAGCTTAGTCCTATATAAACGCATTTGCAAACAGACAATACTCGGACCAGATTGCTCAAATTTAAGCTGTTTGATCAGGTGGTCTGCTCAGTTTGCTTATCCCATTACCATATACAGTTTTAACGCCTTTTGCAAACAGAGAAGGCCCAGATCTGAAGACGTCTGTTGGAGTCAAAAGATCAGGACCCAGTCTGTTTGCTTATGAAACTTTTAACAGATCTTACTCTACAAAAGTCTCTTGTAACTACACCATTATCAAAAAATCAGCTAACAAATAATAATTGTGTCATATTTTCTGACATAACTATTCATCAGGGAAAAGTTGACAACCATCCAGTAACCACTTTTCTTTAGGAAAGGAATTGAGCTAAGAATGTAGATATTTAATACATTTCGTTGCCGTCTTTCCAAAACGCATCGGCCCAAATATGCCTGACCCTGTAAAACACATTCGATCGGATTTAGGGAGAAAACTTTCAAAACAACGACAAACTAAAAACGAAACATGTAACTTAATAAATTACGACAGATCGTGAAGATGGACTGAAGTCTTTTCAATTCAAGGCCTTTAACCAGACTCTTCGTTTTACTGCCATCGCCGGCATGTAATGTAGCTTGAACGGCATCAAACAGGGTCATTCTTTATGTTCTTTTTGTTCAATTTTGGGTAGTTAACAACATGAATTTTCCCGATCGTATTTTTTTCCAACAGCTACAGACTGCTTTCCCCCGCTCCGTTTAGACGACATTTTTATCGTAGGTAGTTAAAATAGTTATGAATCCTTCGGAGATGAGGTAAATCTGCCAAATATGTTTAGTCCAGTAATGGCGGACGGGGAGAGTAGTAAGGGGTAAAGATAGTGATCGCAAAATCTTTATAATCTCAATCACTATTTCAAAGCACTATGGGAAATTGTAGCCCAAAATCCATGTTCGTGATGAAATGACCGCTTTAGAGCTCATAGAAACGTAGTCGGAACGTTCTACCCAAGGTGCGAATAATTTGTTTTGGGTTAAAACTACGTATTGTGTCATAAAATCAAAAGGAGTATCGATAATGAGTTTCGACCGATAAAGACGAGTGAACAGGTAATATTTTAAAAGTATTTCAGTTCAATATTGTTTTATTTAAACTGTTTGCTGTTATAAACGAGATTTATTTTCAATAAAAAGCCACATTTTTATATATCATGCTAACTCTCATGTACAGTGACTCTCATTCCATTACAAAGTCCATTTCTCATGCAATACTTATACATTTTGCCAAAAAAGATGCGTAGTGCAGTTATTTGGATCTGTAAGTTGGATGAAAGTCTCTCAAACTAGTGTCAATTTAACACCGCTCAACTGTAATGCACACATGATCTTCATCAGAGGTGGCAGTACAGTACATGTCTCATATAATGCAAAGAAACCCTTTGATCTCTCTCTGCATTATAACCAGTATGCATTTGGTTGCGACCTGATGTAACATTCTCTTCCATCTGCATTTCAGTTGTTGCTGTGCTTCCTCGTTCACAGATATTGTTGCTCATGTATTATTATTTTCTGTACTATAGGGCACCCTCTTTACAACAACGATTGCCACTGCTGTCCGGTTCAAACAACAGAGCTCCAGATAAGAGTGTGTAAACACATTTTTTCTGCCGTGTGTTTAAAATGCTCCCATCAAACCCTATGTAGTGTCCACTCATTAGAATCTTTGCTTTACTATGCTTCTACTGAATGGTTACAACATAAGGTGTGATGAAAGCATACCGGTTTTAGTACTACTTAAATTTTATCACAGACATATGTTTTTACCACTTAAAATAACACTTTCTATCTTTCCATATGCCCTCAGATTCACTATTCCTCATGGTCTACTCAGGTGAGCGTTTTAGAGTCATTGTAACTTTTCTTACTCCTTCTACCCCCATTGAACATCTTACTACCTCATAATGTTTTAGAGCCGGCAAACTTTCACCCACATGTATGCTATTTTAATATGTTTGTTATAATGCCACCAATGTTTCTATCATGTAATTTACAGTTTAAGTGGTCTTAACAGAGGGTTTTTACTGTATATACTCGTTTGTTCATTACACTGTTTGTTATAATGCCACCAATGTTTCTATCATGTAATTTACAGTTAACATACTCTAATATAACCACTCAGTTGCATTAATTATTGGATGCTTAAGAAAGGTGACTGCTTAAAACAAGCATAGAGAAAACAGGAAAGCTCCTTCAGCAGCTTTCTGTTTTACTTACTCCTTGCTTTAAGCTGCAACGTTTCTTTCTCACAATCACTTAGCCTTTGTTAAATAGTCTTAACAGAGGGGTTTTACTGTATATACGCTTTTGTTCATTACAATGTTTGTTATAATGCCACTGATATTTCTATCATGTAGTTTACAGTTTAAGTGTTCTTAACATAGGGGTTTTACTGTATACACTATTTTGTCATTACACATTAAAACATTTATATCATTCCACCTTAGTTTGTTATATCTCCCAATTTCTTTCCACTCAGATTATGACCAGCTTTTTTCTGGCGCAGCCCTTCTTCCCTTTGCTGTAAATTTACAGCAAGTTTTTACTTGTTTTCTTTGAATAGTGCACTAGTCGCGCGGACCTAAGGAACTCTTTTCCGCGGAGAGTCCTTTTCTTTTGAAGAGTCACGTGACGTGACGTCACAACTTGTGTTTGTATATGTTTTGTGTGGACACACGTGTTTTGGAGTCAGCGGCTGAAGGAAGACTGTGATAGTTTTAATAGTGAGTCTTAATATTGTGTATAGTGTTATTTGGATGGATATTTGTGATATTTAAGGTAAGTGCCTTTGTCCAGTACTGTCATTTTGTATTTAGATGCAAGTCGGTCTTACTGGGGTGTTGTGACCCATTTTCACAATACTTCAGTGAGGTCACGTGTCAATTTTTCAATTTCGTGATTTTGTTGTTTATTTGCACGGCAGTCGGTGGCTATGTGTTGACTAGTATATTTTAATAATATCTAGCCCGTGTAGATAGCGTTCCGTCTTCTTATCGAGTGTCAATTTTAGTTTTACGGGAATTTCATTGAAGCCTCGTTTTGGGTTCGGTAAACCGGAAGCGGCTTCACTTTTTCTGACTTCCGGAAACCCGAGGAATTTTCTGTTTTCGTAAGTTTTTGTTTATTTTCGCTGATTTTGAGCATTTGGTTTAAGATTTCTTTCATTTTTCGGAAGCGTATACTTTTATATTGCATTATTGGGCTGCTGAAAGCAGCCCACAATTATACGGTTTTGAATTTTGACCATGCGTTTCTGCGTTCCTGTGTTTCTATAAAAGCCAATCTTTTTTAATAACTATGGGTTACTGTGAGACAACCTTTATTTATATACATTCATTTATTTTACTTATTTTGATTCATACATTTTTTGTTAGCGGGGACAAATATTTTTGTCGAGGTATCTGCTTCTTTTCTGCCAGTGAAAATGCTAGTGTATTAGGTATAAATCATTTAAAAGCACACATCACTTGTAGCAGTCAGCGTAGTCGAGGGGTTATAGCGATGGCCTAGGAAATGTGAGGTCGCGGGTTCGATCCTCGGCGGAAGCATAATTTTTTTCTCTCATTTTTTTGTTAGCTCCCTTAGTTTACGTGCTTTTGGTTTAAAAACAATTCTGTACACAAATATTGTAAAAGTATAAGTCCTTTGTTTGAATTTTGTCTTCGGTAAAGTTATTTAGCTGAGACTTTTTACTCGTGGTTTTGCTGACCGTTTTGAATATTTCACCATTGTGCATGAATACCATTGATCTGTATTTACTTCGTGGTAATGTGTATTACTGGTGTCATACACAGGTATTATGCATCATGGCTCCTTAAAACATTCCACCGTTTCTGCTGTTAATTTATACATTACAGTCATGTTTTCCCAATGTATCTGTTAATTTAAACTACTAAACAATATTGCTCCCTCTTTTTCTTCTATCCTGCTTAAAGACGTTACGCAGCCATTTTACGCTTGCGTAAAACCTTGCTTGTGTTTACTGGTTTTGCTTTGATTTTGGGTGACACTCGATAGTTTACTGTTTATTGGGCTGCTGAAAGCAGCCCACAATTATACGGCTTTGAATTTTGACCATGCGTTTCTGCGTTCCTGTGTTTCTATAAAAGCCAATCTTTTTTAATAACTATGGGTTACTGTGAGACAAGCTTTTATTTATATACATTCATTTATTTTACTTTTTTTGATTCATACATTTTTTTTAGCGGGGACAAATATTTTTGTCGAGGTTATTTGTCTTGTCTTCTTAGATGACATTCTCATCTTTTCTAAAACTTTCGATGACCATATTGAACGTCTTTCATAGGCTTGCTGTACATGGCCTCAAGCTTAAACCTTCTAAGTGTGAGCTTTTTATGGAGTCAGTGACCTATCTAGGACATGTTGTTTCCAAGGACGGGATCCATACTGATCCCGAGAAGGTTTCTTCTATCAAGTCCTGACCAGTTCCTACGAATGTTAAGGAATTGCACCAATTTCTTGGCTTTGCGGGATATTACAGGCGCTTTATTTCTCGCTATGCTACCATTGTGGAACCTTTGAACTCTCTTCTGAAAGGTCACTGTACTTCGGGCAGGAAACCCAAATCCAAAAAGCCTAAGCGTCCCACAGTGTGGTCCTGGGGTAAAACAGCTGGCTTTCGATACTGTTATCACCTCTGCCCCAGTTCTAGCCTATGCAGACTACTCTCTACCTTTCATTCTGCATACTGATAGCAGTGGCACTGGGTTGGGTGCAGTTTTGTATCAGGTGCAGGATGGCGTAGAGCGGGTAGTCGCTTACGCAAGCCGAGGACTCAGACCTAGCGAGAAGAAATATCCAGCTCATAAGTTGGAATTTCTAGCTTTGAAGTGGGCCGTCACTGAAAAAAATTATGATTACCTTTGCGGTAATACTTTTAGTGTAGTTACTGACAATAACCCACTTACTTATGTCTTGATGTCGGCTAAGCTTGATGCCATTGGTCATAGATGGGTAGCTGCTTTAGCTAATTACCATTTTACCATCTCTTACAGACCAGGCAAGCTTAATGCCGATGCTGATGGCCTATCTAGAAAGCCGCAAGTCTTTCCGGATGTCATTGAGGCTATCTGCCAGGCTGTCACTGCTAACATACCTTTAGCTGACACCATTGCTACCGTTCATTCTCCTCCTTCGGCCGGGGAGGGTATGGGTCAGCATACAAGTCTCAAAGTCGACTGGAAATTTGAGCATAGTCAGGACAAAGCTATCGCTAGGGTTATTTCCTTTTTGCAACGGGGTTCTCGCCCCAGAGGGAGAAGTATTGGGAAGGAGTTACCTGAGGTCCAGAAACTCCTGAGAGAATGGAATCGTCTTTCTCTCGACGATGACATTCTCTACAGAACCACGTCGCTGAATGGTAAACCCGTCAAACAGTTGGTCCTCCCAGAGTCTTTCCGGGCTACAGCCCTGAAGGGTGTTAACGATGATATTGGACACCCTGGCAAAGCTAAGACCCTTTGGCTTGCTAGGCAAAGGTTCTACTGGCCCTGGCCTTGAGAAAGGGGTAAATGCCAAGGTAGAACAGTGTGGGCGCTGCATTCGCAGAAAGACCCCATTGCAGTTGGCTGAAATGGTCCCAATAACCACTTCCAGGCCCATGGAGCTCGTCTGTATGGACTGTCTCTCTTTAGAGAAGTCACGGGGTGGTTATGAGCATATCCTGGTCATTACCGACCACTTTACTAGGTATGCTCAGGCCATTCCTTGCAGGAATCAGACCGCCCAGACCACGGCTAAAGCTCTCTATGAGAACTTTATTAAGTTTTATTCATTTCCTGACCGTCTTCATAGCGATCAGGGGAGAAACTTTGAGAGCAAGGTGATAAAGGAGCTTTGTAAGATTGCCGGCACTACAAAGTCTCACACAACACCTTATCACCCCATAGGTAATGGATCCTGTGAGCGCTTTAACCAGTCTCTTCTTAAAATGCTGGGAACGCTCGAAGCAGACCAGAAAGCCGACTGGAGTTCTTTTGTAGGTCCTTTGGTGCAGGCCTACAATGCCACTCGGAGTGAAGCCACCGGTTTCTCTCCGCACTATCTGATGTTTGGATGGCATCCCAAACTAGCTGTTGACATCCTTATGGGCACAGGTCCCAGGGATGGCAGCACGGACAAGCCGACATATGTAAATAGGCTTCGTCAGCGCTTGCGGTACGCCTATGATAAGGCTACCCAAGAGGCTGCTCGTAATGCAGAAAAGGGAAAAGTCCTTTATGACCGCAAGGTCACTGCAGCGAAGCTGGAGGTCGGTGATAGAGTGCTTGTCCGGGCAGTTGGGTTCCAGGGCAAACACAAATTAGCGGACCGGTGGGAGGAATCTCCCTAGCGAGTGTTGAGGGTCCCTAATCCTGATTTGCCAGTGTTTGAGGTTCAGCGGGAGGATGGCCAAGGCCCAGTTAGGAAGCTGCATAGGAATATGTTTCTGCAATTCAGTGTACTGCCTCCTACTCCAGACGGGTTTGAACCTGTGACCCAACCCAAAGCCTCCAAACCACAGCGAGTACCAACCAGGTAGCGGAACAGATTCTTCGGACTCTTCGGATGATTCTATCCCAAGATATATCATTCCCCAGAGGAGATCCAGATCTGACATCAGGAGTTCTATTTTCTTGCCCTCCAATACCACTGACCGTGCCACCCCTTCTATCCCTCCTAATCCTTCTTCTGACCGGGTCCCTGGTTCGAGCCTTGGTTCGAGCTTTCTCAGTTCTCCGTCTCGCACAGAGTCTACTATACTATATAGTAGGGACCAGACCGGTCTTGGGAGTTCAGTGGTGGGCGGCCCCACACCACAAGTCCCGCAGCCTGTTGTTACAACAGACATTGCTTCTGCTTCTCCAGCAAGCATTCCTCTTTCTCGTCCTTCTCGGACCAGGAAGCCACCAGAACGCTACGGTCAGTGGGTTACACCAGTCCAAATAGTGCAAGACGTTGAATTATTTTGAGTAGCTGCAGCACAGTTACCTATTAAATACTATTTATACTTTTCCTGTCAACAGGATACACTGGCTTATGTATCAGTATGTTATACTGATGCCAGAACTGTTTATATGTACATGTATATCTGTTTTGCAGTATACATTTTGATATCTTGGACCGATATCCAAATGATATCTTTAGATATCAAACTTCCATAATAGTTTCATACTTGTCTATTATGTCAGTTATTAATATACTGAAGTGGATTTGCTTTTATAACTACTTCATTGTTTTCCCATAACTATATGAATTCATGTTCTTCCTAGCCGATACTCCATTGTCCATACTTTTGTTTTATTTTAAGAAAAACAGCTGGTTTCCTTTTAAATTTGGAAGTGCAAGTGACTTTGGGATCTATGTATCATTTCATCATTTGTTTAATATGTAGTACATGTGGCTGATAGTCTGATATTTTATACTGGTTTATAATAGTTAAATGCCAGGAGACATTTTCTTCAAGAGGGGGAGTATGTTGACCAGGTTTCATTGTATATGGATGTTATCGTGGTATTTTGCCATAGTACGTCATATCCGGTTTACGTGCATTCGCCGTACATTCCATAGTATGCTTGATGAATGAATGAATAAGTTGTATAACTGGTTTGGTGAGCGAGTGGTCACTTTGCACGAGCACCTAATTATAGAACCTTCCCGTCCACCCTTCTTCCCGCTTAAACAGCTTCGTCACTAGATAATTATACTAACCCGGCACTCTTCGTCATATAGCCAAGGTGTAAGTACCTTTACAGTATATTTCTATAAGGATATTTAGCATTGCTGCTCACAGCTACTTTATTCTATTTATATTATAAAATCATTTAGCGTGCCATATCCTGGTAAGTTACTTATATTTATCTAGAAAACCATTTTAATTGTATTGTTAATTATATGGTAAATTTAGACTGCGAGTAACGGGAATATCGGAACTCTGAATTGTTTGAAACCTTTAGTCTGTGATATTCATAAGTGTTTATATTGTTTCAGGCTGTTTTGTTCTGAATATAAATTTATTGGAACCGGCAGACGTTTTTATAGTTATATATTATTATATATTATAATTTAAAAAGGAATTTAAATTCGAAAATTGCTTTTCCTCTCTATTTAAATGATTCCAAAAGTAAGGAATTGACCAGGTTTTCTTTAGGCTCTCACAATTTAGATATTTAGAAATTGAAACGGGCAGATATATGAATATTCCTAGGGAAGATCGGATTTGTAAACTCTGCAATATAAACTCTGTAGAGTCCGAATTTCATTATGTGCTGTACAGGATATTCTAATATCAGATCTACCTATATTAATTAATAATTGTTGGCTTAACGTTAATAGGTTTACCAACCTAATGTCGTCAAGTATTAAAAGGTTATACGTAGGAATGTTTTGTAATTGTTTAGTTTAGATATATACTTGTATAATTTGCTTTTTCGTACGGAAGCTTATACTGACCCCCTTATATATACAATAAATGTGTAAAAATACCACATAGTTTTATGATATTAAACTCCTTTAAAACAATAATGTTATGTGTTGGGTATAACATAACACGTAATTGTTTTCTTTATTATATTCCTTTTTTTAAAATTAATTAGTTCGTTTTTATTGAAATATATAAAAATAACTCGGGTTTTCTCATAAAATCAACACTATTTATTTAATATAGACTCACTCACTTCGATCTAGTATATGTTGCTTTAGATATGGCGGCGTTTCACCAAACTTTTATCATTTTGAAAACATAAGTTTTCCAATATGAATAACATATATGTTATAAAGATATTACAGAAGATACTTTTTTGATTTATATAAAAATAACATATAAATGAATATTTTATATATTAATGCCTATTTATAATTCACAAACATTATTTACATAAATATTATTTTCATATAACTGCTAAGAAAAACAATAACTTATATATATTGTAGATATATAAAATCATAAATTTCGATAAAGATAAATATTAATTATGATATAACTACACATAAAACATCACCTTATATATATCAATGATATATAACTCTTTAAAGTTTTAGCCATATTATAACATATAAGGGGGTCCGTATAAGCTTCCGTATTTTCGTATGTCTTGGCCATATTTGACTTACTTATTTTGTAAATGGCCGAAGGCAATATGTTTGCCGAGTTGCTAATAAAACTGAAGTACTGAAAGAAGTTTAATCACAGAATTATTCATACAGTACAAGTAGGGTTATTTTTCGGTCCCTCTGTCTGATACCAACGTCATAGATGGTCGATCATCTGTGATAATCCAGTATGCAAATAGTGTGCATCAATTTGATACGCTGAGTAACCAGGTGTCTCCATTAGAGTCCAAAACTGTTTGTTACTTTGACTGGATTTTTTAAAACAAAAATGAAGACAAAAAAGGATATTGTTGCAGACGACATCATTTGTCAGCGAACGCGTTAACCTGGTAAACAGACAAAGCGGTATACTTAACCTTTAGCCTGCTGTGAGCGGATGGTTGATTGCTTATGCAAACAGTTTGGGTCAATATGACACTCGGCGTCTCATCAGGATCCAAACTATCTGACGCCCTGATAGCATTTTGGTAGACAAACTGGTTATATATAGAATTTTGGAAATCTAGTGGGTGAAGAGCTATGTAAAAGTAATGTGCTAATCAAGCTAATGGAAAATATGCCCACTACCTAAGAAAATACCAGATCGATTATTTTCGTCTAATATAGACTTTTTTTAAAAACCGGGGACCTAGTACCAGTCGAAATCGCGTCCCCATCTCGCTGACACCGCTCACCGGCGTAATCTTCAGTTGCTGCTTATTTTTAAACTTAAGACAATAGCTCGGTATTGTAAATATCGAAATTAGAATCGATGGAAACCCTAGTTCATAGCTACTTTCGGTTTTAACGATATCCCAGCAGACGGCAATCATCACAAAATTAGCATGCTGTCTTACAGCTAATAGAGAGATGTGACTAGTACAGTATAATGGAAACCCATAAATGTCGGAAAACCGTGATAAAAATAGATGGGGTTTCCCGTTAATCCCCTATATTGGGTATTACAGAATACTGTTTTGTCTATACTGATGATTTGATTTACTGGAAAATATAATCGCTCTGCACAAATAACAATTTAGTATAAATGTTGGATAGTTTGGTTCCGTACAACATTGATTACATTAATTGTTTTTGTCCTGCTCCAGTTAACAGACACTCATTCGATCTGAATTTTATCCAACTCCACTTTTAAAATATGTTCGTCGGACATAGGATCTATAAAGTTGTATTTATTTATGTAGATCATTGTCGAATATTTGAAACTTGATACATATTTGAAATAGTATTGATTTATGAAAAGAAATTTATTTGATGACACTTAGATCTATGTGTACGTATAACAAAGTCATTATAACAAGCTTACCTCAACAAATGCTAGTACTACTCCGCCACCTATATTCCGAACTCTGACGGAATACGGCGAGTAGTTACGATTGCTACTCCGCTTGCACAATGTTTTATAAATAGTACATTGTACATGTATACGAAACAGTCACGTGGGATCGAAGGATTTGGTGACGCATGCCTGGTTTTTGCGTTAGTCATAGGAAGACGTTCCAAACCGATTTATACACAAGTTGTCTTATCAAGGTTTGCTGTGCATAGAACAATACAGATCTGATTTCACAGCAAAAACACAAATCCTCTTTAATGCATATTTATGAGGATTCAGTCCATACACTTTCGTGTAGATTTTTTTTTTAAAATTAATATTGGTTAAAATACAAAATTAGTTTGGTACGGATACCTTAGCGTCATAAAAAAAACAGCAATAAATGCGTCATTAGTACTCCGCGTCACTAATTTGTATAAAACATCACTAAATGTTGAAGGAGTAGTTGGGATTGTTGAGGTAGGCTTGTTGTAATTAATCCGTAATCTGTCTGATCCGAGTCTGCTCTGTTTGCCATTGTGCCAAAAGTAATCTGTATGATGAACAAGATGAAAGAAATTAATGAATGTCTCTATATGCAGAAATTGGACTGGGATACAGGTTATATACCAACTGAGTTAAGATCTCACCACCTGTAACATAATATATTACAGACCATTCAAATCTTTACAACAGAAACAAAAACGCACATAACATTATCTATATATTACATATATACAACCATTAACAAGAGGTCTACTATTAGTGTTTTGGCAAGCATGTCAGAAAGATTCCCAAAGAAGCTTTCAGCATTGTGTTGTCCTGCACAAGGCAATAAACGCTTACATTATTTACGTCGGTACTAGTAAGTGGTTTGAAAATTTAAAGTAGATACAACACAAACAAAAATATCGGAAACATTAACTTGTCAGAAATATATTCACACATTTTGTATTTTCTTTATTCATTTTTAACAAGACACGTAATAACAAAAATGTATGAGTTAGAAGGACAGAGAGAGGGGCAAGATGTTAGGCGAGGTAGAGAGCAGAAACCAACAGGTTCATGTAATCTACAATACCCTTTATAATTATGCATGAACATAAGTATGAGCGTCTTTTGGGTATTTACATGTTGAAGTTCCAATTAAACCCTGTTGACCTGGCTCCAGTATAAATATTAACTAGATCCATGTTCACAAACATTTTTAATTTGCAGTTGACTCAAATATTTTGAAAATGGTGAACTTGAAACAAAGTTAAATTTTCATATTTGAGTATGAACCTCAAATCTATACTCAACATGTATCAACATGAGTCCAGTATTCTATATTATATTATATAACAATCTTTCTGATTGTTTCATAATTATCACAAGAATCATTTAGTTAGATAACATTTCAGAAACCACTGGTCCGGTTTCAGACCAAATTTAGATAATCATTTATCCCTTTGCTTGCTATTCACGTCAATATACCTATCTGTAAATAGTGAAGACCCAGATGAGACAGCTCCAGAAGGAGCTGTCTCATCAGGGTCTGCACTATTAACAAGTTGATTGTGCAACCAGTGCACTTCTCAGCAATGATTGCACAGTGAAATACTTGTACATAGTGAAGATATATACATGTATGTAATTATACAACAGGGCATGGATAAAGAAGGAGAAATGTATTTTAAAATTCAGCAAGAGAAGGGTTATTCCGTAGTTTGTCGTCTAGTAATTTTATAAAGTTACATATGTATTTTTAAACGGTAAAAACAACAACGACGGCAACGGCATTTTGAAGATTTTGGCGTGGCGCTTGCTTCTGTAATAAAACGTTAAAACTATTTTCAGAAACTCTTTGCTCTATTTCCAAATGGTTTTAAAACTCTTGTTGATTATCTACTATAAGCATTAAATTTTGTTCATATCTTATAAACACAGCCTTCATATGCTGGACTGCTTTTCCATATATGATTATTTAGTAATAGAAACTTCTTGTCCAGTTTCAAATTAATTTTACAGAACTAGGCTATTAATTGATTTTAACCCTTTACTTTATAAAAATGCTTTTTCAAACCCTTCAAACAACTTAGATTCAGATAGACGGATCAATATTCTGATCCGGGTTAGCTCTATTTGCTTATGGAATCGTACAGAACCCAATCATACAGCCTCTTTAATGACCCAATTTCCTTCAAGCGGATAGTGTGATAAAACAATCAATTAATAACCTGACACCATAACATAACTATTCACGAGGGAAATATCACTGTTTATGCTGTACGTTCTCCTGGTTAAGGTATTTTCACAAAGATTGTTCTCTATACATGATATGGGTTTACACTGCTTGCATATGTCTTATGTGTGTTGGCACGGGTGTTTATGGGTTAAAGCTGTCCTCTGCTCGTATTTTTGCCAATTTTGCCTAAGGAAAATTACTTCAGACGCGGATTATGTGTCGACTTGAAACTAACTTAGCCTCAAAGCAGTTTGTATCGAATTGTTTTTGTTTTATTAATTCGGAAAGCAACAGAAACACCTCCGCCATACAAGGAATATGTCGTAAAATCAATTATGTCTACCCGACGTACTCCATGTACACGAAGGTAAAGTATTACACAGTATACGTTCTCTTTTTCCCGCGTTTTTACTCTCTCGACTGATACACGTCAGCCATTGTTGTGAACACGTATTAAATATCAGTGCTGTCCGAAATCAGAGATTGACAGAACGACGTGTCCGTTGTTTTCAGTGTAATCGACGAAGATTTCCGTTTTTATTTCAGAATTTCTGATACTGAATTTTTTTATGTATATGATACGAATATGTGTAAACTTCTTCGGTTGATCAATTTACATTAGAACCGATCATAAGCGACCATTCATTCATTGAACATATGCGTCTTAAAAATCAGATTGCTTAATGCAGGGCAACAGTAATGCAGAAAACTCCAATAGGAGCTTTTTGTATTAGAGCTACTCTTCATTTACATCCGGTGATAACGTTGCAGCCAGATCTGGGTTTCCGATTATGACTGTTTCGGATATTCAAAATAAGGTTTTGTATACAATACAATAAAACATCTTTCAAGTGATCACCAAAAACGAGATATAATGTCAGGTTTCAAAGACAGGTGGTAGTTAATGCAAGACCAAAGACGAAAATTATACACAAAGCTGTGAAAGTTTTGTACCCCTTTCGTCCAGCATTAAGCAACCGCATTCTATTGAAGACACCAATGTTTATTCATAAAGCGGTCGATTTTGAGGGGCTAACTGCATACTGCACAATCTGTTGCTGCCTAGTTGACCTGATCTGCACCCTGGCCAGAGTGAGCGATTTTGGACCAGCAATATTCAGTAGGAGTTTCCCACAGAACGATTTAGATACGGATACCTGTGATGTAACGTGTTTTACAGTTGTCGGGATATCCTTTGGTCGACTGAAACTGCGATGTCGTCTGCTATTATTTTATTCTTATTTCGCAGCCCAATCTATGATGGAGATTCATGCGAGACTACACTCCAGATTGACACCCCAAAAATATGCAGCTGCAATATTTTTCTCTGTGTTCACTTAGCATCACTAATGCCCAAGAACTCTTTGATGTTTGATGTGGTTAACAGTATGTAGGTCATTTTCAGGTCATTTGCTGTCCAGCATAATGTACTTGAAATACCTTCTGCACTCTGAGCAATTAATGTCTGCAAATATTGTCTTCTGCTGCAAAAATGTTTTCTTCCATATCTTTTCAAAAAAGAAATGTTAGAGTGAAAAATAGTTTGGACCCTGATGAGGTACCAAGTTACTCGGCGTCTCATTCGGATCCAGACTGTTTGCAAAGGTTATTATAAATGCTAAAAACCAAAGCAGTAGCACTGGATCAAAACTCATACCTGTTGCTTATTTCAGAAGTCAGATGATCGTCTTTGGTCAGAACGTTGCATGTCCTTGCATAATCAAAATTACTAAATAATACTATTGCTCTCTGTTTTATCTTCTACATTGCTTAAACATTTTTAAGCAGCCATTTTACGCCTTTGCAAAAACAGCACGTTCTGAGTGTCAAACAGTTTGGATCTTGATCAGACGCCGAGTTACCCGACGTCTTATCTAGATTCAAGTCGTTTAAACAGGTTACTACAAACACGTTGTTTTTACTTTTCAGGCGTTTGTAGGATATAAAATGGCTCAAGTAAAGTAAACTTCCAGCATAATATTATTAATTGTTCTATTATAGGGTCAAATAATGTGCTGTGGCAGGAAGACAGTGTAAGAAATAAAAAGCTAGGTAAGATCTCTGCCGTGCTGAGTATCCGACCACTTTAGTTCCCCTTTCCATGGATTTGTTAAGTTGAATAAGTGATATTTTCACTAGTTTGATAACTTAACATATGTATTTAAATTAGACGGACATACTCACAAATAGGGTAGACCCTGGTCTAACTTTTCACTCAGAGTAGTTTGACCTGGATCTGCAAAGTATGTTCCTATATTGGTTTGTCCGAATACTTAGAGTCCGTTCCAAAGAATGAAGTCATGAAAGAAGTTGGTTGGTTTGGGTTCGTTGTCATTAAGAACTAATGGACGAACGTCTAAAATTTCTTGTCGCCAATATACAGCAACTGATATTGTCGCCAATATACAGCAACTGATATAACTTTTAGGTCTAAATTCCTGTACAGTAAAATCTAGTGCCAGACCTGTCAGTTATGCCTAACCCTCAAATAGGAAACAATGATAAAATGGATAAGAGTCAGATTATGTAGACGACACATGGTCATGGTAATTAATTTTTCAAGGCAATTACAAATGAAAACAGAAAATGCATTGTGGTTACAGGTTTAGTGCGAGAGCTACATGATGTCTGCTAAAATGATAGTATAAAATGTGACAAATTCACAGTATGATGATACATACATGTATACTAATGAAATTGGTATAAAAGTTTTGGTATGAACTTATCTTGATTAACACTCACTAAGAACAGTATCAGTAATATGGTTCATAACAGTTTACTGTGAAGAGAGAGAGAGATTTTTCTTAAAATGGTCATATGTTTTGTTGCAGTTGAGTCTCTTATCAGTATTTGTAATAAGTTTATTATAATGATGTTCCAACATTTCTTTCTCTGTAAAATGAAGTTATTTATGTAGTTGTTTTGTATTTCACAATCCTGTAAAATTGTATTGGCTATATATGTGCTTTATGCAGCTTAATGCCAAATAGAATTTATGTTATGTTATGTTATGTTATTTGTCAGCAGCAATTAAAACATCCGCCATTTTATCTTCTTTCTGGAGAATATTATCTAAATGGTGTAGAGTTGTAAGGATTTACCTATTAGTAAGGTTAATTGGCGACAAGTGTGATATTGTACGGTCATGTCCGTCGCTATCGCGACGGACATATAAGACCGTACAATATCCCACACTAACGTTTAGGTCTAAATTTCTGTACAACAAAATCTAGTGCAAAACAAAACCTGTCAGTTATGCCTGACCCTCTAATTGGAAACAATGATAAAATGGATACGAGTAAGATTATGTAGACGACATGCACATGGTAATTTTTTTCTCAAGGCAATTACAAGTGAAAACAAAAATACATCGTGGTTTCAGGTTTGATGTGAGAGCTGCATGATGTGTGCTAATAAATGAGAGAATAAAACGTGACATATATTCACAATATGATGATACATACATGTATACTAATGAAATTGGTATAAAAGTTTTGATATGAACTTATCTTGATCAACACTCACAGAGAACAGTATCAGTGATCTGGTTCATAACAATTTATTTTGAAGACAGAGAGAGAGAGAGAGAGATTTTTTTTTAAAAGGGCAGAAGTTTTTTTGCAGTCGAGTTTCTTATCTGTATTTGTCAGCAGCAATTAAAACCTCCGCCATTTTATCTTCTTTCTGGAGAATATTATCTAAATGGTGTAGAGTTGTAAGGATTTAAGGTTAATTGGCGACAAGTGTGATATTGTACGGTCATGTCCGTCGCTATCGTAAGACCGTACACTATCACACACATGTAAAATTACAAGTCAGCCATACTTGATTTACCTTTGACTAGAATTTCCTGTCGATCTCATATTCCTGCATAACAACTCTGGAGAGTCGAGATAGAGGGAGGAAGTAAAATACATGTATTCTCAAATGTTTAGGGGAAATCATTTTAAGCGTGTTTTATCAGCGATTGGATCATTTGCAATTGACATGTCCATGACAATAGGAAGAGGTGGGTACAATGTAAGAGAGGGTCGAATCAGACAATACCCATCCTTACACTTTAGTGAGTCCACAACTGAGGCATTTCGTGATGTTGCTCTAAATCTTGTCGCCAATTCGAGTAGGCGATTGTCACCAACCGCGGCAGTGCCGTGTTATGAACATGCAGGTGTCCTGTAGGGCGAGCAGCACATTGTGGCCACACATGCATGTGTGTTTAGTTATAAATCTGATTGATCAGACCACTTCCTTGTGGCTGCATATTTAGTTAATATGTACACACCTTGATTTATGACATCTCAGAGTATTTACAAATAGTTTACAGTACAACTTGTCTTTACCCTTTACCCCATGGATATTCACGAAAGAAATAATGACATCACGAATATTAATTAGGTTTATTGTTATAAAAGGACGCATGAAGTTTTTGGTCATGGCATAAATTATATAATCAGATCTATGTTATGTCAAAAGCAAACACTTCTCTTACAAGAGCCGCATGATCTGGGTCTTTTCTGTTTGCAAATATGTAGAAAAGGGTATTTATCGAGAAAAAGGTCAAGAATTTGACTTGTTTTGATCGACCGTCGTACACAGTATACGTACATGTACATATAAAGTTCTTGATATTCATGTAAGAAATTATAGTACGTGTATCATGAATGTTTATTAGCTGAATTCTTATAATGATGCACGAACAAATGCTTCATGTATCTTGACAGAAACTGTAGAGTTAGATCAATATCTGTATAATTCCGTAGGCAGACAGAGCAGACCCTGATCATACAGCCCCTACAGGAGTCGTCTGATCTGTGTCTACTGTTTGCAAAGGCCTGGAAAGGCGTTTATATGAAGTAAAGGTTTGATAAAGACAGAGGACTCTACGTAGATCAGGTAAATATTCACTAAGATCAGCAATTTCAAAACGGGTGATAGTCAATTATGGTAGCTTAATGTATTACAATTGATCAATGAAAGACAGAGGCAGCAAATATGATATCATGTCGTAAATATAGGTCGAATATAGTCAATCATTGTAGATCCATATAAGCCGTAAGACAGACTGATCAATGTCAACAAAATCTGGTAGTTAAATACAGGCCATAAGAAATGCTGAAAACTCCCGCAGGAGCTATTTGCATGACTTTGTCCTGCATTAAGTCAACAGTGAACATCAATCTCACCCGCTAGGCATAGCCTGACAAAAGACTATTTAGAGTTTGATAAAGGGCTATAAAGTGTCTGATCAATGCATATCAAGGATTACTTAGAGGCTGGTCAAGGAGTTCATAGTCTGATCAAGAACTATACTGCCTGATCAATACATAATCATACAGAGTCTGGTCAAGGACTATACGAAGTCTGGTCAAGGAATTTACAGAGACTGATCATTCTGACCAAGACATACATACTGAGTCTGCCTAATGCATAGTATTGTCAAGGACTTGACTGGGTCTGATCAGAACTATACAGAGCCCAATGTAGGCCTATATAGAATGTCTGTTAAATGAATATAAATGTGCAACAAGACCTTTCTACAGCTGAAACATTTTCTAGGTATTTTCATCTTAAAAACTTACCCGGAGTTTTCTCTAGGTCAGAATTGTTTTAAAGTACAGGTATACATATATGCCAGTATATAGTTACATAAGATATGAGGCAGACGGTATATTAACCCTTTGAATGCTGGACAACGGACACACGTGAACTGCTACTTGCATATAGAGTAGACCTAGACCAGAGGGCTCATAGATGAACCCTTTGATCAGAGTATGTACTGTTTATCATTCATAATCCCATAGCATTTCATACTGAGAGGATTCTAGCAGTAATTAAACACTGACGTGTTTTGTCCACTCTGAAAAGTCAGCGTTGAAAGCATGCAACTCAAAGAAGATCGTGATGAGATGGCTCTGATCTGGATCTATTTTGTTTGCACAGACGTGTAAAGTGCATCTATCAGATAAATGCTAAGCATTCATTGGCCATTTCTTGTTACCTGTTGGATTGCATGCAATTTTAAGTCTGCTGGTGTTTTGCTGAAAACAATGATTAGTCACTAACTAAATCACAAAAGTAGTTCGGAAAATAGTTGGGATTCCAGAAATAAAGTCCTATAAATAGAAACAAGCAAGCCACACAAATGTATTATCGAAACTTACTAAACTTAACTCTTTTCACCCCTTGAAACATTTGCGAACAAAGAAGACTCCGAACAAACTGCTCCTGTAGGCTCCAATTTAAAGTATCCATTGAATGAATGAATGAAAGAGACTTTATTTAACGAGGGAAGCTCAATAAGTCATACTGACTAATCTACATTGAGGTCCTCAAACAAGCATTTCATACAAAATATAAAACAGCAAAACTTATATCTAGATAAGCAGTTAACAACAAATCAATTTTCAGAAATTTACTCTTCGCACGCTAAGTAATGCTGCGTCTGAAAAATTATTCAAACCCTTATTTCAAAATGCGCATACCTACTGCGAGTCTCTACTTCATTCTACAGTGATATATTCGTTTATTTTAAATCGTAGTTACAAGAATTAAATTAATTAATATTCATAATTGGCGGAGTCTTGAACAGTCATCAAATAAAGATTTAAAAAACTCAAACAATCCTTGTCTCAGACCTTGTCTCAGACACTGACATAGAATGTTGTACCTTTGGACCCTGATATGTCAAGGGTTCGAAGTTACAAAACTTCTGAGTCTGAATTCATTCTCAATTGTCTGATTGGTCAGATTTTGAGAAAGCTCAATGTCTGACCAATCTGATATAACCTCTGGACCAGGGCCATGTATCGGATACGCTCTCTTATCTAGAGATAAACGATTTGTAAATACGCGCTAAAATGCCCCAATATAAAACAAATAACGTGAAACTTTACTGAACTTCTATCGTAACGTTACTATAAATTGTTCCATATACTTGCATTGTTAATAATGTTGCCATGTTGTGTATTGTGATTGTCGTTTGTATTGTGAACTCTCCTAAACCCTTTCCCTCATATAAACGTGTTTTTCACGCATCTGCAAACAGAGTAGACCCAGATCAGACGGCTCCTATAGGAGCCGTCTGATCAGGGTCTGCTCTGTTTGCTAACGGAATTTGAAAAGATGTGTATCTCAACTTTCTATAATGGCTACAATGTTCAACATTCCATATTTCATTATAACTAGTTTATCAATGAATATTCAGTAGGTATTGAAATTTGTAATAAACACAGAACAGGGAAAGAGGAAAGAAAGAATATCTATCTATCTATCTATCTATCTATCTATCTATCTATCTATCTATCTATCTATCTATCTATCTATCTATCTATCTATCTATCTATATATATCTATGTCTTTGCACAGAAATATGCCGCTGTCTGTGTCAGATAAGTATTTACATGAAACATTTCTATCTGTTTTCCTGATAAATAACTAGTCTAGTTAAAATAAATTCACCAAGCGGTGACATTATTAAGCAGTAACATCAGCAAATCCGTGTTAAGATCTGGTTATCTGAAAAAAATAACGCGAAAGTATTCGCGAAAATTAGCTAGTTAAGTATTTAGGTCAGATATTTTTATGATTAAGTGGTGTTAGAAATATGGCACTATGCAAGATACCTCTATATGTTGTGGGTATGTCTGGAAGCACGCCGAGTCGGAGATTCTGAGAACACCCCCTCACCCTAAATCCCTTTCTGCTAACATGGCATATCAATCATACACAAGTCAGTCGTTGTTTAACACGCTAAAAACGATATAACACCGAGAGAGTTTAAGTTTTAAAATATTACCCCCTCATCTTCCAATCTTGCCTTTCTAGATGTGTCATGCAGGAACATGAATCAAGGTCAAAAGCAAATTTATGGTGGCATAATAGTTTTTGTGAAAAGATTCCAATTAATATGTCACATACTTATATAATAACCAAAGCACAGGGAGTGCCGCCATTTTGTCTGTCACGGGACTAATCTAGGATTCTAGGAATCTAGAATTCGGATGCAAATTTCCTATCGACGCAGAATATTTCTACTTGCGTTGTAACCTATACCAAGTTCAGTATATCTCCCAAAATACAACTCAAAAATAGATATGACATTGACAGCACTACAAGAATAATTAAAGTTTAACCTTTATCCTGGCCATTATGGCCTAACCGTCATTTAACCCTTCTCTTGTTGAATTTTAAAGTACATTTCTCCTTCTTTACCCATGCCCTGTTGTATAATTACATACATCTTCACTATGTACAAGTATTTCGCTGTGCAATCACTACTGTGGAGTGCACTGGTTGCACAATCAACTTGTAAATAGTACAGACCCTGATGAGACAGCTCCTGCAGGAGCTGTCTCATCTGGGTCTTCACTATTTACAGGTACGTATATTGACGTGAATAGCAAGCGAATGGTTAAATACAGTTTGGCCACACATTAACACTGAGTAAGCCGGTGTTTAATCAGAATAAAAACTGTTTGACATTCGTCCAGTAGTTTTTTTCAAAAGCTTGAATGAATCGCAAGTAAGTAATTCTTTCACCATATCTGAGATTTTGTGCAAACATTATTTTTAGCAGGATAAGGATTAGAATGTTAACATGTAACTAATTGCGCATATAGTAAACCCTATTAAATTAGTAATAATCTGTTAATGACTCACGCATAGTCATAATCTGTTAATGAGTCACATATAGACGACATACTGAATACTATATTACGAAATATTTAAACACATGTAACAGTAAGATCAACGACTAAATGGTTATTTACTAACTTAAGTTTTTACGGTAACATTTCAAGGGAAATTACCTCTTGGTCAAAAACTGTAGGATCAGATCTTTATCATTTTTATAAACAAACAAAGCAGAACCTGATCAGACGGTTCCTAAAAGATCCATCTGATCTTGGTCTTCTCTGTTTACAAAGGGGTGAAAAAAGTGTATGTATGAAGTGCAACCATTTACCTCGTGACTATTCAAGTTGGAAGATAATGAATTTATGGTTATCAATAAGGTAAACACTTATTATAATGGTCTATAACTTTACCAGAAATTGTAGAATCATATGTATCTTATTCATCAGACGTAGAGCTGACCCTGAACAGACGCCTCCTGTAGGAGCCGTCTGATCTGGGACTACTCTTTGATTTCAAAGCGTGAAAAGGCGTATGTATTGTGTTAAGGGTTAAATGAAATACGTGTATAAAAATATACCATCTATTACTAACAGGTATTTTATGCGATATCGGTATCCCAAACTTTTTCAAATGTTGGAATCCCATGTTATAAATAGCCATCGCTATATTCACACAGGTTTGTCGCAGAATGTAAAACTTTTATTCAGTACACCTAACTAAATACTGATTGTACTAATATTGTTTAAATGGCCAAAGGTATTGTTTATGCCGATTTGCCAATAAACTTTGAAACTTTGTTGAGACTTGTCAAAGACTTAGTTTTCATCTATACAAGCGGTAAAATGTAATTACAATGTGTATTATCGTCTTTTAACAAACCGAATAATTCATGGTCACACGGTTGTGACACCGCTTTAAAATGTTATGGCACAATTTCTAAAATTAGCACATTCAGAATTTGCACAAAACAGAAACTAGAAATGCCCACGCTATGATAACTGCGATTAGGATTGATGTTCAATAAACACAAGTTTGTTTCAATAAAATATATTACGGATACGAAAAGGTATGTGAAATATTTTACTTTGGATATTAACTCTTTACACCGTAAGTATATTCATTTAAGATACACTGACGTAATGATTATTAATGAGCCCCGATCAGATGCGGTTAATGATTATTAATGAGCTCCGATCAGATGCGGTTAATGATTATTGATGAGCTCCGATTAGATGCGGTTAATGATTATTAATGAGCTCCGATCAGATGCGGTTTCTCTAACACTCCGCTAATCCGTTCCTCGCTCATTCAAACTTTTGGTAAAGTTGCCACCGTTCTTAATCTATTCCCTCATATGCTATTTTTAGACACAACCTCATTGCATGGATCTACCGAACAGGAGCATTTACTGCAGAAATGGAAAAATAGAATTGTGAAGTATTGATACTATTGTGATAAGTAGAGCATTTGCTCCATAGGATATAAGGGAATGGGTTAAATTAATGATACTGAAGGGCCACACTGTGGTTAAAACAATTTGTTTACGATAGAGAGATGGCTTTTCAGCACAGGTAATGTTTCTGATCTTCACTTATAATTTATATGATTGCTTTATGTCTCTTATTACTCTTATTAGAGTGGTAATGTACTATTTTAGAATGATCTATGATTTGTTGATTTTTTTTGTACACTGAAGTAAATAATACTTATTTGAGCGTTCGAATTAGCCAGGTTTTACTGTATTACTAACTCGCTGGAAAATGTGTTTTAGTCCGACACAGGTGGATTTGTCTATCCTTAACATTTTCAATGTATTTGTTTCAGATTAATCACGGACTGAAAAATGCCTCCATTTGTCGTCTCCAGTTTGTTTATAGTGCCGTTGATCTTGGGTACAGGTAAGACAGTGATTGATTATGATGAAAGAAAAAATAAGAACCGCGTAACAGACAAAAAGAAAACAACTAATCCGTTGGAATGCAAATAGAATATAAAAAAGGAAGTCTGATCAGAATCTACTTTATTTATATTGTTAAAATTTCATCACATAATGGAGCATATCAATATAACCCTTTGCTCTATAGATATACCTTTTAACATCTTTGCAAACAGAGTAGACCCAGATCAGAGGGCTCATGTAGAAACCGTCTGCATAGGGCCTGATCCGTTTGCTTATTGAATAATATATCATAACATAATGTATATTTTGAAACATATTGAATTAACTATGTTTTACTGAGAAAGATTTCCAAAATGAAAAATTAATTGCCTGTCCTTAATTGATGCATAAAAAATATATTTAGACAAAGTATTTTTTTCTGACTGTGTCTATATAATAAATTCAAATTTATTCAAAGTTTGGCAGTGGCAATAGTATGGTTTGAAGAATTTTGTCCTTAGTTCTCTGTACTTAGAACAAACCAGCAAAAAGTAATATTCGTCTTCAATGACGTTTTGATTACAATGTATGCATATTATATTTTCCAAAGATATATTCTTATGTCTGCCAGTCTCAATAGCCAGCTGATGGGATGACAATCTAAATTGTGTAAGAGATATTCTGAATTTATTGATGTTAATGCAATCTAGATATAGGTCTTCACAAAACACATGTTTGTATATACAATATGATGCATGTGCCTGGAGCTTTCTGCACGATGTTCATTCTTCATAGACAAGCGTGTGCTTTTAAAAATACCTACGTTATTCATAAATTGATCGGTTTAGCGGAGTTTTACTGTCGCTTAAAATACAGCAGAAGTCTTAATCGACCATCAAACTAAGGTCTAATTATGGACCTGTAAAGCATGTGGTAGCTCGATGCAGGTCAAAAGTAATTACAGAAAGCTCATTTAGGAGTTTTTTGTATTACTTTTGCCCTGCATTAAGCAACCACGTGCTTTGTAAGACTATGTTGAATAAATGAATGGTAGCTTAAGAGTTAAGACAGGTTCTACTGAGACGCTTTTCTGTGTCTCCCACCCGCACATCCTCTCTACTCAGGGGCTAAAATGGGTACCTGTGAGGGTCACTCGCCAGTACTGCGGCTGCATGATTGCGCCATATGTTAGCAGTGCTCAATATTGTAGGCCAATGACTCAATGACCAGGGGAGTAAATGTACAGTCGGCTGAGCGGTCATTCGGACGGAAAGTAGACTGTAACTAGGTACTTTACTTTTTACTTTACTTAAAAAATATATGTTAAAGGGAAGTAATCCTGTTATTCTGATACTCTTGCTTACTACATTGGTGCTTTCCCTTGGTCACTAAACAAACATATAAACCCTTTATTAGCTTTATGACACTGCAGCTATATCTCATTATTCAACGGGGAAACTGTTAACTCTTTAGTCCACGAATATTCGTGTAAGAATTAATGATATCTTGACTATCTTGTCCTTTTGGACAAAGGATATTTTGGTCGTGGGAGAACTGTAAATCAGATCTATATTATTTCAAAAGCAAACAAAGCAGCCCCTGATCAGACTGCTCTTACATAGTGGCGCTGTGAGAAAGGGATCTTTAAACTTTAGAATTAAAAACAATACATTATTGCAACGTATACCTTAATCATACCGCCGCAGTAAGCGTAACAATGCGTTGTTATAAGGTAAAGTGTTGAATGGTAAATATGTGTGAGTATTATCCATATAAACGTCTTTACACGTATTTGCAAGCAGAGGAGACCCAGATCCTATAGGAGCCGTCAGATCAGGGTCTGCTCTTTTTGCCGTTGACATGTGCACGATCTGATTCTACAGTTTCCGTCCAGGCAAAAACGTCCCTTGAAAAGTATACATTATAAAATGTTTTCTAATAAATATGAATGATGTCATTTTTTCTTACATGAATATTGAGCAGGGAAAAGGTTAAACCCTTCACTAGATGGAGAGCATATTTACACATTTGCAAACAGATAAAGCCCAGACAAGACAGTTTCTGTGGGGGCGGTCTGACCATGGTCTGTTCTGTTCATAGTAGAGTCTGTCCTAAGCGGTCATTCATTTATTAAAAAGGTGTCTTAAAAAGCAGGTGTTTGATTAATGCAAGGCATAAGTAATGCAGAATGTTCCCCTCTGAGCTTTCTGCATTACTTATGCCCCGTTTTAAGCTACCTGGTGCCTTACAGACACTTAGGCAGATCTCTTTTTGATGGCCGCTTAACCCCCTTTCCTTCATATAAACGAGTTTTCACGCATCTGCAAACGTCTAATTTGAACAGATCAGACAGGTCCTATAGGAGCCGTCTGATCAGGGTCTGTTCTGTTTGCTTATGAAAGTTTCTAAAATGGCTACAATGTTCCACCTTCAACATTCCATTATAACTATTTTGTCTATGAACATTCATATATAGGTATTGGAATTTGGAATAAATATAGAGCAGGGAAAGGGTTAAACTATTCCCTCATATTGACGACTTTTGACGACTTTTGACGACTCTCTAAAAGTCACTTTGTGAAACCATTCTTTCACACTACAAAATTTTAAAAATTTCCTTTTCTCTAGTTAACGCTCATTTCGGTAGATTGATTCAAAGAGGTTGTATCTAAAAATAGCCTATGAGGTTATGGGTTAAGAAAGATTCGACAGTACTTTTCAACAGTTTTTGTCAGCATCAAACCATTTCTGTGCTCATAATCCAATATAACAGATAAGTCTATCAGGTATGCATAAAGTCGTTCTTTCTCACATGAGAATTCATTAGGTAAAACTTTACGGAAAGACGAGTTTTGTCGCCCTTTGCGAAGAGTAGACCCAGACCAAACAACTCTTGCAGGAACTGTCTGATCACGATCTGTTCTTTTTGCTATGGAATAATATAGATATGATTCTTTAGTTTGATGTGTAAATATAAACATCCAGGCCATGAATATTCAATCACGTTGTAATAAAATACCCTTTCCCATAGATACGTCTTTCTACGCTTTTGCAAACAAGGTAGACCAAACTCAGACGATCCTATTGAAGATGTCTGACCTGAGTCTGCTCTGTTTTCTTTTGATATAATATACTTTCTGCCACGGCCAAACATTTCTGTGTCCATGTGCTATTCTATCAATTAATCTAATTTATATTAAAGATGTTATTATTTCTAACATGGATATTGATGGAATAAAGTGTTAATTAATATCCACGGAGGAAAGTGTCAACGCAAAAACAAAGCGACCTTTGTCGAGATTAACATTTTCCATCATGAATATTAATGCAGATAAATACATGTAATGTTAACCTTTCGCTTGCTATTCACGTCAATATACCTACCTGTAAATAGTGTAGACCCAGATGAGACAGCTCCTGCAGGAGCTGTCTCATCAGGGTCTGCACTATTTACAAGTTGATTGTGCAACCAGTGCACTCCACAGCAGTGATTGTACAGAGAAATGCGTGTACACAGTGAAGATATATGTAATTATACAACAGGTCATGGGTAAAGAAGGAGACGTGTATTTTAAAATTCAGCAAGAGAAGGGTTAAAACGAATATCAATAACTAAACGCTTATAATGGCATAATGAACAAATGATTCTTTTTAACAAATACAGAAACTGTAGAATCAGATGTATATTATTTCAAACAGAAGGTCCTGATCAGAAAGTTCCTACATGAGCTGTCTTATTTTGGTTTACTCTGTTTGCAAAGGTGTCCAAAGGTGTCTCTATGAGTTAATTGTAGTGCATCTGAATAAAACCTGAGTCAGTAGAACCTGGCTTTGTAGGTGGCGGTGGTCTAGTGGTAACGCGCTTGACTATCTCAGTCCGGAGTCCGGGGTTCAAATCTCGGTCCCACCCGGAAATTTCAGAGACGCTTATTAAAAAGTGTCTTTAAAAAGCAGGTGTTTCCCACCCGCACATCCTCTCCACCCAGGGGTTAAATTGGTACCTGTGAGGGTCACTCGCCGATACTGCGGCTACATGATTGCGCCATATGTTAGCAGTGCTCAATATTGTAGGCCAATGACTCAATGACCAGGGGAGTAAATGTACAGTCGGTTGAGCGGTCATTCGGACTGAAAGTAGACTGTAAGTAGACTTTAAGCGATCATCAAAAAGAGGCATCATTATAGGCATATAAGACAGATGATAGTTTAATGCAGGCCAAATGTAATGCAGAAAGGTCCTATTGTTCCTGTAGGAGCTTCCTGTATTACATTTGACCTGCATTAAGCAACAACATGCCTTTTAAGACTCCTATGTTCTATAAATGAATTTTCGCTTAAGAGAGGTTCTGCCCTTATTGTATTACGTGTAGCATGCTGGGTTAATTTCAAGACGTCTGAGCTGGGTCTACTCTTTTTGCAAAGGCGTAGAAAGGCGGATTATGGAGTAAAGGTTAACCCTTTCGCTGCCAATGCCGGATCTGTGATTATCTTTGAAAACAGTTTTGATCCAGATGAGACGCCGAGTAACTCGGCGTCTCATCAGGATCCAAACTGTTTGTTACTGTAACTATGTTTTTGAAACAAAAATGAAGAAAATAAAAAAAATAAAAATTTGTAGCAGACGACAAAGTTAGCAGATGACAGACTTTGGCAGCGAAAGGGTTAAACATATCAACCCTTTCAACGAGGGAAACACTCGGTATACTGATACAGCAAACCTCCTCTAAACCGGATGTTCAATTTAGTATAAATATCGGTCTTGGAGACAGGCGGCAGCTTACTGTATAGGGTGAAAGTCATGCAGAAAGTTCATCAATGAGCTTTCTGCATGACTTTCACCCTGCATTAACCCTTCGCTTGCTATTCACGTCAATATACCTACCTGTAAATAGTGAAGACCCAGATGAGACAGCTCCTGTAGGAGCTGTCTCATCAGGGTCTGCACTATTTACAAGTTGATTGTGCAACCAGTGCACTCCACAGCAGTGATTGCACAGCGAAATACTTGTACACAATGAAGATATATGTAATTATACAACAGGGCATGGGTATAGAAGGAGAATTGTATTTTAAAATTCAGCAAGCGAAGGGTTAAGCAGTCACCTGCCTAAAAGTAACTAACTTCCTCTTTACTAGACTTCCGGTTTAGAGGAGTTCTACTGCATTGTCAAACAGTGAAGACAGCTCCTAGAGTTTTCACTGATTGTCAAACAGTGAAGACAGCTCCTAGAGTTTTCACTGATTGTCAAACAGTGAGGGCAGCTCCTAGAGTTTTCACTGATTGTCAAAAGGTGAGGACAGCACCTAGAGTTCTACTGCATTATCAAACAGTGAGGACAGCTCCTAGAGTTTTCACTGATTGTCAAACAGTGAAGACAGCTCCTAGAGTTTTCACTGATTGCCAAACAGTGAAGACAGCTCCTAGAGTTATCACTGACTGTCAAACAGTGAAGACAGCTCCTAGAGTTTTCACTGATTGTCATTCAAAATCCTCTCGCAACTATACCCGGTGGGCCAATCTGCTATGACAAGGGTTAAACATTTTCTTCAAATAAATGCCTTTTCACGCATTTGCAGAAAGAGTAGACTCCCATGATTAGTGTCGGTTCTATTTTTTGGCCTATGAAATTATAATAGATTGCCTCCAGTTTTTGCCATCACCAACACATCTGTATGTACATGTACCATTATAAGAATCAGCTGATAGACATAAATTAGGACATTATTTCTTACAGACGTATTGCTTGTCAGACTTTACCTGTGCCAAAATGTGACTTTATGGAGTAAGGGGCTAACCCTTTATTCCATCAATACGCCGTTACGTCTTTGCTAACAGAGTAGACCCAGACCACATTGCATTTATATGATGCGCTTGATCAGGGGTCTGCTCTGTTTGCATATGGTATTATATTAATTTAATTCCACAGATTCTGTCTGAGCCACAATGTATAATATTAATCTGAAGTTTTATACTGACATGATGCACAAGGAGTGTGTTTTTTACCATAACAGAAACTTTACAATCAGTTCTATATAATGCCATTAACAAACAGCTGCCCTGATCAGATGAACTAAAACCTTTCCTACGCGGCCATTCATTTGTTGAACAAAGGAGTCTTATATGCAGGTGGTTGCCTAATGCAGTACACAATAAATACAAAAGCCCCTATATTAACTTCTGTATTACTTTTGGCCTGCATGAAGCTACACCTGCCTTACAGACGCAAAATTCGACATCATTTTGACCACAGCCTACTGCAACTCCTACAGAAGTCGTCTGATGTTGGTCGACTCTATTTACTAAGACGCTAAAATGCATTTTTATCAGGTAAAGGGTTAAACTGTTTTCTTAATCCACAGTCCCTGTCTGTACCCTGTCCCATGGTTCAAACCCCAGCTCTTCGTCCTCTTCGACATACGATGATGACAAAATCACACCCTGCCAACCATACAGGTGGGGCCCGAACTGCAACAGGACATGCTTAAAGAATTGCTTGGATGGACGCTGTAATATTTCCACGGGCATATGTATCGAATGTAAAAACGGTTCTTACAGACTTGAAGGGGATGCATGTCTTGGCTGTCTACATGGCTGTGATATATGCAGTAGCGGTTCTAACTGTGATAAGTGCAACACAAATAAGTATGGTATCATGTGTGAATACAACTGTGCCGAGTGTGTTGACAACAAATGTAATACATTTGGATGCATACGTGGTTGTAAAAGTGGTTTACTTCAGGTGCCAACTGAAAAATATGACGGGGATCCACCTGGCAATTATACCAGGTGCTTGGAATGTATTGCAAACTGCGAGTTATGTGATGCTGATTCTCCCCATAAATGTACCCGTTGTAAGGATGGCTACTACCTCAAGCAAATAACAACGGTTTCGAGTGGTTCATCCGACACTATATGTGAAAAAAGCCCAGACAACTGGGAAGCAACACGCGAGGCCAGTATAAGTAAACCACCAACTGGCATCGATAACGGAGCCTACACAGAACCGGGCACTGTCGTGAAAGGCCAGCACAACGGGGAGCCGTGCTATAATGTGAATGCATCATGCACAGACGGCTGTGATAAATGCTACTGGGGACCGTTTTGCAATAAAAGTTGTGGGGTTGGCTGTACAAATGGCAGTTGTAACCAGTCTAACGGTTATTGCACATGCGACCACAATTACTGGGGAGAGAAGTGCAATAGAACTTGCGATGTCAACTGCCCTGACCCAAGAAATGGGTCTCAGACATGTAGCAAAGTCAACGGGACATGTCTCTTCGAGTCGGAAACTTTTACAGTTCAAGGTACGTATATAAACGCGTTGTTCAGACATTAGCCCACAAATGGGTGAAAAGTGAAACCTCTCAAAACCGAACATTAACCTATTTGCGCTAAGTGGATTCGACCATGTTTATATACTGGATTAGTCCATTTTTGATCTAAGGGATGCCTGACCTAAACATTAAATTTCGTTTTGTTTTATATCAGCAAACAGTGTAGACTCTAATCAGACGTCACATTATGCGGCGTCTGATCAGAGTCTACACTGTTTGCCTATGTCTAAGTCGATCTGTCAGTCAGGTAGTAGCTTAGTAGCATTATAAAGGATGCATTAATGTAGTATAGGGTTGAGAAAGAAATTGAAGTTCTAAAACAAAAACTTTAAGAAATGTTGCAGACGACTAGAGCTAAACGCTATTCGCGACCTTAGTTGACTTAGCAAACAGCTATACACGTAACGCAACTTTATTTTAGGATCCAAGCTGTTTAACACTTTGCTAATTAATAGTTTCTTAAAAACTTTATCAAATCGATAGTAGATAAATTGATCAGATCCAAATTCTAGCAGATATTATTTTTCACAGTGGTATGTGGTTATTTCTTTGCATGTCGTGTCAAAACAGTCATGCGTTCAGTTAACAGCAGTAATCGTTGCATTTCAAAATTGCGGAAACATGTAGATCTACATTTGTAGTTTAAATGTTAAGGCCGAAATTTACTGTTTACTGCCTTCCAGTTGACTTATGGTAGGTTAGTGGTTCTTCCCGGATGTGCTTCTGTGCACGAAACAATGGAATTTGTTCCGTTTACGAAAAACAAACTCTGATTAGGGTCTGCTATGTTTGCTAATTGAAATGTATAGATCCTGTCAAAGCATTTGATAATCCTTGAAAATTTTACATTATGAAAAATAATTTATCACAAAATCTGCCGTGTGGGAGTGCCGAAACAGAGTGTCGTTAATCGCGGAAATGCACTAGTGCATTTTTAGGCAGTTTGAATCCGGCTGTACAACGCTGTAAACAATGGCCGAAACAGCCGTCAGATGTTGTCTGTTTCACTTTCTATGGCACGTTTTAAGGGTTGTGTGATTAAAAGAATCTTACATTCGTGTTCATGACGATTTGCTTTCATGAAACTCGTTTACTATAATGAGTATTTCACACGCTAAAACGCGTGTCATATTATTATAGTAAACTCGTTTCATAAAAACAATTTGTAATGGACACTCATGTAAGATCCTCTATATAATGACTATTCATAAAAGGTCAAATTCACGCATAAATGGTCATCGGGTAAAGGCTTAAAGCGACGTTACACCCGAACGAACGAACGAACGAAAGAACAAACAAAGGGAATTGCAAAGGGTTTTTATAGTAACTCTTTCGCTGCCGGTGGCGAATATGTGACCAGTTGGTATCGTGATGAGACACCGATTTAATTGGCTTCTTGTCAGGATAAAAACGTTTGATACTGTAATTAAGTGTTTTTAATCAAAGAATAAAGAACTTATAGAAAAAAGAACCAAAGTTAACCATAAACCTTACAGTGCCTTTGCAAACATAGTAGACCCAGATTAGACGGCCCCTAAAGGAGTCTTCTGATCAGGGTCTGCTCTGTTTGCTTATGCAATTATATAGGTCTGATTTCAAGGTTACTGCAATGGTAAAAAGCCCCTTGTTTATAGTGTGATTATAACTAAACCAGTTTCATAATATTCATGATGTCCTTACTTCTTGCATGAATATTCAACAGCACTGCATTACTAACAATGCATTTATTTTCAGGATTCTACAATGCAGTACAGAAATTTGGAGTTAGTGAAACACTGTACCTCTGTGCGATTGGTATAGCTTTCCTCGTGCTCTTTGTATATTTATTGTACAAATACAGTCGTTAAGTCCTGGCCGACACAAACAACTACAACCCTTAGCCTGCTGTGAAAGGAACATAATGTCATGTGGCAACCGTCGGATCAGGGTCTGCTCTGTTTGCTTATGAAATTATGTGAATTTATCATTCATATCGTGTCTAAGGCAAAATTCCCTTGCAAATTTTACCTATTAAAGACTTTACTTAATGAATACTCAAAAAGTGATCAATTCATGCACAAATGTTCATTAGAGAAAGGGTTAAGAATTGTTGAAATGTTTGGCCCTTTGTTTATCTTAAATTTAACCATTTACTTTATATAAACACTTTTTATGCCTTTGCAAACAGAGTAGACCCAGATCAGACAGCTCCTCTAGGAGCCGTCTGATCAGGCTCTGCTCTGTTTGCTTACGACATGATAAATAGATCTGCCTCTAGAGTTTTTGTTACACCCAAAATATTCCCTTGAAGCAATTCCATTATCAAAATTCAGCTAATAAATATTCATGATACTATTATTCACGTCTTTGCAAACAGAGTAGATCAATGACTCTGTCATATAATATATAATTTAAGAGTTCCCAGCGTGTCCAAAACAACCCCATTTGAACTATTTTCAGGTGATTATTATTCAGGATACATGTATCATTATTTTTGACACGAGTATTCATTAGGAACAGGGTTGGTGAATTTCTAAAAATGTTTTTTTTTTATGATGAGATTTTAAATAACATTCCGTCCATTTTTTTTCTTTGATGTGACGTCAATATTGACCCGTATTGGCCCTTACCCTACTCTAAAAACTAAGACTGCCCGAATGTGGATCTGGAATAATTTGGACTATACGTCATTTTCGATCACAGATGCTAGGCGCGTGACCATTTAGTTTAAACATATTCTTTTTCTGCAATTTACAACATGCATAAATATAATTATTCATACCTGCAAAAACGTTTAGGCATCATACTCTGACAGTACAGAAATGTGCCTTTTTTACTGTCAAAGTATGTCTAAACATTTTTGAAGGTATCTGTAATTAGTATTCATGAAATCGTCACGCGCCTAGAACTATTGACTGAGTATCAAACAGCTCTGGTACTGGGCCCTAGGTTATAAAACGTCTGAGTCTGAGTCCGAGATCATTCTCAAGTGTCTGATTGGTCAGATATTTGAGAATGATCTCAGACTCTAGCAAAATATTTTATAACCTCAGATCCTAATGAAGCGCCGGTCAGTCGTCATGGGATCAGGATTCAAACTATTTTCAAATGCGGATCAAGTGACGGACAGTTTGATAAGGGTTAAACCTTTCCCAAATGTATACAGTAGAATCTGTCTTAACCCATTACCTCAAAGGCTTTTTTTAGATACATCATCTTTGAATCAATCTACCGAAAAGGAGTAATAACTAGAGAAAAGGAATTTATTTAGAATTTTGTAGTTTGAAACCATTGTGATAAATAGAGCATTTGCTCCTATAGGAGCAAATGCTCTATTTATCACTGGTTTCACAAAGTGACTTTTACAGAGTCGTCGAAAGTCGCCAATATGAGGGAATGGGTTAAGCTTGCACATAGTAGTCTTAAACAGCTGGTGGTTGCTGAATACTGGGCAAACGTATTGCAGAAAACTCCCATAGGAGCTTTCTGCATTACCTTTGACCTGCTTTAAACTACCACCTGTCTAATACACGCATAGTTAGACCTCTTTATGATGATCATTTAAGACAGGTATAGATAGATACATTTATAATGTACATGTATATATTTCTTCTATTTTGAAGTAAAGAATTAGAAGGAAACTATAGGAAGCAGTAAATTTTGTAAACAATTGACTTAAAACTACTCATAATAGATATGTGTGTCGTACTTTTTTATTTATTAAACATGTGTTTTGCATTATAACTCTTTCGGTAAATCAGTTTTTCTCTTTGCAAAGTTTGGATCCACATAAGACGCCGAGTAATTCGGCGTTTCATCTGGATCAAAACTATTTGATGCTGCAGTTATGTACGAGTATATTTGAAAAAGGAAAGAAACTCTAACTCTGCAAATGTCCCGTGTGTCATTTAGCAGCTCTAATCACAGGATAGTTAGATAGATTTATTTGTGTATATATATATCATCAATACAATTACAGTTATACAATTTGACATAACAGTTATCGACTTCTTGTTATTTATATAAAAAAGACATGTTATACATACACAGGATAACCCGTAAAGTTTTACAACTTATTTCCAACGGGGTCCTATATAGATTTAGCGAAAAGGTTACAAGAATTTGAAAATGTATAGACAGAGAATGCTCAAAACAGTAAATTGAAATTAAAATTTACTGATCAGGGTCTGCTGAGTCTGTTAGTTATGCAAAAACGGGAATAAATCTAAAATGAGAGTTTTCCACATACATATGGAGAACTCTATTTTAGGCCTATTATTCACGGTAATACAAATGTTTAAATAGATTATATTACTTTGAATGGGAATTAGACATTTATCACAATTGCCAATCTATCACAGATTAAAAACTTATTTGATTATTAAAACATACATTATATTAATTAAAAGTATACATAATCACTGTTTTCCTTATCCTTCATTTCTTCCATAAGGACTTTCTTGACCATCTTCTTGAAAGCAAATTTTGCCTTCATTAGTTTTATATTCTCTGGTAAAGAATTCCAGTCCAAAATGCCACTGTAATAAAAAGTTTGAGAAGTAAACCCGTTAACACGTGGGACATAAAAATTAGGCTTGTTTCCATAAGAATGAACGTCGCTTAGTTTCCGAAAGTCATCATGAAGATATGAAGGACACTTATTGTTAAAGATTTTGTGAACGTGGTTCAGTTTCAATTGTTTACATCTCTTTTCAATGTTTAAAAAGCCTAATTCTATAAAGTGATCAGATTTCAAAGAAGCTCTGGGACTAAAGTTGTTGATGAATCTAACAACTTTATTTTGAGCTACCTGAAGTCTGTTCTTTAATTGTTTTGTAAGCCCAGAGTACCATGATGCAATTGAGTAATCGAAATGGCACTGAATTAGAGAGTTACAAATAGTTTTTCTCAGAGAATGGTTTAAAAAACGCCGTTGTCTGTACAAAAATTTAAGTCTAGCATCTACCTTTTTCGTAATAGAGTTTACAATTGAAATCCCAGATAAATCGTTATCAATGATTGAACCTAGATATTTAACAGATGTTTGAGACTCAATGGTGTGACCATTACTTGTAACTGAAAAAGTATCAACCTTGCTGAGCCTACGTTTAGACCCAAATAGTATACATTCTGTTTTTCCAAGGTGTAATGATAACTTATTGTCAATGAGCCATTTACTACAGTTTTCTAATTCATGTGATAAAACATTACTTATTACATCTTTATCTTTATGGGGAAAAAGAATTGCACTGTCATCTGCATACAAAGCAAGTTTACACTTATCACTGATGGAACAACTCATATCATTTATATAACATAAAAAGAGTAGTGGACCAAGGATGCTTCCTTGGGGTACTCCACAAGTAACATTTGCATAATCAGACTGAGAGTTATTGACATGTATAGTTTGAGTTCTGTCTGACAGATATGATCTGAACCACTCCACAGATTCCACTCCCATACATTTAAGTTTCCCACATAAGATTTCATGGTCGACAGTGTCAAACGCTTTTTGAAGGTCTAACATAATCATACCTGTGAACAGTCCTTTTGCTGTTTGTTTTCTTATGTGGTCCGTTAAATGAATGAGACAGGAATCTGTAGAGTAGCTACCTCTGAAACCACTTTGATATTCATATAAAAGTCCATGTTTAACTAAAAATCTTTCTAATTGATTATATACAGCCCTCTGTAAAATCTTAGATACAGTAGATAAAATGCTGACTGGTCTATAATTAGATACATTTGACCGGCCATTCTTCTTAAATAAAGGTTTTACTTTAGCAGATTTAAAATCTTTTGGTACATCATTTTCTAAAATAAAACTGTTTATTAAGAATGTAATGTGTATTTTTTAAAAAGATGCAGCGTCTTTGAGGAATCTTGCTGGGATATTATCAAGTCCCTTCTTTTTGAACAGTCCAGGTTTCGTAATTCTCTATATACAAAATCCTCGCTAACAGTACGTAAGTGAAACTTTTCAGAATCTGGATTCCTAGTGCTATAAAATCGTTTTACAATGTCACAGTCAAATCTAAAAATATTAGGTGGAGATGGAAGTTTCTTCACTAGATCTGCTGCAACCGAGGTAAAAAAGTTATTAAAATGATTCGCTATGTTAAGAGGTTCAAAACAATTTTCATTTTCAATATTCAAAACAACATTTGGTGAAGACTTTGTTTTATTGCTGTATCCTAAGTTTTTAAGCTGATCCCATAACCGTTTTGGATTATTTTTGTTTTCTTCTAAACTATTTTCAATATACTCTGCCTTTGCTTTACTCACTTCCCTTTGTACCTTCTTTCTAACAGAACAATATTGTGCATAAAAATCCTTGTTTTCCGTCTTTTTGAATTGATAAAGTAGTTGTCCCTCTGTTTGATCAAGTCAAGGATGTCAGAAGTCAACCAAGGTTCACCACGTTGCTTAACTCTGACCTCCTTGACCGGAGCAACCTTGTTCAAAACTGATAAAAGCATTTCGTTAAAATACTGTAGAGATTCTTGAACAGTATTTGCACTAAACATTTTTGTCCAGTCAACTAATGTTAGGGAAGAGATAAATTCATCGACATTGTAATACTTCGTACACCTCACTGTAACATTGTTATGCTCATGAGACTTTACTCTAAATAACTTTCTTGTACAAAAAACAGGTAAATGATCACTAAAACTTAATGGAAGAGTTCCCGATTGAGTTATTTTCTCTTCTTGGCTACAAATTATATGATCTAGTACTGTCTGCGTAGTATCGGTAATTCGGGTAGGAGTATTTATCAATTGTTTCAAATTAAACATATTCAAAAGCTGTATATAATTCTTGCAAAATTGTTTCTTATCCTTATAATCAATGTTAAAATCTCCTAAAATATACCATTCACAGTCTAATCTGATATTGGCTAGCACACTTTCAAAATGTTCTAAAAAGTCTAAAAAGAGTATTGGTTTGGTTTTTGGTAGTAAGATGTCGACCCAAACTGCTTCCAGATTATTACATTTTAAGTCAGATCTCTCAGTAAAAGCTAAATCTTCACGGATGTAAATACATGTTCCCCCACCTTGCTGATTTCTGTCATTCCGTATGATATTGTAGCCGTGAATATTCACTTCAGAATCAGTTACAGAATTATCTAACCATGTTTCTGTAACGCAAACTGCAGCAAACTTGTATAATGTAACAAACCGTCTAATTTCATCAAGTTTAGGAATAAGAGATCTGGTGTTAAAATGTATAAAATGGAGACCTTTTCTTTTAAAACAGTCAAAATTATAAAAATCTTTGTCCACATTACTATCACAGTTCAAAGGAGTATTATCACAGGGCACAGGGCATGGGTAAAGAAGGAGAAATGCATTTTAAAATTCAGCAAGAGAAGGGTTAAATATATATTGCCACACTCCAGTATCTACCTCTCTATTTCTCTCTTACATTCCATTTTCTTTTTTGTCATTTTCTGCATCCCCTCTCTATCCACTTATCTATCTCTGTCGTCCGCTCCCTGTCTGTCTGTTTGTATTTCACATTGTTTTTGGTATGCATTTACTGTCTATAATGAAAACCTGTCGTTGTTTATTATAGGGGAGGGACCCAATCTCATATTATAAGAAGTTGTGAAGCAACTGCATTTGCAGTGCATTTATAGAATAGAAATAAAATATGTTAAACCTATTTCTTCATTTATTCGCATGTTCACGCTCTGCAAACAGAGCAGATCCAGATAAGACCACTCTTGTAGGAGCCGTCAGGTCAGGGGTTCTCTGTTTGCTTATGGAATTATAATAAAGCCAACTCAACGCTTTCCACCAATACAAAAATAATCATTTGTACGCATGCCATTGTGAAAATTCTGTTAATAAATATTCATTATGCTATAATTTCTTACATGGATATTGTTTTACCACGTACAGTGTTGAAGGTTGTGTATATTTACAGCTGATGCAACATGTTTTGCAAATTAAATTTATACTTTGGTATTGCTATTGTTTGTCCTATATTACTGCATGTTCCTCAAGACCTTGACATTGATTTCGTTTTTGCAAAACGTGTAATATTCTCATTAACCCATAACCTCATACAAACGCCTCTTCATGCCCTTTTTTTCAAACAGAATAGACCAGCATCAGGATGACGCCCTTCCAAACAGTTTAGAGCCAGATCAGACGGGTCCTATAGGAACTGTCTGGTCCGGGGTTTGCTTTGTTTTGTTCATGGAATTATATAGATCACTTTCTAAAGTTTCTAACAATACCAGATTATCCAGTATGTATTCCATTATCAACAAAACAAGCTAATTAATCATTATGTCAATATTTTCTCACATTCAGTACACATGTAATTAAACATACACGTGCTGTGTAAAGAGTAACTGATTTAAACAAGAATACCCCAACCCTTTGAACGCTGTCTGAATATTGAAAGTGGAATGGCCCATGGCCGAAACGAAAGTGTAATTACGCACTCCGTTGTCCGCATTTGGATATTAAAGTACGTTGCATTGCTACATAAGATTTGAGACACATCTCGCAGTCGAACGTACGTTGGTGTCAACAGGTAGACGTGGTTCGTAAAATACCATGCAATCAAACATGTTTAATCATGCCTCCCAGTTCTGTTCGGATGGTTTTGGCAGATTTATTACCTTTGTACTTAAGTACTTAGTTTGATATCATGATTATAGTCTGTGAAAATTAAAAGAAAAAGGTAAAGCAAAAGTAAAGCAGACGGCAATGTTTGCAGACAACATTACGCGACTGCAACAGTTTTAACAGACATTAAGATCAACTACCTATTTGTCTCCGACGAGCAATTGGATTATTGCTTCTGCTTTTGTATAGCACGAAACAATATTTGTAATATTTATACAATGCGTGTGTATGTGGAGCAAATGCTCTATTTATCACAATGATTTGAAAAGTTGACTTTTACACATGCGTCAAATGCGTCAATGAAGGAATGGGTTAACTCACTCCGTTATGAGCAGTTACTGCATCTAATTGTTATAATAGCACATTGCCACAAGAAGTGTTGGCCATGGCAGAAACTGTTGAATTATACCTATATAATATCATAAGCAAACAGAGCTGAACCTGATCAGACGGCTCCTTTAGGGGCCGTGTGATCTGGGTTTGTTCTGTTTGCAAAGGCGTAGAAAGGCGTATTCATGGAGGAAAGGGCTGAAAGGCACGTGGAAACCCTCACTGTATATCATTTATCTGGTCTTAAATGAAATATTCCAATATGAAAACCGAACCAAAGACACATCTAAATCCCAGAATCCCTCGGGGTATTACAGTAAAATCCCTCTAACCCGGATATCTAGTAGTAAAAGACACTTACATGCAGATGGCTGCTCAATGCAGGGTGAAAGTCATGGAGAAAGCTCCTGACAGGAGCTTTGTGCATGACCTTCACCTTGCATTAAGCTGCCATCCGCATACAAGACTGATATTAATTCTAAATTCAGCGTCCAGTTCAGAGAGGGTTTACTGGACGCCGTAGTAGTTTTATGATTTCATCTCTAGCATGTCGTGTGATTGCTTTTACAAACATTTTGGATCCAGATGAGACGCTGAGTGACTCGATGTCTCATCAGGATCCAAACAGATTGACCATTGGATTGTAAGTCAGCAGAAAAACAAACAAGCAAACAGCATCACACCCGTTTCTAAATACTGAGCAAGTCAATGTTGAAACCGGTGATGATTTTTTACAAATTAAAATTTATCGAACTGTCTCGCTCGCGGTCACCTGTGGCGTCAAATTAGCTCGAATGCTAGCAAACACTACCGCCACCAATATTTAAGCAGCTTTTGTTCTCCAACGATTTACCGGCGCAATCATTGAAATATTCAAAAGGCTTTGAATTACTTAATTGGATTGCATATGAAGATAAGTCTGTGAGTGCGGTTCGAATCATTAAGGACCACAAGCCGATATCAGATGAACTGTGTTCGTTAACATTTTGAATGGTATGGATATGTGCTTGACTTTTTGTGAAACAGTTTTGGATCCAGGGGCACGCTGGGTAACATGTCGTCTGATCAGGATACAGAGAGTTTGATACTCTTATCGACATGGGTCTAAGAGGAAATGAAATCCTTACATTTGGAATCGGACCAGCCGATACAAAATTGGCAGACAACAATTACCCAGCATGCTAACTATTGAGGGTATTGATGCTACAATCTTTCCACTTCCGTTGCTCTATGCATGCTAAGTAATTGTCGTCTGCGAACATTGTCGTCAGCTGCAATTAACTTTTCTTTTAATTCTTTTCTCACATGCTAACACTATTTCAAACAGTTTGGATCCTGATGAAACACAGAGTTACCCGGCGTCTCATCTGGACCCAAACTGTTTGTATAGAATCAGAAATTAGCCATTAACTTGCTCGAGGTAGGCGTCATTTGATAGCAGTATTGCAGACTGGTGATATCTCAGTATTTTACCTGGAATGTTTTACAATCTCATATAAACGTACTGTAGCACCTCTCTATAGCAATCATGCAGTCCTTTACTACATGACTATTCATGTGAAAAACTATGACGTCATCAATATTAATTAGATTATTTTGTATAATTGCAATTGAACACAAAAGCGATTGGCCATTGCAGAAACTGTCGAATCAAATCCATACTATACCGTAAGCAAACAGCAGACCCTGATCAGACGACTCCTCTGGGTCTACTCTGTTTGTAGATGCGTAGGAGTGTTTATTTATGGAGTAAAGGGTTAATGGATAAATACCGGTGTCTTTGCGATACGGAACGAAATTAATGAAGAAAATTCTAATAAGAGCTTTAGTGCACGTCTTGCATTAAGCTACCACCTGTCTATAAACAACTACCATAGAGTTGACCGTTTATGAGTGGTCCTTGGTGAAACGGTTCAGTAACGTTGGCGTTAGGCGGTTTAATGCTTAGCCTGCTAAGTGCAACTTGATTGACGTTGGCAAACAGCATGGATTCAGATGAGACGCCGAGTCGGCGTCTCATCAATATCCAAGCTGTTTGACACTCTATCATAAGTTTCTCAGTAGTTTCAACGAATCGGAAGAAATCAAGAATTATAACAGCTACTATTTCAAGCAGATACCAGTTTTAGAGCAGACTAAGGGTTAGTATATGAACAGAAAACTCGTTACTCGATCGAATTCATTTACAATATGAAACGGATAGCCTACGCATTGAGTTCAGTTAAAGCGATACGAAAACCATACCAGGCTAGAGAATGTTTAGCGATTGAGGTTTTTATATGGAACCATGCCGCACGTGACTTGGTGACAGTGGAACTGTGTTGTGATTTCTGTGTAAAGGAGTCTAGGTGTCTGTTTAACAATATGGTAAGTGTATACATGTACATCAAGTGTACATGTGGAGGTCAACGGTCGTCTATATACAAAGTCGTAATCCTTTTCTTCATGAATATTCATGTAAGATATATTGAGTGTATGAATATCAATTAACCCTTTCGCTGCCAAACTCTGTCGTCTGCTAACTTTGTCGTATGCTACAATTTTTCATTTTTTTATTTTCTTCATTTTTGTTTCAAAAACATAGTAACAGTAACAAACAGTTTGGACCCTGATGAGACGCCGAGTTACTCGGCGTCTCATCTGGATCCAAACTGTTTGCATAGGTAATCACATATCCGGCATTGACAGCGAAAGGGTTAACTAAATTTTACAGCGGAATAATTATGAAGAAGTGATTGTGTCCTCATCAGAAACTGCAGGATTCCATAAGTAAATAGAGCAGACTTTGACCAGACGGCTTCTGCTGTCAAATCTGGATCTACTCTGATTGCCGCTATCAAGCTGTCTGCATTACCCTTGTTCTCCATTACGCCAATTGTGCTTTACATACCTTTTATCTATTATGTTGCACCTTAACGCTTTTCTTCATAAGCTTTATTTTATACACTTTTGCAAACGGAGTAGATCTAGAACAGAAGATCCGATAGTCTTCTGACCAGCGTTCGATTTATTTGCTTTTATGTATATAGATATGATTCTACGACTTCCTCCATGGACAAAACACACCTTTATAAGAATTCAGCTAATAATTAGTCATGGTGTCATTAATTCTTACATATACAGTAAACCCCCGCTAATGCGACCACCAAAAAGGGGCATAATTCTGGGTGGCAGAGGCAGGTGGTTGCTTAATGCAGTACAAAAGTTATGCAGAAAGCTCCTGCATAACTTGTGTGCTGCATTAAGCAACCACCTGCTTTAAACGACACCAGTGGCTGTTTATTAAGTGGTCGCATTAGCGGGGTTTCACTGTATATTCATCAGGCAAAGTTATTGTCCACTGCAAAAACAAAATGGTCAACTATCAGGGATCCAGATAGGAAAATTAAAACAAGTTCTTATACCATGCATGAATTATATGTTAAGCTGATGTTTCTTGTCCGTCCTATGAAATGTCTTACTCAGTACATATATGGCTGATGCACAAAGTAAAGCAGCGGTCAAGCATGTCAAGAGGTAAGTTCGTTTACTATTTTTCTTGATGCTTTCTAAGTTTACGACTGAATCAATGCTACCATTTGTAAATGTTTTTAATCCCGATGAAAAGTCACAAGTCGTCTCTTTGGGATCCAAACTGTAAAAATGGAGACCTACAGATAAAGGTGCGTGCTAAAACCGTCATTTCTTCAACAAACCATATTTTGTGACCACTTCTTTCTGAAGAGCGGTTACAACATATGGTTTGGTGGAGAATTAAAGAAGTTATACATGAAAATGTATGATACTGCAAACAGATCGGTCTATTAAACTATCTTCTTCTTTTAGTGAAGTTCTACGTTAGCTCTAATGGGTGGCAATGCTGTCAATGCTACGTAATTACATGTAGATATCTGTCACGTATGCTTAATTCATGTATTCCCTTATTATCTAAAGGAAACCTGTCCAGATATAAGCTTGGGACCCATCCATTTGCCATGTGGCGGGGGCACAACCAACATAATATTTACTAGAATAAGCCATGTGCATTTTGGGGGTGGGTGGGGTGGGATGGAGGAGGAGCCCTCTGATCTGGGTCTACACTGTTTGCCTATGTCCTTTTTAGGGACACTGGGCACTAACGGGTTAAACCATTCCCTCCTACTGACGCAGTTTGACGCCTCTGCAAAAGTCTTGTTTGGAACCATTATCATATATAGAGCATTTGCTTCATAGGAGCAAATGGTCTACTTATCAAATTATTTTCAAAACAATACAACTCTAAAAAAAACCTCTAGTTAATGCTCTTTTTCGGTAGATTTATTTAAAAAGGTTGGGTCTGAAAGTAGTCGATGGGCAAATCGCCAGGTGACTGCTTTTGCGAACACTTAACCCTTTCCTCCATAAACACGCCTTTCTACGCCTCTGTAAAATTCACTTTTTGAAACCATTGTGATAAATAGAGCATATGATCCTGAGGAGCAAATGCTCTATTTATCACAATTGTTTCAAAATTCTAAACTTTTCCTTTTCGCTAGTTAATGCGTCTTTTCGGTAGATTTATTCAAAGTGGTTTGATCTGAAAAATAGCATATGGAGGAATGGGTTAAGCTCTGGAGATGACATGCCGTGTAATATTGCGTCTCATCAGAATTCAAGATGATCGTCACTAGGTCGATATTTACAAATGCGACAAGTAGGGTCTATAGGCTGCACCAGGCCAGATTTAACTCTTTACCTCATGAATAGACATGTAGGAAGTCCTGACTTCAGGAATATTCAATTACTGGACATTTGTAATGGCCACCGAATAAAGGATTTTTATCATCGTGGAAACTGTAGAATCACATTTGTATCATGCCATAAGCAAACAGAGTAGACCATGATCATACGGCTTCTACATGAACCATTTGAGCTGGGTCTACTTTATTTCCAAAAGTGAGAAAATACGTCTTAATCAGGTAAAGGGTTAATCTAAGCAACAGCATTTTCACAGCAGCAGTCAAGGTACTGCCCAGCTGTCTATTTGGTCTCCATCAGTAAAGGTACTGTCCAGCTGTCTAGTTGATCTCCATCAGTAAAGGTACTGTCCAGCTGTATAAACGGTCTCCATCAGTTAAGGTACTGTCCAGCTGTCTATTTGGTCTCCATCAGTAAAGGTACTGCCCAGCTGTCTATTTGGTCTCCATCAGTTAAGGTACTGTCCAGCTGTCTATTTGGTCTCCATCAGTAAAGGTACTGCCCAGCTGTCTATTTGGTCTCCATCAGTAAAGATACTGTCCAGCTGTCTAGTTGTCTCCATCAGTTAAGGTACTGTCCAGCTGTATAAACGGTCTCCATCAGTTAAGATTCTGTCCAGCTGTCTATTTGGTCTCCATCAGTTAAGGTACTGTCCGGCTGTCTATTTGGTTTCGATCAGTAAAGGTACTGTCCAGCTGTTTAGGTGGTCTCCATCAGTTAAGGTACTGTCCAGCTGTATAAATGGACTCCATCAGTTAAGGTACTGTCCAGCTGTATAAACGGACTCCATCAGTTAAGGTACTGTCCAGCTGTATAAACGGTCTCCATCAGTTAAGGTTCTGTCCAGCTGTCTATTTGGTTTCCATCAGTAAAGGTACTGTCCGGCTGTCTATTTGGTCTCCATCAGTAAAGGTACTGTCCAGCTGTCTATTTGGTCTCCATCAGTTAAGGTACTGTCCAGCTGTCTATTTGGTCTCCATCAGTTAAGGTACTGTCCAGCTGTCTATTTGGTCTCCATCAGTTAAGGTACTGTCCGGCTGTCTATTTGGTCTCCATCAGTTAAGGTACTGTCCGGCTGTCTATTTGGTCTCCAACACATGAAAATTGAATAAATCTCATTATCGTTTGTAGATAAAGGATATAAATATGACCAGTCTAAAAGAAGTCTAATGTTGGTATTTTTCCAGACTTTTGTTAACTTAATGCGTGGTGAATGTAATGCAGAGAGCTGCTCCAGGAGGATTCTGTACTGTTTAAAGTGATAGACATTTCTATAAAAGTATAAAATCATGATGTTGGTTATGTTCTTATGGAGACTGTTAACCATTCCTTCATATAAATGCATTTTCACGCATTTTCGTCTGATCATGGACTGCTCTGTTTGCTTATAGAATTTGATAGATCTGTTTCTTTAGTTTCTAAAATGGCTACAATGTTCCACCATACATATTTCCCTGAAAAGTCATTAGGTATTTAAATTTGTAATAAACATAGCACAGGGAAAGGGTTAATTTAAAAATTCACATATCATTATAAAAATAATCTAATTAAAATACAGAGGGTTAAAGACGTGTTTGGGAAGCACATAGTATTATCGTATATCAGGATATCAAGTGCCATTTTCAAGCTTGAACTATTTTTCCAAGAATGCTTTTAAAGAACTTTGACATGTCATGTATGTACTATTTGTCAAGAAGTTGTTTTTGTCCTTTATTTGAAATGTCTCACTCAGTACATAAATGGCTAATTTACATAGTCAAGCAGCTTGTCAAACATGTCAAAGTTCTATAAAAGCATTCTTATTAAAAGCATTCTTGGAAAAATAGTTCAAGCAGAAAAAATGGCACTTGATATCCTAATAAATGTATACGATAATGGATCCTGCAACCCTTACTCTGCTCATAGCAACCTGACTCAGACAGTAGAACATGTCTCAAGCGACCATTCATTTATAAACACATGGGTCTTAAATAGCAAGTGGTTGCTTAAGGCAGGACAAAAGTAATGCAGAAAGCTCCTATAGGAGCTTTCTGCATTACTTTTGACCTACATTAAGCAACCACATGCCCTAGAGATTCGTAATTAGACCTCTTATTGATGGCCGTTTTAGACAGGTATTATCTATAAAAACGCATGCATGCGTTTAGACCTTGAATAACCTGACCAAATATATCATAAACGCATGAGTTGAGACATTGAATAACATGGCCAAATATATCATAAACGCATGAGTTCAGACCTTGAATAACCTGACCAAATATGTAATAAACAAATGAGTTGAGACCTTGAATAACATGATCAAATATATCATAAATGCATGAGTTAAGACCTTTAATAACATGACCAAATATATCATAAACGCATTAGTTGAGACCTTGAATAAAATGACCAATCATAAACGCATGAGCTGATACCTTGAATAACATGACCAAATATATCATAAACGCATGAGTTGAGACCTTGAATAACATGACCAGATATAGCATAAACGCATGAGTTGGGACCTTGAATAACATGACCAAATATATCATAAACGCATGAGTTGAGACCTTGAATAACATGACCAAATATATCATATCGAAACAAATAAATTCTTTACCTCGTGAATATAGACCGTGCTTATAGAATAATCTATATTAGATCTTTATACAGTAAAATCCCTCTAAACCGGACGTTAAATATAGTAAAAATATCGGTCTTGGAGACAGGTTGCAACTTAATGCAGAACGAAAGTCATGCAGAAAGCTCCTCTAGACGCTTTTTTGCATGACAGCCACCCTGCATTAAGCAGCCACCTCCCAAAAAGTACCTCAATTATTCTTTACTAAAATATTCTGGAGTATACGGGTTTCACTGTAATAACAATGTATTTACTTGTATTATACTAAAGTAATGTTAATAATGGATGGAGTCTACCATGGATATTCATCAGGTAATTGGTTTGAACTTTTTACCTGACAGGGTTTTTCAAACAAAGTATGGGAGCCACCGGATCAGGGTCTGCTCTGTTTGCTAATGGAATTATATAGATCTGATTCTACAACTTCTGGAATGACCAACCAACCCTTATATTCCTACACCGATTATAAAAACAGTTAAACATCGTTACCTCTAATATTGAGCAAAGAAGAATTTACAACGTGTTAACCCATTTGCTCCCACGATCCCTTATATGGGACGTAGGCAAACAGTGTAGATTCTGATCAGACGCATGATGCGGCGTCTGATCAGAGTCTACATTGTTTGCTGACAGTAATTTCAATATAAAACAAAACGAATTGAAAATTTAGGCCAGGCACCCCTTAGATAAAATATGGACTAATCCAATATATAAACATGGAATATTCCACTGGGAGCAAATGTGTTAAGCAGGTGACTGAAAGTCATGCATAAGGCCCCCAGAGGATGCCAGTAATACTACTTGTTTTAGAGTTCCAATTATCGAGATGTTACTGTAGTAAGCTAATTAATATTCATGGCTGCATTATTCGTGTCATGAATAAGCACGAGGAGACAGGTTAATTCCTCACCCTATATCATATATATGATATTCGCCTTTGATAACACTTGTGCCAACTTGACTTTAGTGCCTTTAACCCTTTACGCAATGAATATTCATGTAAGTTAAAATGACGTCATTAATAAAAATTAGTTTTTTTCTAATAATAAATGAACACATGAAGATTGGACCATGGCAAATATTGTAGAATCATATCTCTATCTATATATCATAGAAAGGTGTATTTATGAAGTAAAGGGTGAAGTGCTGCGTACAGTACAACTTATCTAAAATCTTAACCCTTCGCTTGCTAATCACGTCAATACACCTACCTGTAAATAGTGAAGACCCAGATGAGACAGCTCCTGCAGGAGCTGTCTCATCAGGGTCTGCACTATTTACAAGTTGATTGTACAACCAGTGCACTCCACAGCAGTGATTGCACAGCGAAATACGTGTACACAGTGAAGATATATGTAATTATATAACAGGACATGGGTAAAGAAGGAGAAATGTATTTTAAAATTCAGCAAGCGAAGGGTTAATAGATATACAGTGAAAGCTTGAACAGCAGATGAGGCTTAATGCAAAATGATCTTAACGCAGTAAGCTGCCATAGGAGCTTCCTTTACTTATATAAATTTGATTCTGCATTAGGCTGTCAATATCCAGACTAAGACTTATTTTTGATAACCGTTACAACGAAGTGTCACTGTATGAACAAATTGTTGTATCAATTTCTGTCGTTGTGGTTACCAAGCTAAAGATTTAGTACCTATAATAAAGAGACGATAGTTCTTTGAGAGCCTGTCTCCATTGGTAACGAGTTTATGACAAATGTGATTATTGAGATAAAGTAAACACAAACGACGAACGCTTAATAATTACAATGTTGAATTTTCAAATGGATTATTCCGAAATTCAAACCGGTCAAGCTTATGGTGAACATTTAGGTATTTTTCAAAAGAAAAGTGTAACATGACAAACAGCGCAGACCCTGATGAAAGGGCTCCTCTAGGAACCCCCTCATCTGGGTCTACACTCTTTGCAAAGTACGTTAGTGACCCGTGCCCCGCACTGTAAAGCTTAAATCAATCGTTATAACCGGGGACTATAATTACGCTATTACCCAGTTGAATTCTTAAGTTGCAAAGAGGATTAGTCCATCATTGTTTAATCAGTAAAGTCCATTCAGCAGAAAGGCAGTACTTTTCTAGAGGGTTTAGAATGGCGAACAGTGCAGACCCTGATCAGATGGATCCTGTAGCTCCTGTAGGAGCCCTCTGATCTGGTATACACTGTTTGCAAATGGTTTGCAAATCCTTTCAACATTAAAGGGTTTGGCTTTTAATATTTATATCGTCTTATTTGCAGAGGTATATTGCTGCCCATGAAAACTAATATAGCTATATGGTCCTATATTGATCACCTAGATCAGCAGTTGACCCGTTTATGTCCAGTGTCCCTAAAATCGCCACAGTCAACAGTGTCAAACCAGGTCAGAGGGATCATATCGGAGCCCTCTGACCTGGGTATGCACTGTTAGCTTCACACATTAAAATTCAAATTAACTATCACATCGCCCAGTTGCCCGAGAGCATACAATGAAATCTCTCTTATGCGAGCGCAAAAAGAGGTTTAAATCTGGGTCTTAAAAGAAGATGGTTGCTTAACCCTTTACTCCATAAATACGCCTTTCTACGTTTTTGCAAACAGAGTAAACCCAATTCTTCAGATTCTGACAGCCAAAACGTTCTGTGTCCATGTGCGTTTATAACAATTAATCTAATTAATATTCAAAAGGTCATTATTTCTTTCACGAATATTCATGGATTAAAGGCTTAATGTAGGACGAATGTTGTCAATAAGTATAGAATGAATATCACAGTCATCACTCCTGTGCTTATATTTGCATAGTCAACACATTGAATACTCCTTCTATTAATACACTGCAATATCCATTAACCCTTTGAATATTGAATTTTAGAAGTGAATTGGTCCATCAGTGTTTAATAACGGTTTTCTGTCAGTATTTAAGGGTGTTATATGTGAAAGGACTTTGAAGGACAAACAATGAAGACCCAATCAGAAGGTTCAATAATATTGGGCTACACTCTTTGCAAATGTCAATACACACCTTTGCTGCATTCAAAGGTTTAAGAAAGTATTGTGATAGTTCCCAGTACTGGTACCAATCAATTTCCACCCACCTTTCTGCAGTGCATGGGCTTAATATAGAATGGGCGATGCTACACAGGCAGATGTATACATTTATAGGGAGAGTACTTACGGTGATAATACCTTTTATGATAAAGATGATAATGGGTATAATTATGAAAAAGATAATGATGGTTATAATTATTAAAATAATGATGATGATGATGATGATGATGATGATGATGATGATGATGAGGGTAATGGTGATGGTGATGATGATAATTGTTAATGATGATAATAACGATGATGGCCATACTATTGGTGGTGATTTTAATATTACTGTATATTGCTGACACGGACATCATTTGCGTATCTAGCGCTCATAGTACATATTATTAAGGAACCCCGATGAAACTACAATACGTTTGCACCTGAAGGTTGGCCTATTAGCGCCAAACAGTTTTAAGTTTTAAAATGGACTTTCCCTCTGTGTCTTCTCTAAAACGTAAGCGATGTGTCAAACAATTTGGACTCTGGTTTGACGTCGAGTTACTTGACGGCGCATCTGGATCCAAACTGTTTGCAAAGGTAAGCACAGATTCGCCAGGTTTCGGCAATGAAAAGTTAAATTGTTCTAATGCTTTTTTCAGACTGGAGTTTACACGAAGTAAAATAGTATCTTCATTATGGGATGTGACAACAGCAAGACGTCCAAGAGCCAGGATCAAGACGTTACCAATAACAACGCCGATATATTTACCGAGAACCAGATAGACACACTCAGGAGCACATGGCCTCTGTTGGCCCGGAATCTCCAAGAGAATGGTATTCGAGTCTTCAGACTAGTCTTCCTGACCGAACCAAATAGCAAACACGTCTTCAAACTCGACAGGTAGTATGAACAGTAAGACACACCGGTCCCCCCCCCCCCCCCCCAAAAAAAAACAAAAAAAAAAACAAACCCCAAACAAACCCCCCCCCCCCAAAACCCCCCCCCCAAAAACAAACCCAACCCCCCCAAAAAAACCCAAAAAACCCCATAAAGAAAACAAACAAAAAACCCCAACAAAACAAAACAACAGAAAAAAAACAAAAAAAACAACAACCTCAAAACCAAACAAAAACCTACAAAAAACAACAACATCTACTGTCGGTTAATAAACCCGTGGATAGCAGTATGGAACCGATTTTATTATGTTTATTACAGGCCTGTAGATAAGACTAGTATTGAAAAACAATAAAAACAAAAAAAGAATAATTAATTTCTCAGCCAAACACTATCTTGCTGCAACTCATTAGAATCGCCTATCCGAGTTGTAGCAAGATAATGTTTGACTTGGAGGCGATTCAAATGAGTTGTAGCTAAATAATGGCTAGGGAGGCGATTCTAAATGAGTTGTAGCTAGATAATGTTTGACTGGGAGGCGATTCTAAATGAGTTGTAGCTAGATAATGTTTGGCTGGGAGGCGATTCTAAATGAGTTGTAGCTAGATAATGTTTGGTTTGGAGGCGATTCTAAATGAGTTGTAGCTAGATAATGTTTGGTTTGGAGGCGATTCTAAATGAGTTATAGTTAGATAATGTTTGGCTGGGAGGCGATTCTAAATAAGTTGTAGTTAGATAATGTTTGACTGGGAGGCGTTTCTAAATCAGTTGTAGTTAGACAGTGTTTGACTGGGAGGCGATTCTAAATGAGTTGTAGCTAGATAATGTTTGGCTGCGGGCGAGTTTAAATGAGTTGTAGCTAGATACTGTTTGGTTTGTAGGCGAGTTGTACATGTAGTTAGATAATGTTTGGCTGGGAGGCGATTCTAAATGAGTTGTAGCTAGATAATGGTTGGCTCGGAGGCGATTCTAAATGAGTTGTAGCTAGATAATGGTTGACTGGGAGGCGATTCTAAATGAGTTGTATGTATTGTGGAATGATGTGTGCTCATTTTTTCAAATCAGTTTCCACAAACTGTAGATTCCGAACTGCTTATAAGGACACAGACATTCTGCTATAACCCAAAAAGGGCACACAACTTATTGGGAAATCCCCCGCCTTTTGATTTTTCTTCCGTTGATCTGTCAACGAAAAACACAAAACAATTTACTTATTGTTTTGTACGGGAGTTGGTTTCGCTAGTTCGAACACAATGACGTCATGTGATTTCGTACTACTTTCTGAGCCAACGACAGAGGTATATGTAATGTAACCGAGTGCAAGAAAGTGTCACTAATAATGTTCAAACTGTCCGCCATGATGGACGGGACTACTTCTTTTCCCCGTGTTATCTCCCAGGTCTATTTCGTTAGAAATAGCTGAGGTGTTCCGAGTGGTAGAAATTCATACTAGAACATGCTGAACTGAACATGTTCATATATATATGCCGAGTTTACACAGATCCACGACTTACTTAAAATAGAAAACCGGGTCCAGGTAGAACGCAGAGTAATCCGATGTCTAACCAGGGTCCAAGTAGCTTGTCACACTGACCGTCACTTTCTGAATGCATTAACCCTTCGCTTGCTATTCACGTCAATATACCTACCTGTAAATAGTGAAGACCCTGATGAGACAGCTCCTGCAGGGGCTGTCTCATCAGGGTCTGCACTATTTACAAATTGATTGTGCAACCAGTGCACTCCGGAGCAGTGATTGCACAGAAAAATAATTGTAGAAAGTGAAGATATATGTAATTATACAACAGAGCATAGGTAATCTAATTGAGAAAGGTCAATTGATTGGCGGCTAGCATGCCGAGGGCTAACATAACTGATACTGATTAAGCCTTCGCTTGCTATTCACGTCAATATACCTACCTGTAAATAGTGAAGACCCAGATGAGACAGCTCCTACAGGAGCTGTCTCATCAGGGTCTGCACTATTTACAAATTGATTGTGCAATCAGTGCTCTCCAGATCAGTGATTGCACAGAGAAATAACTGTAGACAGTGAAGATATATGTAATTATACAACAGAGCATAGGTAAAGAAGAAGAAATGCATTTTAAAATTCAGCAAGAGAAGTGTTAAGGAATCGGAGGTAAGGGAAACAAACAACATAATCAGAGTGCGATCATATGTTATTTTCGGCCGGATAAGGGCTGATTCACAGTAAACTCCCTCTAAATCGGAAGTTAAATTTGATATAAATATCGGTCTTGAGGACAGGTGACCGCTTAATGCAGGGTAAAAGTCATACAGACAGCTTCTCTATGAGCATGACTTTCACCATGCATATTAATATTAATCTTTTATTAGAGTCTCATCATTGTACAGCAGTATACATTAAATGCAATACGTATCACAGATCTATCATTATGTACAATGCCGTTCAAATATGAATTATAAGAGACTATCACAGGTATATAATATATCACAATCAACATTGTTATATACAGAGTTAAAAGATGACGCACCACCGCTATTCTACTAACCATCGCATCACAGGATGCGTTTGTAGTTTAAAAACTAGCTAGAACGAAACTTTAGAATAGAATAAAACTTGAAATCACAAAACAAGCACCTTGATGCACCTATAAGTGCATATTAACACACGTGTTAAACATGGCTATCATATCAGGCCAAGCCTTGTATAAACTGAATAGCGGTGATATTTCATACTCAGATAAGATATCATATCAGATGAAATAAAAATTAGTTAGATAATACACGTACAAGGTACATAAAACAATCCAAATAACGGACCAGCAGGACTACCTGTACAACAAAATGTTTCTTGTCCTTAAACTATAAAAGCAGGTTTTGGCAACATGTCTCACTAAAGATTTGGTGGAGAATAAAACACGTATCTTATCAACATCATCTAGCTGTGTAAAACGGTTGCAGTAACTAACTACTTTAGCAAAGAGGTCTCGTCTCAGATCTTCATAAACTGGACAATTAAGGATAACATATTCATCTTCAGTAACATTACGACAGAATGGACACACCCGCAATTAAGGAGCCACCCGCCCGATAGTATCTAAATTCTTCTCTACTAGAATTTCGGTTTAGAAGGTTTTACTGTATTTATTAGATGCATTATGTACATGTGAGCTGAGAGACATTTGCAAAACAGTTTGGATCCAGATGAGACACCGAGACGTGTCTCCCAAGTTAGAATCCAAGTTGTTTTCCACTCAATCAGTTGCTTTTAAAAACGGGAATTAATCGGAAATATGTCAAAAATAAAACAGACGACTTGATTGCGACACGTTTTAACATTTGCTTACAGAATAGACCAAGACCTGAGGAATCTTGGAGGATCCTCAGATCAGTGTCTGCCTTGTTTGCTTATGAAATGATATACAGTAAAACCCCGCTAATGCGACCACTTAATAAACAACCACTGGCGTCGTTCAAAGCAGGTGGTTGCTTAATGCAAGACGAAAGTTATGCAGAAAGTTCCTATAGGAGCTTTCTGCATAACCTTCGTCCTGCATTAAGCAACCACCTGCCTCTGCCACCCATAAGTATGCCCCTTTTAGGTGGTCGCATAGGGATTTTTACTGTAATATAAAAAAATTATGTCTGATGTTTTGGTATCTGCCATCGTTAACTCTATTGCTCACTATAGGGATTCAGCTAATTAATATTCATGATGCCATTAGTTCTTACATGCATATTCATCAAGTAAATGTTAGAGCAAACAGAAATTTAACAGTAGATCTTTTTGTGCGTACATGTATATATTTACTCTTTGATAGACTAGTGAGATTAAAAAGAAACCTAGGACCTGACATATTTCTGCAAACAGTTTGGACTCAACTGAGATGTCGAGTAAACTGGTGTCTCATCAGGATCCAAGCTGTTTGACACTAGGTCAAACTTTCTAAACAACCCCAGTAGAAAATAAATATTGCATAGGTCGGGGTTTGAGCAAACATCATGTTTACAGAATGGGAAGAGTTTATCATTTCCTGTCAATAGACCAGGGGGCCATAAAGGAAGTAATGCTGTTATATGGCATACTCCAGGAGACTGAAAGGAAGTTATGCTGTTATATGGCATACTCCAGGGGACTGAAAGGAAGTTGTGCTGTTATATGGCATACTCCAGGGGACTGAAAGGAAGTTGTGCTGTTATATGGCATACTCCAGGGGACTGAGAGGAAGTTATGCTGTTATATGGCATAGGCCAGGGGACTATAAGGAAGTTATGATATTATATGGCATAGGCCAGGGGACTAAAAGGAAGTTATGCTGTTATATGGCGTAGATCAGCGAAAGTAAAAAAAGTTATACTTTTATATAGCACAATTGTTGTCTATTAAGAGACATTATTGCGCTGTTTGGATCAAACGGCTTTATTAAGAGAGATATTCATTGCAACATAAACATGAGATATCAGCAAATGTGGGCGCCATATTCTTTTTAACTCTTATCTCTGTCAAACTCGCCGGTAAGCGACTTGCATGACTGGCTGCAGTGGGCGATCTGTGATTACATTTGCCATCAGTCTGGATCAAGATGAGACGCCAAGTAACCTGGAGTCTCATCTGCGTCCAAACTGTTTGACACACAATTTATGTTTTAGAGAAGACCTTTGAAACTTAAAGCAGACGAGATTCTGTGCAAACGAAATTTATTTGGCACCAAACTAGTTAAATCAGCTATAAATCAATGTCATGTGCCATACAATCCATTTGTTCATTGAATTGGAAAATATAAATCCTCCACATTGACCAGAATATTTTCAATATCCGGCTTCGAGGAAATGGTTCTGTTTTTTCGCGCATTTTTCAAACTCTTTCCTTTCAACATTCTGCTTTGAATCGATATTTCTGTTAGAGCTGGAGTAATCCCTTTTATTAATAGTTATGTAAATCTGTGCACACACGAGGTGTGAGGCGGAATAATATTACTAAGTTTAAACCCTTTTTCACGTGAAGCAGGTGTCGTCTGCAAACAAAGGTCGTCTGTTATAGTTATCAAAGGTCGTCTGTTATAGTTATCAAAGGTCGTCTGTTATAGTTATCAAAGCTGCTTTTCTTCCATTTCTCATCGAAATCACAACCAGAGTGTCAAACAGGTTGGATTCTGTTGAAAGGCGAATGGAATTTGATACACTTGTTTCTTTAGTTTCTAAAATGGCTACACTGTTTCACCTTTCTTATTTATAACTATTTTGTCCATGAGTATTCAGTAGGTATTGAAATTTGGAATAAACACAGAACAGGGAAATTGTTAAAAGAGGTTCGACTGTAGCTGGTTTTCATCGCGATCTGCCAATTATCAATATAATCCAGCAGCAAAGGGCGTTACCTTTGCGATACATTAGAAAAAGTTAGTTAATTTGTGATGATTAACGTCCGTTTCTACTCACTATGAGAAAATGAAGTTTACAAGTTATACGCAGACTAGTCGGTGTGCAGTTATGGTCTTCATTGTTTTCTGGTTTGCTAATAACTGAAACCAGATGTTTAGGAAATGGTGATATCATTCCATGCAGTGATTTATCGTACAGTAAAACTTCGATTATTCGAACACTAAAATACGTATTATTATCGACCTTTAAGACAGGTGGCAGCTTAATGCATGGTGAACGTCATGCAGAAAGCTCATCTAGGAGCTTTCTGCATGACTTTCACCATGCATTAAGCAGCCACCTGCCTAAAAGGGTCTAAATTCTTCTATGCCGAAAATTCGGATAATCGAGGTTTTACTGTATATTGAATCAGCTATGTTTGCTTATGTACTGTTATTGACCTCATTCTACATTTTCCGTCCATTTCAAATGTTCATGCGTTCAGTCTCGTAAAATATCAGCAATTAATCATTCATGTGGTAATTATTTCTTATATGAATATTCATAAAAATAAATCACCTGTTCGCTATAAGGAAGTTCTAATGTAATTTATTATATTTCAACAAAGCACCCTGAGGGACGATGAAATACTCAAGGACCCTGTGTTCCAGCAGCACGTGCAAGTGTACATGTCAATGATAGGTAACGTGGTAGACAATTTAGACATCAACAAAGACGAAGTTGAGAAGAACCTACTAATTCTTGGTGCCAAACACGCCACATTCGATAATTTCAACAAGGACTACTTTCGGACGTTCACTATGTGTACCTTGGAGGTTTGGGAATCTGTGATCGCGGAGGAATTCATTGTGGAGGTGAGGGAGAGTTGGGAAACACTGTTAGCCTACATAGTGCGTTATATGGACAAGGGATACACTCTTTATCACCAGGAACAAAGTAGTCCGTATTTGGAGGAAGAGGAAGTAGAAGTATAAGGATTATCAATGTGTTTTGTTTAATCCGTTCCTTTAACAATCTAACGAATATTCATGGACAGAATTAATAATATAGAACATGTAAAAGAGGATTACAGTAAAACCTCTCTTAACCGGCAGTTAAATTTAGTATGAATATCGGTCTTGGAGACAGGTGGCAGCTTAATGCAGGGTGAAAGTCATGCAGAAAGCTCCTAGAGGAGCTTTCTGCATGACTTTCACCCTGCATTAAGCAGCCACCTGCCTAAAAGTATCTAAATTATTATCTACTAGAATTCCGGTTAAGAGAGGTTATACTGTATTTCATTGTTGTGGAAACTGCATAATCAGATCTATTTATTCCCATAAGCAAAAAGAGCAGACCCTGATCAGACGGCTCCTGAATGAACCGCCTGAGATGCGTGTACTCTGCTTGCAAATGCGTGAAAAAATCGTTTATATGAAAGAATGGATAGATGTGACGAGAAATGGCAGAAATATAAAATAACCGACAAACTTGGACAAAGCTGTAAATAAGACGCGTACTAGGGATACCTAAGTAAAGCATTTTAATGTGTCTCCGCCAAATGCATTATTGTTGCCACTTATTAGAATCATCTCGGAGAAGAGCTTTTAACACTTCGCTTGGTGTTCACGTCAGTATACCTACCTGTAAATAGTGACGACCCAGATGAGACAGCTCCTGCAGGGGCTGTCTCATCAGGATCTGCACTATTTACAAATTGATTGTGCATCCACTGCACTTCACAGCAGTGATTGCACAGAGAAATAATTGCAGACAGTGTATATATATGTAATTATACAACAGGGCATGGGTAAAGAAGAAGAACTGTTTTTTTAGAATTTAACAAGAGAAGGGTTAATGAGTAGCAGCATGGTGGGGATTGGCTGAGAATTAAGAGATAGTGATAGAACAGTGTGCGTCTAATATGCAGATTTGTCATACTCCAACAAAATGACAGCTAAAACAGCGTAGGCTTTCCCATCTTCTGTGATTATATCATTGACTTATATGCTGAATTAGCTGTGTTCTATGCAATCTCTATATATTTATGTATCTGTTTTTTTGCAAAAGCCATCCTGCCTTAACGGCGTTCAAGAATATTTTCCGTTGATATTATTTTTCTATCTCCGCGTGCCTTTATAATGAGGAAATCATTATTGCTCACGATTCTAAGTTTTATTTTACGAGAGTAGTCATTTACTTTTTTTGTTTTTCATTTTACATGATAAGGGGATTTAATTATAATAAAACAATGATAAAAATATATATAAAAAAACATATAATGTGTTCGCCGTTTAATGAATTTGTTCATATCTTGCCTTTTGGGAATAATTCTTGAACATATTAATTTCGCCGATAAACACCATCAGCGGTGGAAATAAAATTTGCATCGACATTCTGCCAGTTTTGACTTGACAAATCTTGTTGAAACTAAGTCTCGTTTATTCGATACCAAAAGGCACTGTTTTTATCGTTGGCTATTTATTGTTTTTGTTACGTATAAATGCCAGTCTTGCAGAAACCGAATCTCATAAATCCTTTCAATGCTCATTTTCAAAATGACTGTTCCTAAATTAAAAAAGGGCTAAAGTTACCGTGAATAAACAGGGATTCTTATAACAAGAGGACCAAGATGACCCTTTATCGCTCACCTGCTTACCATATATTTGAGATTATAGCTGGCTGGCCCCAAGATAGGGCCGATATTGACCTAATTGACAATATTTGAACAATGTTGATATCGGATCATGAGCAGTGGTTCTGGAGAACACGATTTTCAAAGATTTAGAATAATGATTTTATCAAGACAATCATAGTCCACTGATTAGGCTAAAAATGTGCCCTCTAGAGTTTTTTTTCTCTAAAAGTTAACCTAGTGACCTACTTTTTAATCCCACCACGACCATGATCAAACTCAACCTTGAGATCACCAAGACAAACATTCTGAGCAAGTTTGAGGACGATTGGGCTAGAATTGTGGCCTCTGGAGTGTAAACAAGATTTTCCTAAGATATGACCCAGTGACCTACATTTTGATCCCACCTAACCCACTTTCAAACCCGTCCAATATTTTATCAGGAAAATCATTTTGACCAAGTTTCATGAATATATAGCTAAGAATGTGACCTCTAGAGTGTGCACAAGGCTTTTCTAACGTTTTACATAGTGACCTAGTGTTTGGCCCCATGTAACCCACTTTCAAAATTGTCTGAGATGTTATTAAAACAATCATTCTGATAATGTTTCATGAAGATTCGGCTACAAATGTGACATCTAGGGTGTTCACAAGGTTTTCCTACTATTTGGCCTAGTGACCTAGCTTTTGACCGCACAAACCCCACATTCATACTCGTCCGAGATTTTAAGAGGACAATCATTTTGACCAAGTTTTATGAAGATCGGGCTAAAAATGTGACCTCTAGAGTGTTCAAAAGGTTTTCCTACTATTTGACCTAGTGATCTAGTTTTCAACCTCACGTGAGACACTTTCAAACTCATTCGAGGCTTTATCAAGACAATCATTCTGTCTAAATTTTATTAAAATTGAACTAAAATTATGACCATTAGAGTGTTCGCAAGCAAATTGTTGGCGATGGACGACGCATGACGCACATACGCATATACGCACGACGGACATTCAAGTCTCCCAAAAACTCATCATGAGCTTTGCTCAGGTGAGTTAAGAAAGTGTGGCGTGACAAACAGTGAATACCCTAATGAAAGGGCTCCCTTAGGAGTCCTCTCACTTGGGTCTACACTGTTTTTAAGGGGGTTCGTTCTCCTCACTGAAAGGGTAAACCCCAATTTTCTTGTTCTAACCTACTTAGATGTTGACCCTTTTCGATTGTCAAAAGTTAATAATTGAAGTCACGCGCTAGACAAATTGTGACACGCCCTCTTCACTCTACCATGATGTTCTTCTGTACACGGAACACTGCAATATGTCCCATGCGATGCACAACCTCTGGGGTTTTCCTCCATCTGTAATTAGCCGGACGTCGTGATATGAGAGAAACACTGTAAACCCTTTACTCCACACATGCGCATTTCTACGCCTTTGCAAACAGAGTAGACCCAGATCAGGGTCTGCTCTGTTTGCTAATGATATAAAATACATGCGATTCGGCAGTTTCTGTCACGGCCGACAATTCACGTGTCATTGTGCTATAATGACAATATAAACCTCATAAATATCCATGATGTCATTATTTCTTGCATGAATATTCATGATGTCATTATTTCTTGCATGAATATTCATGATGTCATTATTTCTTGCATGAATATTCATGGAGTAAAGGGTTAAAGCAACGTAAAACCAGATACACATAAACACATGCAATAAAACCATTATATTTGATGTGGCTCCGAGTCAATATGATGTCAATATAACAGGATACGACTAATCAATTACATTTACGCCATTGTTTCCTTTATTTAGCGTATCTTATTATGTACACAACAGTAAGAACAGAACAAAACGTATTCTTTTCACAGGTAAATTGCAATATAACATAATGTAATGGATGAATAAAAATATTTCGAAATATATTGGGGATTTGATAGGACGAAAAAGTAGGCCGAACTTTAAATGTAGTTAAAATTTCTAATTTAACAGATTTGAAAGAAAAGTTACCCAAACTGAACCAAAAGGCGTATTTCTTTTCCCGATTGGGAGAGCGTTGCATATGCACGTGTATTGAAAAGCGGACACTTTGCGATGTTATTTCTGACCTTAAAAGTTCGACTGGATAAAGCAGGGGTCCTTCTTTCAAAAGATCGTAAGACCAAAACAACCCCTATTACTCGGATAGCCAAAATACATATATTGTATCATGTAGCAATTAAGGCTCACTTAGTACGACTGCACTGATCGTAAGTTCTAATATACGACCATCACACCTTCCCGTGTGCCAGAACTTAAGATTATCGCAGGTGTAGGGACTTTAGTAATACCGGTCCCTTGTCTTAATCAAAGATAGGTTGGGAATATTCTACGCCACTGATTTTTTTATATCATTAACAAATGAGTGTGAAGAAATTCGGCACACAAAAGCATATGGTTTTCTTTTACTTACATGTACCTATGCACGCAAATGCCACTGACAGAAACAAATAATGATACATTGTATGTCACATGCATACATAATGAACTAGTTGGTGCAGTAGAGTCCCGGTAAAGCGACCATATGATTTATTAACATAGGACACTTCAAATTCAGGGTCCATGCTTATAAAACGTTCAGTTGAGTCTGAGTTCGTTCTCAAGTTTTTGATTGGTCAGATTTGAGCCAAAGGCTCAAATCTGACCAATCAAAAGCTTGAGAACTTAAATCTGACCAATCAAAAGCTTGAGAACGAAACTCAGACTCAACTAAAAGCTTTATAAGCATGGACCCAGGTGCTTGCTTGATGCAGGGCAACAGGGATACAGAAAACTCTTATAGGATATTTCTGTATCATTTTTGTCCAGCATTAAGCTACTATCTATCTTTTAATCCAGAATTAGACTTTTTGAATGGCCATATTAGCGATACTTGACTGTATTGGAACTTTTTTTGTTTCTAGATATGCGTTGTTACATTGTTGGTATAAGATACTTCTATATGTGGTTTCATTCTGATATCTGTTACAATCATATCTATTGCCATTATTTAAAATATTTTTCCATGTGTTCATATTGATATGATTTGATATTATTAATATATATGTGCACTATAATGCATGATACGTATTTCTTTCATGTAAGTTAAGAGAGTGGTAAACAATGAACTCAAATAGTTGCGTGAATCTTGCGTTGTCAACCAGAGTTGTAAATAAAAGGGGCACTGATATATCTAACCCTCTATTTCTCAGTCAGATCCTATCTTGTTGATACTCATTAGAACGTTCCCGTAGAGGTGATTCTAATGAGTACCATCATGACAGGGTTTGGCGGGAAAATACTTTTTAAAAATGTTTTACCTATCTTTCCTAAGTAGATTATATTCTTCCTATCTACAGCCGTTTTCATTCACTTTGTTATCTCCTGACTAACAGTTTACTCTATTGTGTGTTTATCATATTTATATTGTATAAATATCCCTTTGACCATAGATCTATAATGGCCCTTTGACCATGAACACTTTACCCCTTGCACAATGATATAGTACAGTCTCGCTAAAACGAGCACTTGAAAGAAGTATAATTTTAAACAGATGGCGAGATAATTTAAGGCAACAGTAATACAATAAGCTTCTATAGAATCTTTCTGTATCACTTTTGCCTGGTATTACGTTACCATCTGCTCTTAAAGACTCGTTTGTTGATAAACAGCATGGTCGCTTTGGGGATACTTTACTGTTTACTGTCTTTGTGGACAACATTTCCTTATTTTACGGAATGACGTAACAAAATTGGTTTACAGACGACAAGAATATTGGCACCGAAAGGGTTAAAAATCACTGAGTATTCATGGTTAGTCTGAGCTGTTTGATTTTAGTTTAGTCCATTTGACAATTCAGCGTTGACAGGTTTAATAATTTTGGAATAGTCCATTTGACAATTCAGCGTGACAGGTTTAATAATTTTGGAATAGCCATTTGACAATTCAGCGTTGACAAGTTTAATAATTTTGGAATAGTCCATTTGGCAATTCAGCGTGGACACGTTTAATAATCACGGTTAATGATGTTCCAAACACCGATATTCATCATAGTAATTTCCCTTTTATGTTTAATTCCGTTTTGAAACAGTGACTCTGATGGCAATCTGTTGATTGTGTAAGACGCCCACACTTCGTAATTAACCTTTGTCTTGCTGAATTTTAAAATACAGTTCTCCTTCTTTACCTATGCCCTGTTGTATAATTACATATATCTTCACTGTCTACAATTATTTCTCTGTACAACTTCACTGTCTACAGTTATTTCTCTGTACAATCACTGCTGTGGAGTACACTGGTTGCACAATCAACTTGTAAATAGTGCAGACCCTGATGAGACAGTTCCTGCAGGAGCTGTCTCATCTCGTCTTCACTATTTACAGGTAGGTATATTGACGCGAATAGCAAGCGACGTGTTAAACCTTTGTCTTGCTGACAAACAATAAGGTCATCTCAAACGTATGTCTCTTACATGTTACAGTAAAATGCCCCTAATGCGACCACCAAACAAAAGTCTAAGGCTTGGTCTTAAAGGTAGGTGGTAGCTTAATGCAGGATGAATGTTATGTAGGAAGTCCCTACGACGTCTAGGTTTATGAAAATTGAATACCACTTAAACCGGTGGCTTTAATGGGGTTTTACTGTACAGTAGAACCTCGCTAATGCGACCACTTAATGCGACCACTTAAACAAACATGGCTGTTTTCTTAAGCAGGTGGTTGCTTAATGCAGGACGAAAGTTATGCAGAAAGCTCCTATAGGAGCTTTCTGCATAACTTTCGTCCTGCATTAAGCAACCACCTGCCCTTGCCACTGTGAATTATGCCCCTTTTTGCTGTTCACATTAGTGGGTTTTTACTGTATTTCCATTTCCTTGGCCTTTTCCCTGTACATTTTCGGCTTAGTAGTTAATACAGGTAGTTTGAATCCTGGTGCATGAAACTCCGAAGCACAAAGTGTCTTATCTGGATCTAAACTGTTTGCAAATGCAAATTACGTCTTGTTTGTTTCAGAATATGGGTTAATTTTTACTGGATACATGTATCATTTTATGATGACATTGCTGCTTTTAATTTTCCTACAAAGTGTTCTACCCACGCTTATGAATTAGATCCATGGTTGCACATGAATATACATGTTGTATAACATTTTCATCGAGTTTTCTTACGATAATTTATATTTTCTGATTTATAGTCTAATAAATTGAACTCATAAACTTTCATTTTGGTGTCTGTCTTATGTCTATATATCCTTTATCTGATAGGTTTGCCTTTTTACTCGGTTGCGAACAAGGTATATCCACACCAGATAGCTGCTGTATGAATTGGCCGATCAGGGTCTGCTCGCTTTGATATGGTACATGTTTGAGTAATGGCAATGAAGTTCCTTATTCTTTATATTGATACAATACATAATTATATATATAACTAGTGGAGTTTTGAATGAACATTCTTCCAGAAAAGGTTTTCACTGTTGAATACTCGTGTTTTTGTGTTTTTATATTTGTAGAAGCGATATAGACATATTTGTTATAATTTCACAAGCACACAGAGCAGACACTGGCCATGACGGCTCCCATATGAAACGTCTGAATTGGGTCTACTTTGTTTGCAATGGTGTGAAAATAGCGTTTATATGTCATCCACTTCGAACTGTATTCCAAGTTCACTTACTATCTGTCGCCTCCTGATAATAATTTGATTACCCTTTAACATGCTACTGACATGATACATTATTTGTGATTATAAGTGCAGATAAAGGTGCGCACCCTTTAATACTAAAATCGTTATTTCTCCACCAAACCCTATCTTCAAGGCGATTTTAAACAGTATTAGTTATACAGTTCTTTCCCAGGGTACATGACGATTTATTCCCGGCTGAGGAAAATCATGTTGCCCGAGCCGTTAGGCGAGGGTTACATGATTTTACCAGCCGGGAATAAATCGTCATGTACCCTGGGAAAGAACTGTATAACGAATTTATTATACTGCAAAGTTTTACGGTTCGGATAATTTATATAAATCCATTTTGGCATGCTGAATCACTAAACACGCTAATTCCCCTAAAAGCGCCCCAATACATTTATTTCTACCCGAAGGTATCCGAAATGGTGTGTATTGTATTTCATCGGCGTTCGTGTTATTATAGATGGCTGGACGATATAATAACTCCTCTAAAAACTGTTTTATTGGTCATTTCAAACAATGATGTTTTTTAATTCATTCCTGCATTGTTTTCTTTACGTATCAATAGTTGTCTATTATGAATTTTGCTATTGTTTAGCAGAGTCGAGAAGTCGGTCTTTTGGTTTCTGACCATAATATGTGGGGCCTGCCATGGGGGATTTCTATGTACCCTGTCAGATCACAGGGTACATGGACTCATGTACACGGCTAGTTAACCAATCAGAAGTGAGGATTTTACTTTGCAGTATAATAATGGTGACAGTATAGGGTTTGGTGGAGATATAAAGAAACTATTGTTGAAAATGTTTAACTTTACGACTCTTATCTGGACCTCTGTACGTGGAAACAGTTTGGACCCAGGTGGGATGCGGAGTAAGTATGTAGTTCACCCCCTTCTCTTGCTGAATGTTAAAATACATTTCTCTCTCCTTCTTTACCCATGCCCTGTTGTATAATTACATATATCTTCACTGTGTACAAGTATTTCGCTGTGAAATCACTGCTAACAGACCGAATTGCTGAACATGCATATAGTCAGTTCGTTTCTATACAAGTGAGCCGTTGGGCGAACAACATTCAGATTTCCATTTGCAAACAGGGTATGCCCAGATCCTGTATGAGCCGTCTGTTTGTTAATAAACCTATATAGTTCTGATTTTCGTTCTTCACATATTCTTCACTATATAGTTCTTCTTTCGTTCTTCACAGTGTCATTATAAAAAACAGTCAATAAATATTCATGATGACGTAATCAATATGTTTGAAGAGCTGATCTTATGCTTATGACTCCCACATATCTATGGCATTGCTATTTGCTGAATAGGCATTAAGTCAGTGTTCGTTTTCCACACACGAGAGCCACATATTCCTGATAATGGAACAGTGTGGGATGCAGAGTAGGCACGTGATCCATCAGCATCAGTTCTCAGAATGAATCAATTTACCTTTATTAACCCTTTCCCTCATATAAAGGTGTTTTCACGCATCTGCAAACAGAGTAGACCCAGATCAGACGGCTCCTAGAGGAGCAGTCTGATCAGAGTCTGCTCTGTTTGCTAATGGAATTTGATAGCTATGTTTCTTTACTTTCTAAAATGGCTACAATATTCCACCTTCAGTATTTAATTATAATTATTTTTTCCATGAATATTCGGTAGGTGTTGAAATGGACTAAATATAGAACAGGGAAAGGATGAACAGATTGGGTTCACAGGACAGTCTGAGTAACCACGCGTCTGATTAGGATGTCAGCTGTCGACGAATAGTCAATAACGTTAAACACTCTTTTCTTGAATAATCATACAAGTTATAACGACATCATGAATATTTATTAGCTATATTCGTATCAGGGTATATGAACACAACGTTATAATACTCTGGCAGAAGCTATATAATCAGATTGATACAAGGCAATAGACACGTCTTTGCAAACAGAGTACATCCAGATCAGACGGGCCCTGTAGGAGACGTCTAATAAGGATCCGCTTTTTACTTATATAAATGCAATTAGAATAGATCTGACTTAACAATTTCTACCAAAACCAAGACATATATACATGTGCTATTATAAAAGGTCAGCTCATGACTATTCTTGGTGTTATTATTTTTATATGAACATTCAACAGGGGAAAGGTTAATCCTTATAATGCGGAGTCACCAATGTCCTTTGCAAACAGTGTGGACCCATATGAAAGGGCTCCCAGAGGAGCGTTCTCACTAGAGTCTGCACTGTTTGTCACGTTACACGTTCTTTAAAAAAAACACACCAAATATTCGCCAAAAGCTTGACCTGTTTGAAATTTGGAATAGTCCATTTGAAGGTTCAGCGTTGTAAGGGTTAAGTAAAGGGCTAACGTATCGGAAGTAAGCAACATAGTAGCAGATCTGAGGTAGGGCACACATAATTTTTACTGTATCGTAAGATTTACACATGCTTGAAAACTGCATAATAATTGTAGAGAAATCAGTATTCCAAAGCTTTTCAAAATAATTAACAGGAGACGAAAAACTTGCCAAGCATGTTAGTTAACGCTTTAACCCAGCTGCTTTATGGTTTGCAACAATTTTCAGTTTTTCATTTTATCTTTATTTTTGTTTCATTAAATAGTAACAGTAACAAAATATTTGGATCCTGATGAGACGCCGAGTTACTCGGCGTCTCATCTGGATCCAAACTCTTTGCATAGGTAATGACAGATGCGACATTGACAGCGAAAGAGTTAATAATCGATTGAAGCTAGAGTGTGTTTTCTATATATTTGAGTTCGTTTAATTAGTAGATTGATTTTCTAAAGCCGATACTTCCATCAAATGCCGCATTTCCAGGTCAACGGAAGCCGTCGGCATTTTACACACCTTTTACGTGCTGTGAGTGAATATGGGGTAACCTTTGACAATTTGGGTCAAAATAATATCCCGAGGTATTAGGAGTCTCGTCAGAATTCCAACTGGTGGACACTCTGGTCAGGTATCAACCATTTCCCTGTTAAATATTAATATAATCAAATAATGGCATCGTGAATATGTACATGTATTAGCTAATTTTTTATAATGGCATATGCACACATTATTGTTTAGTATCGATATAAACTGTGAAGGCCAATCTATAATAATTTCATAAGCAAACAGAGCAGACCCTGATCAGACGGCTCCTATAGGAGCTATCTGATCTGGGTCTAATCTGTTTGCAAACTTTAGGTTTAGCGTACTAAAAGTTTCCCCTTTATTGTACACTATGGACCAATATGAGAAATTGGCAGAACGTTTGGATCCCGGTGAGAATAGACCTATACGAATAATGTAAGTCTCATACAGATAACATCTGGGTAACACCTTGACTTGACATTATTTGAAAAACAAAATGCAGACAATTGCATTTTTGGAAAAGAAGCAGACGGTCAATCTTGTGGAGTACAGTTCAGTACCCACTCCCCCCTAAACCGGACAATTTAATATAAATATGGGTATGTCTTGGAGACAGATGGCAGCTAAATGCAGGATGAAAGTCATGCAGAGATCTCCTTTAGGAGTTTTCTGCGTGTCTTTCGCCCTGAATTAAGAAGCCACCTGCCTAAAAGTATCTAAATTCCTCCGGTTCAGAGAGGGTTTACTTTAACTGTAATGATGAAAAGGGCTGTTGTTGTAATGCTAATGTTTCAACTACAGTTAACCCTTCGCTTGCTAATTTTTAAAATACATTTCTCCTTCTTTACCTATGCCCTGTCGTATAATTACATATATCTTCGCTGTGTACAAGTATTTCGCTGTGCAATTACTGCTGTGGAGTGCACTGGTTGCACAATCAATTGTAATTAGTGCAGACCCTGATGAGACAGCTCCTATAGGAGCTGTCTCATCTGGGTCTTCACTATTTACAGGTAGGTATATTGACGTGAACAGCAAGCGAAGGGTTAAGACATTTGTTAGCCGTATTTGGCTCTAATAACTTCTGGTAAACAATTCTGTCGAGAAGAGATTAATCTGAGTCTCTGTCCTTTTGGTGATGATCAATTTCAGGTGCATTCGCTTCTACTGTTATTTACCAGTACAACTGTTGCTGTAAAAACAGCAGAGGAGAAGCTCCGCGCACAAAAAAAGAAATTTGCAAATAAAATGGTAATAGTATTGTTCCAAAACTAAACGTTTGTGTTTGCCACAAAGAGATTGAATTGCAGTAGTGTACTAGTGAATGGCAAACCCAGCAGTCAGAATTGCCGATACCAACCTGGCTGGTCATTCGCTCTGTTTGCATCATTAAACGAATAACTAGTTGAATAACCAACTGCCAGCTGATTATTCGCCTCTGTTACCTTGTTTGAATTTTCGCCTGAATTGTCAATACCCACCTGGCCGGGTTCGCATCCTTTACGAATAACCAGTTGAATAACCGATTACCAGCTGGTTATAGAATTACCAATTACCAATAACCATTTACCTGCCAACTTCATGCACATCCTCAAATATGGAACTGGTGAAATTTTCACTACTTTCGATTCGATCAAGTGTTTGAGAACTACATGTATTCAGCGAGTGATATGACAAACATTCTTGAGAAACTATTGAGCGAGTGACATGACATACGTTCTTGAGAAACTATTGAGCGAGTGACATGACACACGTTCTTGGGAAACTATAGAGCGAGTGACGTGACATAAGTGTTAGAGAAAATATTGAGCGAGTGACATGCCACAAGGGTTTGAGAAACTATTGAGCGAATGACATGACACATTTGCTTGAGAAACTATTGAGCGAGTGAAATGACACACGTTCTTGAGAAATTATTGAGCGAGTGACATGACATACGTTCTTGAGAAACTATTGAGCGAATGACATGCTATAAGTGTTTGAGAAACTATTGAGCGAGTGAAATGACACAAGTGTTAGAGAAACTATTGAGCGAGTGATATAAACTGTGAAGGCCAATCTATAATAATTTCATAAGCAAACAGAGTAGACCCTGATCAGACGGTTCCTATAGGAGCTATCTGATCTGGGTCTAATCTGTTTGCAAACTTTAGGTTTAGCGTACTAAAAGTTTCCCCTTTATTGTACACTATGGACCAATATGAGAAATTGGCAGAACGTTTGGATCCCGGTGAGAATAGACCTATACGAATAATGTAAGTCTCATACAGATAACATCTGGGTAACACCTTGACTTGACATTATTTGAAAAACAAAATGCAGACAATTGCATTTTTGGAAAAGAAGCAGACGGTCAATCTTGTGGAGTACAGTTCAGTACCCACTCCCCCCTAAACCGGACAATTTAATATAAATATGGGTATGTCTTGGAGACAGATGGCAGCTAAATGCAGGATGAAAGTCATGCAGAGATCTCCTTTAGGAGTTTTCTGCGTGTCTTTCGCCCTGAATTAAGAAGCCACCTGCCTAAAAGTATCTAAATTCCTCCGGTTCAGAGAGGGTTTACTTTAACTGTAATGATGAAAAGGGCTGTTGTTGTAATGCTAATGTTTCAACTACAGTTAACCCTTCGCTTGCTAATTTTTAAAATACATTTCTCCTTCTTTACCCATGCCCTGTCGTATAATTACATATATCTTCGCTGTGTACAAGTATTTCGCTGTGCAATTACTGCTGTGGAGTGCACTGGTTGCACAATCAATTGTAATTAGTGCAGACCCTGATGAGACAGCTCCTATAGGAGCTGTCTCATCTGGGTCTTCACTATTTACAGGTAGGTATATTGACGTGAACAGCAAGCGAAGGGTTAAGACATTTGTTAGCCGTATTTGGCTCTAATAACTTCTGGTAAACAATTCTGTCGAGAAGAGATTAATCTGAGTCTCTGTCCTTTTGGTGATGATCAATTTCAGGTGCATTCGCTTCTACTGTTATTTACCAGTACAACTGTTGCTGTAAAAACAGCAGAGGAGAAGCTCCGCGCACAAAAAAAGAAATTTGCAAATAAAATGGTAATAGTATTGTTCCAAAACTAAACGTTTGTGTTTGCCACAAAGAGATTGAATTGCAGTAGTGTACTAGTGAATGGCAAACCCAGCAGTCAGAATTGCCGATACCAACCTGGCTGGTCATTCGCTCTGTTTGCATCATTAAACGAATAACTAGTTGAATAACCAACTGCCAGCTGATTATTCGCCTCTGTTACCTTGTTTGAATTTTCGCCTGAATTGTCAATACCCACCTGGCCGGGTTCGCATCCTTTACGAATAACCAGTTGAATAACCGATTACCAGCTGGTTATAGAATTACCAATTACCAATAACCATTTACCTGCCAACTTCATGCACATCCTCAAATATGGAACTGGTGAAATTTTCACTACTTTCGATTTGATCAAGTGTTTGAGAACTACATGTATTCAGCGAGTGATATGACAAACATTCTTGAGAAACTATTGAGCGAGTGACATGACATACGTTCTTGAGAAACTATTGAGCGAGTGACATGACACACGTTCTTGGGAAACTATAGAGCGAGTGACGTGACATAAGTGTTAGAGAAAATATTGAGCGAGTGACATGCCACAAGGGTTTGAGAAACTATTGAGCGAATGACATGACACATTTGCTTGAGAAACTATTGAGCGAGTGAAATGACACACGTTCTTGAGAAATTATTGAGCGAGTGACATGACATACGTTCTTGAGAAACTATTGAGCGAATGACATGCTATAAGTGTTTGAGAAACTATTGAGCGAGTGAAATGACACAAGTGTTAGAGAAACTATTGAGCGAGTGACATGACACAAGGGTTTGAGAAACTATTGAGCGAATGACATGACACATTTTCTTGAGAAACTATTGAGCGAGTGCGATGCTATAAGTGTTTGAGAAACTATTGAGCGAGTGACATGATACAAGTGTTTGAGAAACTATTGAGCGAGTGACAAGACACACGTTCTTGAGAAACTATTGAGCGAGTGACATGCTATAAGTGTTTCAGAAAATATTGAGCGAGTGAAATGACACAAGTTCTTGAGAAACTATTGAGAGAATGACATGACACAAGGGTTTGAGAACTATTGAGCGGGTGACATGATACAAGTGTTTGAGAAACTATTGAGCGAGTGACATGACACATTTTCTTGAGAAACTATTGAGCGAGTGACATGCTATAAGTGTTTGAGAAACTATTGAGCGAGTGACATGATACAAGTGTTTGAGAAACTATTGAGCGAGTGAAATGACACACGTTCTTGAGAAACTATTGAGCGAGTGACATGACATACGTTCTTGAGAAACTATTGAGCGAGTGACATGACACACGTTCTTGGGAAACTATAGAGCGAGTGACGTGACATAAGTGTTAGAGAAAATATTGAGCGAGTGACATGCCACAAGGGTTTGAGAAACTATTGAGAACTACATGTATTCAGCGAGTGATATGACAAACATTCTTGAGAAACTATTGAGCGAGTGACATGACATACGTTCTTGAGAAACTATTGAGCGAGTGACATGACACACGTTCTTGGGAAACTATAGAGCGAGTGACGTGACATAAGTGTTAGAGAAAATATTGAGCGAGTGACATGCCACAAGGGTTTGAGAAACTATTGAGCGAATGACATGACACATTTGCTTGAGAAACTATTGAGCGAGTGAAATGACACACGTTCTTGAGAAATTATTGAGCGAGTGACATGACATACGTTCTTGAGAAACTATTGAGCGAATGACATGCTATAAGTGTTTGAGAAACTATTGAGCGAGTGAAATGACACAAGTGTTAGAGAAACTATTGAGCGAGTGACATGACACAAGGGTTTGAGAAACTATTGAGCGAATGACATGACACATTTTCTTGAGAAACTATTGAGCGAGTGCGATGCTATAAGTGTTTGAGAAACTATTGAGCGAGTGACATGCTATAAGTGTTTGAGAAACTATTGAGCGAGTGACATGATACAAGTGTTTGAGAAACTATTGAGCGAGTGACAAGACACACGTTCTTGAGAAACTATTGAGCGAGTAACATGCTATAAGTGTTTCAGAAACTATTGAGCGAGTGAAATGACACAAGTTCTTGAGAAACTATTGAGAGAATGACATGACACAAGGGTTTGAGAACTATTGAGCGAGTGACATGATACAAGTGTTTGAGAAACTATTGAGCGAGTGACATGACACATTTTCTTGAGAAACTATTGAGTGAGTGACATGCTATAAGTGTTTGAGAAACTATTGAGCGAGTGAAATGACACAAGTGTTAGAGAAACTATTGAGCGAGTGACATGACACAAGGGTTTGAGAAACTATTGAGCGAATGACATGACACATTTCTTTGAGAAACTATTGAGCGAGTGACATGATACAAATGTTTGAGAACCTAATGAGCGAGTGACATAGCACATTTTCTTGAGAAACTATTGAGCGAGTGACATGACACAATCTCTTGATAAACTATTCAGTGAGTGACATGATACAAGTTCTTGAGAAACTATTGAGCGAGTGACATGACACAAGGGTTTGAGAAACTATTGAGCGAATGACATGCCACAAGGGTTTGAGAAACTATTGAGCGAATGACATGACACATTTGCTTGAGAAACTATTGAGCGAGTGAAATGACACACGTTCTTGAGAAATTATTGAGCGAGTGACATGACATACGTTCTTGAGAAACTATTGAGCGAATGACATGCTATAAGTGTTTGAGAAACTATTGAGCGAGTGAAATGACACAAGTGTTAGAGAAACTATTGAGCGAGTGACATGACACAAGGGTTTGAGAAACTATTGAGCGAATGACATGACACATTTTCTTGAGAAACTATTGAGCGAGTGCGATGCTATAAGTGTTTGAGAAACTATTGAGCGAGTGACATGCTATAAGTGTTTGAGAAACTATTGAGCGAGTGACATGATACAAGTGTTTGAGAAACTATTGAGCGAGTGACAAGACACACGTTCTTGAGAAACTATTGAGCGAGTAACATGCTATAAGTGTTTCAGAAACTATTGAGCGAGTGAAATGACACAAGTTCTTGAGAAACTATTGAGAGAATGACATGACACAAGGGTTTGAGAACTATTGAGCGAGTGACATGATACAAGTGTTTGAGAAACTATTGAGCGAGTGACATGACACATTTTCTTGAGAAACTATTGAGTGAGTGACATGCTATAAGTGTTTGAGAAACTATTGAGCGAGTGAAATGACACAAGTGTTAGAGAAACTATTGAGCGAGTGACATGACACAAGGGTTTGAGAAACTATTGAGCGAATGACATGACACATTTCTTTGAGAAACTATTGAGCGAGTGACATGATACAAATGTTTGAGAACCTAATGAGCGAGTGACATAGCACATTTTCTTGAGAAACTATTGAGCGAGTGACATGACACAATCTCTTGATAAACTATTCAGTGAGTGACATGATACAAGTTCTTGAGAAACTATTGAGCGAGTGACATGACACAAGGGTTTGAGAAACTATTGAGCGAATGACATGATACAAGGGTTTGAGAAACTATTGAGAGAATGACATGACACATTTTCTTGAGAAACTATTGAGCGAGTGACATGACACAAGGGTTTGAGAAACTATTGAGCGAATGACATGACACATTGTCTTGAGAAACTATTGAGCGAGTGAACTGCTATAAGTGTTTGAGAAACTACTGAGCGAGTGACATGCTATAAGTGTTTGAGTAACTATTGAGCGAGAGACATTATACAAGTGTTTGAGAAACTATTGAGCGAGTGAAATGACACACGTTCTTGAGAAACTATTGAGCGAGTGACATGATACAAGTGTTTGAGAAACTGTTGAGCGCGTGACATGCTATAAGTGTTTGAGAAACTATTGAGCGAGTGACATGCTATAAGTGTTTGAGAAACTATTGAGCGATAGACATTATACAAGTGTTTGAGAAACTATTGAGCGAGTGAAATGACACACGTTCTTGAGAAACTATTGAGCGAGTGAAATGACACAAGTGTTAGAGAAACTATTGAGCGAATGACATGACACAAGGGTTTGAGAAACTATTGAGCGAATGACATGACACAATTTTCTTGAGAAACTATTGAGCGAGTGGCATGATACAAGTGTTTTAGAAACTAATGAGCGAGTGACATAGCACATTTTCTTGAGAAACTATTGAGTGAGTGACATGACACATTTCCTTGAGAAACTATTCAGCGAGTGACATGATACAAGTTCTTGAGAAACTATTGAGCGAGTGAAATGACACAAGGGTTTGAGAAACTATTGAGCGAGTGAAATGACACACGTTCTTGAGAAACTATTGAGCGAGTGACATGGTACAAGTGTTTGAGAAACTATTGAGCGAGTGACATGACACACGGGTTTGAGAAACTATTGAGCGAATGACATGACACAAAGGTTTGAGAAACTATTGAGCGAGTGACATGATACAAGTGTTTGAGAACTATTGAGCGAGTGACATGATACATGTTCTTGAGACACTATTGAGCGAGTGACATGCTATAAGTGTTTGAGAAACTATTGAGCGAATGACATGCTATAAGTGTTTGAGAAATTATTGATCGAGCGACATGATACAAGTGTTTGAGGAACTATTGAGCGAATGACATTACACATTTTCTTGAGAAACTAATGAGCGAGGGACATGCCAGAAGTGTTTGAGAAACTATTGAGCGAGTGACATGACACAAGGGTTTGAGAAACTATTGAGCGAATGACATGACACATTTGCATGAGAAACTATTGAGCGAGTGACATGATACAAGTGTTTCAGAAACTAATGAGCGAGTGACATAGCACATTTTCTTGAGAAACTATTGAGCGAATGACATGATACAAGGGTTTGAGAAACTATTGAGCGAATGACATGACACATTTTCTTGAGAAACTATTGAGCGAGTGACATGGCACAAGGGTTTGAGAAACTATTGAGCGAATGACATGACACATTGTCTTGAGAAACTATTGAGCGAGTGACATGATACAAGTGTTTGAGAAACTATTGAGCGAGTGACATGACACACGTTCTTGAGAAACTATTGAGCGAATGACATAACACATTTTCTTGAGAAACTATTGAGCGAGTGACATGCTACAAGTGTTTGAGAAACTATTGGGCGAGTGACATGATACAAGTGTTTGAGAAATTATTGAGCGAGTGACATGACACACGTTCTTGAGAAACTATTGAGCGAGTGACATGATACAAGTTCTTGAGAAACTATTGAGCGAGTGACATGGTACACGTTCTTGAGATACTAATGAGCGAGTGACATGACACAAGGGTTTGAGAAACTATTGAGCGAGTGACATGACACAAGGGTTTGAGAAACTATTGAGCGAGTGACATGACACATTTTCTTGATAAACTATTGAGCGAGTGACATGATACAAGTGTTTGAGAAACTATTGAGCGAGTGACATGACACAAGGGATTGAGAAACTATTGGCACAATGTCCAATACTTTGGACACTAGTGGGATACCGAGTTACTTGGTGTCTCATCTTGGTTCAAACTGTTTACATAAAACGACTCAGTGGCATTTTAACTATACATTGTATAAAATAGTTACAAGTATTATTCTTTCGATCAATTACACAAAGTCTGTTCAAAACGCTAACCTAACCGGAGAATTACAGTGACAATGTTCTTCATGCAGAGAATACTGCCTGAATTTGAAACACTTGGTCCATATGGTTCGTTACAATGTCCGTGGCCAAGTAGGTCTTCTTAGCTTTGGAAAAGAGTATACTGTCGGAAAGAATCGACATAATTGTTCTTTAGAAGTGGAGCTTCCTTCTGGGAAATTTCGGGGTTTGAATTTGGTTTACCGAACTTCAATACAAGGCTACAGCACTAAGGTCTGTTACGAGTATGTCAAGTTGTTACAGGATACTGAACGACACAGTTAAGTAGACATACGTGACCACCGTGATTAGCTGAAAACAAGAAATACATGTATCATAGCGTAAATAATGTACACTATGTGATAAAGGACAAAATGGTTGGAAGTATTCTAAACACTAAATAACATGTGTTTCTGATCTTTTCATATAGTAGAACCTTTCTTAAGCGGTCATCAAGAAGATCTAATTATGGGTCTGTAAGGCAGGTGACAGGTCACTTAATGCAGGTCAAAAATAACACAGAAAGCTCTATAGGAGCCTTACTGCATTACATCTGCCCTGCATTAAGCAACCAACTGCTTTTAACACCCCTGTGTTCAATAAATGAATGGCCGCTTAGGACGGGTTCTACTGTAAACTAAACCGTTAGATAAAACACTATAAGATGTTTATGTATATGTAATAAAAGCCAAACTGAACAAAGAACCAGACTTGGTAGATCGAACAGAAGTGACAGCTGACGAAGTAATTTACTCATCACAATTATTGTCGAACCGCATATAATATGTGTACAAAACAAACCAACATTAACTAACAGAAACTAAGGGCTACCACGGGGTTTAACCCACAGGCTCCTGTTATAGCAACCTCTACACGGATTTCAGTGAACTATATTTGTACAAGCTTTGGGGTCTTGCCAACATTCACCTTCTATGTGTTTCGATCATTAATCCTTCGCTTGCTGAATTTTAAAATACATTTCTCCTTATTTACCCATGCCCTGTTGTATAATTACATATAGCTTCACAATTATTTCGCTTTGCAATCGCTGCTGTGGAGTGCACTGGTTGCACAATCAACTTGTAAATAGTGCAGACCCTGATGAGACAGCTCATGCAGGAGCTGTCTCATCTTGGTCTTCACTATTTACAGGTAGGTATATTGACGTGAATAGCAAGCGAATGGTTAATCGTTATCCCCGCTATTCGCGACCTGACTCGCATTTGTAAACAATTTGGATCCAGATGAGAGGAAGAGTAACCCGGCATCTCATCAGCACCCTAGCTGTTGTACGCTCGGTCAATAATTTCTAATAGACCTGAATAGGAATTAGTCAAAATTGCTCCTGATCGAAATTTGAACAGCCATTTATTTTGATCATTGCGGGGCAAAGGTTTGGAGACTTCCCAGAGCACACTAACGCCCTTGATGAACAAATCAAGTTAACACCAGACGTATAGGAAGTTGGAACGTAGCCCGCGCCCTTGCATGTGTTTGTAATGGTTCGACTAAGGTTACAGTGTACAGTGCTCCCTCCCTACAACGACCCTCTCAATAACGATTCCCTCATTACAACAACGCATGCCACTGTATCCGAAACAACAAGGCTCCAGAAACAACCTTTTTCCATCGTATTTTCTTTATGCCTCCATCAAACCCTATGTTGTGACCACTCTTTAGAATCGTCACAAAGTGACGATTCTAAAGAGTGGTCACAACATAGGGTTTGATTGAGGCAGAACGGTTTTAGTTCTCGAAATACACCTTATCTGGGGATCTGCAAACAAGCTAATTATGTTTGATTTTCCCTCCCTATAACAACTCCCTCTGAACAACACATACAATATTCGTATCCCAAAGGGTGTCGTTGTAGAGAGGGAGCACTGTACAAGAAGCCAGATCACACAACCAGTACCAGCCAGTACTAACCAGATTTCAACTAGCCAATTACATCTTGAAAAGTCATGTAAGGTATACTGACAATATAAATATGAATTAAATTAATGTTATATCATTACAAATAAACGTAGGAAACGTACGGCTATGGCCATAGCATACAGTGTAGCATGATAGCTATCTGACCTTCATCTACTCTGTTTGTAAAGCCGTAAAGCAGTAGAACCTGTCTTTTAACACTCCTATGCCCAATAAATGATTGACCACATAGGACATATTCTACTGTAAATGGGTAAAGCCAAACTGTTCTTGATATTTTACACAGAGCAAACATTTCAAATTTGTCTAATCAGAGTCAGAACCAACTCTGTTATTTCTTTTTTCTCGTTTCTGCTTTTGCCTTCGAAGGATCTCATACTATCTCCTCAGTTTTTGATAAATTTTGACAACTTTCGGTGCGATGAAGCCTTTGAAAAACTATTAATCAAGTGTAAACCACATTGGATCCCAAGTATTTCGGCGTCTCATCTGGATCAACACTGTTTGCAAATGCGAGTCATGTCGTGGATAGTGACATAAGGGTTCACAACCAGTGGTTATTCAAAATGTATGTATGCAGTGAAACAAACAAATCAACTACTCCAAACAAACAATCGCAAGCAAAACAGAAATTAAAAGAGGGGTGTTGTTGATTTGTGTCATTCTATGGAAATAATGGCCAGCTGCCATGTCATGTCTCATTAGTTTCTGTTCTTCAGATGTTCTGGAGATGTTTCCATGTATATCATCTACTGCGCATATTGCATCCATCACATAGAGTACATTGCCGGAACTGCTCATCATTGGGATAAGTAGTGCTTCCTTTTTGCGTATACTTTGTAAACCAAACATTAATACAACAACTTCAGAAATATGATAAACCATTTAGCCTATTGTTTCCTGTTCTAGAAACCAGTATTTCCGATAATATACTGATTTGTGGAGAAAGTAGCTTAAATACAAGAAATGGAAGTTGGGAAGGTAGGAAAGATGCCAACTATAGTTAGTCAAACGCATTAATGCAGAAACAGTTGACTAGTTTACCGTTATAAGTGACAATGACTGTGTTGGTGAAATAACACAAGCCCTACACGTGAGCATGAAAGCAAACCTGGCCAGGCATGCTTAGGCTAATTGTCATAACACCGGACATAAAATCAAAGCGTTACAGACGCTGCAGTATTCTTTGCATGGGAACAATTTTTATACCCCCCTTTTGAAAAAATGGGGGTATATTGCTTTGCACATGTCGGTCGGTCGGTCGGTCTGTCGGTCGGTCCGTCGGTAGATCGATGGTTTCCGAACGATAACTAATAAACGACTAGGCATAGAATCATCAAACTTGCTGTGGTGGTTGGTCATGACAAGTAGATGATCCTTATTGTTTTTGAGGTCACTAGGTCAAAGGTCAAGGTCACCATGACCTAAAATGGTGAAATAGTTTCCGATCAATAACTGCTCAAGGGTTTGGCTTGGGATCTTCAAACTTGCTGTGGTGGTTGGTCATGACGACTAGATGACCCCTATTCGTTATGAGGTCACTAGGTCAAAGGCCAAGGTCACCATGACCTTAACTGGTTAAATGGTTTCCGATCAATAACTGCTCAAGGGCTTAGCTTAGAAACTTCAAACTTGCTGTGGTATTTGGTCATGACAACTAGATGACCTCTATTGTTTTGGAGGTCACTAGGTCAAAGGTCAAGGTCACCATGACCTTAACTGGTAAAATGGTTTCTGATCAATAACTGCTCAAGGATTTGGCTTAGGATCTTCAAATTTGCTGTGGTGGTTGGTCATGACAACTAGATGAGCCCTGTTGTTTTTAGGTCACTAGGGCAAAGGTCAAGGTCACCATGACCTTAACTGGTGAAATCATTTGCGATCAATAACTGCTCAAGGGTTTGGCTTAGGATCTTCAAATTTGCTGTGGTCGTTGGTCATGACCACTAGATGACCCCTATTATTTTTGAGGTCACTAGGTCAAAGGTCAAGGTCACCATGACCTTAAATGGTTTCCGATCAATAACTGCTCAAGGGTTTGGCTTAGAATCTTCAACCTTCCTGCGGTAGTTGGTCATGACAACTGGATGACCCCTATTGTTTTTGAGGTCACTAGGTCAAAGTCACCATTACCTTAATTGGTAAAATGGTTTCTGATCAATAACTGCTCAAGGGTTTGGCTTAGGATCTTCAATTTTGCTTAGGTGGTTAGTCATGACAACTAGATGAACCCTGTTGTTTTTTAGGTCACTAGGTCAAAGGTCAAGGTCACCATGACCTTAACTGGTGAAATGGTTTGGAATCAATAACTGCTCAAAGGTTTGGCTGAGGATCTTCAAACTTGCTGTGATGGTTGGTCATGACATCTAGATGAGCCCTGTTGTTTTTGAGGTCACTAGGTCAAAGGTCAAGGTCACCATGACCTTAACTGGTTAAATGGTTTCCAATCAATAACTGCTCAAGGGTTTGGCTTAGGATCTTCAAACTTGCTGTGGTGGTTAATCATGACAACTAGATGACCCCTATTGATTTTGAGGTCACTAGGTCATCATAACCGTAACTGATGAAATGGTTTCCAATTAATAACTGCTCAATGGTTTGGTTCGGGATCTTCAAACTTGCTATGGTAGTTGGTCGTGATCACTAGATGATCCCTATAGCTGTTGAAGTCACTAGGTCAAAGGTCAAGGTCACCACGACCTTAACTTGTGAAATGATTTCAGATCAATAAATGATAAGTGGTTTGGCTTAGGATCTTCAAAGTTGCTGTGGTGATTAGTCATGACCGCTAGATGTCCTCTATAGTTGAGGTCACTAGATCAAAGGTCAGGGGTCTGGGGGTAGACATGTTTTACAAACATCTCTTGTTTGAAAATAAATTTTCTGATAATTGGCATACAATAGCGGGTCTAGAAGAGAAGCGATTCGATCTAACATACTTTCTAGTGAGTGATTCAGTTGCAGCTGACATTTCGGTCGTTTCCCGCTATACTTATCAAACTGACCACTCGGAGTTGCTTTCCAAGTTATGGGTGTGGTTACCTAATCGCTTGCATAAGGTCATCCAACGCGCACTCCTTTATTCATTGAGTATCCTCTGGCAGAATAATTTAATTCATATTATGGTCACATGATTTCACATTGAGCCTAATATTTGTATATTGTGCACACTCCTTACACATGGGACTTTCTTTGTGGACTTTCTTACACAAACTAAACCAAAGCATTTTCATATCAGAAATAGTATATCTTGATTGTTTCCGGATGTCATGTTAATAAACGCCTTTTGAATCTATCAAATGCACGTCAATGACTTGTACTAGACTGCCATGCGGAATGGCGCTGGTCAGGTCGGCGCGAGTAGCATGTGGCCGACACGAGAATACACCTATAACTTACGCAAAGACTACAATAATACCTTCTCAATTCAGAAGACATTTAGACATTTGGGAAAGGAAGACGAAAGCGGCCCTAACCAAGTCGTACAACATATGCTATACATGGGGCTACCAGTGGTGTACAGCAGTATCCTTCATATCACATGTCCCATACATGGGGCTACCAGTGATGTACAGCAGTATCCTTCATATCACATGTCCCATACATGGAGCTACCAGTGGTGTACAGCAGTATCCTTCATATCACATGTCCCATACATGGAGCTACCAGTGGTGTACAGCAGTATCCTTCATATCACATGTCCCATTTATGTTACATGTATGTGACCAATAGGCAAGGCGAAGAGAGTTCGCCCAATATTAAAACTTGTGAGTTCGACTCTGAGTACATTCTCATATATCTGATTGGTCAAATGTTGAGCTTGCGCAAGATCTGACCAATCGGATGCTTTAGAATGAACTCAGACTCAAACAAAACGGTTTCAAGACTGAATCAATGAAATATACAGACAGACTGAATCCCGGTCCATGCTTATAAAACGTTTAGTTGAGTCTGAGTTCGTTCTCAAGTTTTTGATTGGTCAGATTTAAGCCTCTGGCTCAAATCTGACCAATCAAAAGCTTGATAACTCAAATCTGACCAATCAAAAGCTTGAGAAACTGAACAAGGAAATGCTATTTTGCAATGTACTCTTTCAACGGTGAATTTTCAAATGACTATTCCAAAATTCAAACAGGTCAAGCTTACCGTGAATATCCAGGTAGTTTTAAGAGTAAAGTGTAAACTTTACAAACCGTGCATACCCTGGTGAAACAACCCTATATGTATGTATACTCCGTCATTAAAAATCTAATGGATATTCTTGGTGGCATTATTTCTTGCCTCAGTATTTATGAGGTAGATGTTTCATGACGCGTTTCCTCACCACATTCAGAATTTGCGCCAGTTTATGGTAACTTCCAGTATATGACGGTCGCAACAGTTTCTGCCATGACCAAACGGTCATGTTTAATTAAAGGTACAACGGCTGAACATGGCGAACAAATGACTTCCGTATAAACTGTATGTCTACCTGTTTGACTGTAGATAAGGTGTAGTGTGCCGATCTATTGAAACTCTTATTTCTCAGCCAAACCTATTTCTAACTGCAACTTATTGGACTCTAATGAGCTGCATCATTATAAAGTATGGCGGAGGAAAATTAAAATAAGTTTAATTAGAGTTCTATATAAGCATCTTATTTACAAAGCTGTGGTAAATTCAGCTTCCAAATGCGAGGTGCCTTGCATTTCTTCCAAGAACATGATCAGGGTGTCTAACAATGGGTCTTGGTCAGACGCCGAGTTATTCGGCTTCTCATCTGAATTCAAACTATTGCAAAGGTCATTCGCTCCTACCCTGCTGTGTAAAATGTTAAATAGAAATAAATAGACGCAAGACGGAAAACCCAATATAAATACGGACATTATCGCGTGTGTTGTGCAATGATGACTTGCGATCTAATTATAACTTACTATATGTATAGAGTTTTAAAACCAAGTCGCAGATAGCAAGGCTAGTACATAGTTGAGTTGGGTACACGTAAGTAGAAATTAAAAGAGTACAGTAAAACCTCTATATAACGCCCACTAAATTATATTAATTAGCTGGTATTTAGGGCAGGTGGCTGCTTAAAGCTTAAAGCAAGGTGAAAGTAAAACAGAACGCTCCTATAGGAGCGTTCTCTTTTACTTTCACCTTGCTTTAAGCAGCCACATGCCTTTAACACAAAATACTTGATGCAATTTAGTGGCCGTTATAGAGATAATTTACTGTAATGTATACGTATATTCCTTTCGCCGAATGAAAATTTTATTTTCTCAATCTGTGCAGAAATTTTAGGCTGTTGGTGTTTCAAATGTTGCAACGCTGAATTTCAAATGCGACTATTCCAAAATTCAAACACACTAAACTTACATGACAAACAGTGCGACTCCCGATGATATTAAAGAAAGGGTTAATGTTGAATCCATTCAGTACACGTGACAGGGTATAATTTACCAATTGACTCAGAATAACAATCAGCGGGGACTGATCAGAGGGGTCCTCTATAAACCCTCTGGTCAGGATATTCACTGTTTGCAAATGAAAGCTAGCCAGCCTGTTTCTTGCAATCAAACGGTTAGTACAGACATAAGTGCTATTTATAAATGAAAGGTAAATTGATACAGAGCCAGTTTGTGCTTCTTAGTCACTGGTAATTTCTACTTATTCATATACACGCTTATTTACGCATTTGCAAACTAAGTAAACGCACATCAGGCTGTGCCTGTAGGAGCCTTCTGGTCAGGGTTTGATCTGTTTCCTTAAGAAATACTATAGATACCTGATTGCACCTGGTTCTAAAGAGCTGTCTGATCTGGTTCTAAAGAGCTATCTGATATAGTTGGTTCTAAGGAGCTATACAAATTGGTTCTATACTGTTTACCTCACATATCATTTTCCAAAGATCGCATCGGCAAAAGAATTCTTGCAGATACAGTAGAACCCCTCTAAACCGGACGTTTAATTAAGTGTAAATATATGACTTGGAGACAGTTGGCAGCTTAATGCGGCGTGAAAGTCCTGCAGAAAGCTCCTCTATGAGTTTCTGCATGACTTTCACCATGCATTAAGCAGTCAACTGCCTTAAAATATCTAAATTATTCTATATTAGACTTCCGGTTTGGAGAGGGGGTTTCCTGTCAAATGCAAAATGTGTTGGTTCATTATTCAAGTCGGCAAGTGCGCTAACAAGTTACAAGACAAGGTTTAATTCTTTTTCCGCGAGTAATAATGAATACCTATGCGTGAATTGATCACTTTATGTATATTCATTAACTCAGGTAAAATTTATTTGAAAAGGACCGTTGGCTTGAACGACAACTGCAGAATGAGACCTACATGTATATAATAAGCAAACAGAGCAGAGCTAGATCAGACGGCTCCTCTGTTTTCAAAGGCTCTTCGAGACGATTCTAAAGAGTGGTCGCGACATAGGGTTTGGTAGTGAAATAAAGAAGTTATTTTTGAAAATGTTTTTAATTTACTCATCTTATGTGGAGCTCTACAAGTTAGATGCCAATGTCAGTCAAGTGGTGAACAGAAGGTCTACAAGTTAGATGCCAATGTCAGTCAAGTGGTGAACAGAAGGTCTACAAGTTAGATGCCAATGTCAGTCAAGTGGTGAACAGAAGCTCTACAAGTTAGATGCCAATGTCAGTCAAGTGGTGAACAGAAGCTCTACAAGTTAGATGCCAATGTCAGTCAAGTGGTGAACAGAAGGTCTACAAGTTAGATGCCAATGTCAGTCAAGTGGTGAACAGAAGCTCTACAAGTTAGATGCCAATGTCAGTCAAGTGGTGAACAGAAGCTCTACAAGTTAGATGCCAATGTCAGTCAAGTGGTGAACAGAAGGATAAACCCTAACCCTAACCCTAACCCTAACCTAAAAAGTGAGTAATTCAGTAGCTGGCGTGTATACTTATATATCAAGATCGATTTAGTTGATCAAATGTGGTGTCTTGCTAAATGCTAATTGTTTTTTGCCAGTTGCTTAATGCCAATTGCTAATTTACAAGTTATCAAATGTCAATTGCTAATCTGCCAGTTGCAAATATTAAATGTCAGTTGCTAAATGCCAGTCACTAATTGCCATTTTGTCATTAATTCTAGTTTCTTTTCTCTGAAGAGTGTTTGTCGGTACCCGGCAACTTTGCCGATACGTTTAGTAGGTCATGTACCACATTCGCATTACATTTTCGGGATCCAAGGATTTGAAAGATCTGCTGGCTTCATTCCACAATATGTTTTGTGTTCTTTATGAATGATATTTTACAGGCATTTTAATGAAATAAGATCATATGGAATGCGAGTTTGGCCATGCCAATTATTAAATGCCAATTGCTCATTTGCCAGTTACCAAATGCTAATATGCTTTTTGTTTTTGCAAGTTGCTAAATGCCAGTTGCTAAATGCTATTTGGTTGTTTTTGCTAATTGCTAAAGGCCAATTGCTAATCTGCCAGTTACCAAATGTCAATGTGTCTGTTGTCAGATGCTTATTTTTTGCCAGTTGCGAAATGTATTATGGAACCAAATAATACACTCCATACGCTCGTACTCTATTATTATTATTTTGTATTTTGTTAGTTTCTCATTTTTACATCCTGTATGTAATGAGAATAAACTGTAATAGTTGTAGTGAGAATAAAATGTAATAGTTGTAGTTGCTAAATGCCAGTTGCTAATTGCAAATTTGTCATTATTTCTAGTTTCTTTTCTTTGAAGAGTGTTTGTCCGACCCAATGATTAGACAGATCGGCGGGCTTCATTCCACAATAAAACAGTAACATGCACAATTTCTGTAGATCTGTACGTGAGAAGAATACGTCCATAAGTTTTTCATTTGGCAAATGGCAGTATAACAAATGGCAAATGGCATGTTCCGACTCGCACTCCATATTCTTGAGATGTTCCAAGAACGTGCCCGGGGTGTAAAACAGTGGATTTTGATATGACGCCAAGTTATGCGAGATCTCATTTGGATTAAAATTTATTTGCGTCATTCGCTCATATCGTGCTGTGTAAATGCCTTCTGTAAATAAATGGACCTTACTGTGTTGCAAGGTTGAATGGGACCTTAACCCGTTCTTCTATAAACACACCTTTCTACGCCTCGGTAAAATTCATTTTTTGAAACCATTGTGATAAATATCACAATGGTTTAAAAACTACACAGTTCTAAAAATTTCCATTTCTCTAGTAATTTTTCCTTCCGGTAGATTTATTCAAAGAGGTTGGATCTAAAAATAACCTATGAGGGAATAGGGTAATATAGTTTGCTTTAAAAAATCAGTAATGCTGTTAAGAAATGTAAATTTTTTTTTTAGAGATTTAAGCATAAACTAATTAAAAAGGTACAAGTCTGCGTCTTTTCGACGGGAGACATTACTTTTCTTAATTTGCGATGTAAAGGTTGGTACAAACAAATGTCGCAATTAAGCTTTTTCATATCATATAAGGATGCTACTCTGCCTGTTCTTTAGACCTAATCTCTTTGAATTAATCTACCGAATAGGATCATTTACCTATAGAAAAGGAGAAATTTAGAATTGTGTAGTTTTGAAACCATTGTGATAAATAGATCATATGCTCTTATGGAGCAAATGCTCTATTTATCACAATGGTTTCAAAATATGAGTTTCACAGAGGCGCAAAAAGACGTCAGTGGGAGAGAATGGGTTAATCTTTTTCATATCGTATAAGGATGCTACACTGCCTGTTAAAGAGCTGTACAGCAGCGGTCACTTGACATAACATACACGCCCCATGGAGAGTCATGTTTTCAGTGTTTTGTAACCAGTGTTCAGACAGAATAGTCATCGTGGCACACGCATGAATATTATTCACTTAATATTTAAAAGGTAAAACTTTGAAACAGAATTGTTGGCTTAGACCAAAACTGTAGGGTCAGATCTTTTAAAGTTCATAATCAAACGGCGTAGATCCTGTACATATGGTTCCTACAGGAGCCGTCTGATATGGGTCTACTCTGTTTGCGAAAGCGTTCATATGAAAGGAATGGTTAATATCGAGTCCAGAATGGCATTGTATAATTTTCTAAATGACTTAGAATAACAATCAGTGCAGACCCTGATCATAGGGTTCTAGGAACCCTCTGGTCTGTGTATTTATTGTTTACAAATGACAACCAACTGGTTTTCCGCATTCAAGGGTTAATGAGAAATGTACTGTCATTGCTATTTATAATGAGTTATAAATACAATCAGTGCAAGTGGTACATTTCACTCTAACCTACAAGTTCAATATGCTCCTTAAACGTCTAGACCCAGAGATTCTATTACAGAGCTACATGATCTGGGTCTGTACTGTTTTACTTCACAGATTATTTTCCAAGGGTCACATCGGCAGATACACCGTTTCAAATGCAACTTAAGTTGGTCAATTGTACAAATATTGGCAAGCGCAGTTAAGTTGAGGTTTACATGGTAATTAGTTCTAAGTATTCTGTTCTCTTAATGAATACGTGATGCATATTAACCCATTCCTCCTAGAATATTTAGGTCCAGCCTCTTTGATCGAATCTACCGAAAATGAGCATTTACTACAGAAAAGGGAAACATTTAGAAATGTATAGTTTTTAAACCATTGTGAATAAAGCATTTGTTCCTATGGAGCAAATGCCTTATTTATCACAATGGTTTCAATAATTACTTGTACATGGTCGCCAAAAGGCGTCAGGAGGAGAGAAATGGTTAACCCTTCGCTTGCTAAATTTTAAAATACATTTCTCCTTCTTTACCCATGCCCTGTTGTATAATTACATATATATTCACTGTGTACACGTATTTCGCTGCGCAATCACTGCTGTGGAGTGCACTGGTTGCACAACTAACTTGTAAATAGTGCAGACCCTGATGAGACAGCTCCTGCAGGAGCTGTCTCATCTGGGTCTTCACTATTTACAGGTAGGTATATTGACGCGATTAGCAAGCGAAGGGTTAAGAGGACTTTCTGTTGGTAAGGCTATTGATGAGTAAGCATTTGAGTGATAGATATTCAAAGTGGAAAGGTCTATCAGTGACTGACTATATATTCAATTTAGTATGATGGGATTGATTTAACTATATGATCTTGTATGGGATAAATAGTGAACATGTTGATCAGAGGACGCCAACCTGAACTCTCCCTCTGATCTGGGTCTACACCGTACGCAAATACCATTACACCGGTTTCTCTCATTAAAAAGGTTAACTTATAGATGTAAGTAATGAAGAATCTATTCAGAGGAAAATCTAAGGAATTATTATCTGTTTAAACACTGTTAGTGTGAACGTGCAAATGCTAAGCATCCCATAATTTAGCTGATTTACGGTTTCCATATCATTTCAAATAAGTTCATTGTACTTGTAGCATTTAGCCCTTACCCTACTGTGACAAAAACTGTCTCCTCCAATTGGGATCTGGTGTAGTTCCGGTCAAGCTTTTGAGGCACTACCGACCAAGTGTCAAACAGCTTGGACATTGATGAGACGCAGATTTACTCGATCTCTTCCGGATCCAAGCTGTTTGCAAATGTTATTTAGGTTGTGAATAGCAGGATAACATTTTAAGAGTTAACAATTGAAATCAACAGCTGCCGTGTATACTCAATAGCTGAAATGTATACAGTAAAAACCTTCTAAACCGGAATTCCAGTAGAGAAGAACTTTAGTAGAGAAGAACTAAGATACTTTAGGCAGGTGACTGCTTAATGCAGGGTGTGCTAGAGAAGCTTTCTGTATAACTTTCACCACGCATTTAGCTGCCATCTGTCTACAAGACCGATATTTATGCTAAATTGAATGTCCAGTTTAGAGTGGGTTTACTGTACTTATATATCAAGATCAACTCAAGGTGAAGCGACGATGCAGGTCATGGTTAAGTTCATTATTCGAATCAATAGCTAGCGTCTATACTCATATATCAGAATCAACTCAAGGTGAAGCGATCCAATCGGTAATACTTAGTTTACTGGAATTGTCTGTGGTCATCCCGTATTATATATGGCAGTTGCCGTGGGAGTCTGAACTATCAGACATTTACAACAGTATAGATCTAAATCAGGCATCGAACAGAACTACACAGTGTTCACCTCATCAGTGGCTGCATAGTCTACTGTCACTACAAACGATGCATACCTTCAACAGATGCCTCTTTTGTAGCACAGCCTTTAAGCTAGGTCTACTCTGTCTGTAAATATTTCACATTATGTTAAACATACATTTCATTTTATGTCCAAACCACGATCATGGTATCAGTGTGGGCAAAACATCCGCTTCCAACAATTCAACAACAATGGATACTTTCATTAGATTTGACGCAAAACGAGTGGTTTGTTGACAAATGGCAATACGGCGTCCTGGCTCCGAGGTTATAAAGTGTGAGTCTGATTTCATTCTCAAGTACACGTATCTGAATGGTCAGATTATGAGTTTGCTCAAAATCTGACCAATCAGATGCTTGGGGATGAGATGGGAATTTTCGCATGTATAGGATTTTGAATTTACTCAAGAGAATATTTTATAACCCAGGACAGGTCTAATTTTAAATTTAAATTTATTTGACATTGCTATTCATCGTTCTTATTATTCTGATATGCACATGGCGATACTATTTTAACCCATTCAGCCCTGAGAATAGTTCATATACAAAATCCATTAAATCATTGCCTTTTTTATTTCTATAAGGCGTTATTTCTTCAATTATTTTTAAAGAAATGTCACCAATGTAAAATCATTGCCTTTTTTATTTCTAAAAGGCGTTATTTCTTCAATTATTTTTAAAGAAATGTCACCAGTTTAAAATGAGTTTGATGAGATGCCGTATTACTCGGGGTTTCATCTGGATCCAAATGTTTGCAAATGTAATCCCAAATTCGCCAAGGACTGAATGGACCCCCGTATAATATCGTTTGCTTTCGTATCAGATTCGGGTGATCCTCTTAGCCCTTTATGGCTATACATGCTGATATATAAAACAAATCAAAGCAGGAGTCTAGCCCAGACAACTACAGCAGAACTTGGCTTAAGCGGTCATCAAAAATATGTCTAACTGTGCGTCTGTAAGGCAGGTGGTAGCTGCATACAGGTAACATGTAATGCAGAAAGCATTGATGTTGCCCTGCATTTGCAACCATCTGCTTTTTAACCCTCTTTCCCTGTTCTGTATTCATGTAAGAAATAATAGGAACATGAATATTTATTAGCTCAATATTTATAATATACACGTTTCAAGAGAATTGTTTGCTTTGACAAAAGTTGTATAATCATATAATGTCAAAAGCAAACAGAGCAGACCGTGATCAGACGACTCCTGTAGAAGTCGTCTGAGCTAGGCTCACTCTGTTTGCAAATGCGTGAAAACGTATTTATGTTCAATAAATGAATGACCACTTAGGACAGGCTCTACTGTATACGTGTAGTTAGGCTCTACTACACCACAGAAAAACCCTTGCCCCACTGTGAAAAAGTAAGGTCTGCTTAAATTTGAATCTGGTCACGTGCAAGAGTAACTATTTTCGGTTCGTTCAAACGTTTGAGAAACAGCCGATCGAGTGTCAAACTGCTCGGATCCTGTCGAGACGCTGAGTTACTCGACGTATTATCTTGATTCTAGTTGTTTGCAAATGAGAGTCAGGTCTTTAGAGTTAAGAGCGATTACGATAGAGGATTATCAATCGTTAAAGGGATGGGATAACGACGTTGCTCGAATTTTATCTTAATTCAGACTGTACTTAACAGTTATCAAATTGTGTGCAACAGTGTTATCCCAACTCCGTGCATACTCGTGGCAAGGTTAGTTTGATGAAATTTGATGATAGAAAATATACAATTTTAATTCTGTTCTGAGATATTCATAGAAGTCCTGTCGTAGGCGGATGCGCTTACTCGTACGTAACAGCAAACCCATTGACATATCAATGGTAATTTCTCAGAAACCAATTCGTCTCGTAGTATAATAATATGATATTCACTCAAACAATACTAATATTGGTGTATAAATAGGAAAATAGCCATTGTTTCAAGTTATCTGTTTATAAATATAATACAGAGTGTAAGGTGATTGGTGTTGGCCTGTTATTGTATGAAGGCACCTTAACCCCTTACTCTATATATAGCCATGTTATGAATAGTGACGTCATGAATACAAATTAGATACGCCATGTACAGTCATGTAAGAAATAATGACACCACAAATACGAGTTAGATTGACACAGGAATGTTTGGTAGTAGTATAAACAGTACAAATGTACATTCATATCTTTATTGTTTCATAAGCAAATGGACAAACCCTGATCAGACGACTCCTACAGGATCGGCGTATGTACGTCCAGTACGTCGAGCGTGAACCTTACATAATGCAAAATGGTAAAATGAAAGGCTCCATTGAAATGCTGCTGCATTACATTCTCTCTGGAGATCGACGTTTTTACAGTGAAAATCATTTAACCCATTCCTTTGAAGACTATTCTTAGACCCAACCTCATTGAATAAATATACCGAAAAGCAGCATTTACAAGAGAAAGGGAAACTTTTAGAATTGTATAGTTTTGAAACCATTGTGATAAATAGAACATTTGCTCCTATGGAGCAAATGTTCTATTTACCACAATGGTTTCACAAATGACTTTTACAGTAGCGCCAAAAGGTAGAAGAGAATGTGTTAAAGTTAACACCAAAAATGAAGTATAAATTGGGGTTCTAAAGCAGGCAGAAGCACAAGAAAAAACGCTTGCTATGCCGAAAGCTTCTGCAGGAGTTTTCTGCATTACGTTTGTCCTGCATTAATTATCTCTTTCATATAACACCCTTTCCGCGCAAATGCAAACAGAGTAGACCAAAAATCAGACGACTCTAGGAGCCATCTGATCAGGGTCTGCTCTGTTTGCTTATGAAATTATAATAAATCTTATTCTTCAGTTTCTACCCAAGCCAAATAATCCCGTGAATATATGCCATTGTAAAATTTCTACTAAAGAGAATTCATGATGTTATTATTTCTTAAATGAATACTGAAACGGGAAAAGGTTAGCCCTTTCACCGCCGCAGTCGCATAAATGCACCACGACAAATAGTGCAGTCCCAGATCAGACGCCGCCTTTTCAATGCGGCGTCTGATCAGGGACTACACTATTTGTCTCAAACTCTATTTCTGTATATGTACTTGATTCCTTTGAAGTTTGCATTTATTTATCTTATTTCCATATTTTACCGAACGAATTAACAAAATTGGACTGCAGACGACAATTAGAAATTTGGCGCCGAAAGGGTTAAGCAACAACCGTTTGGGTCTTCCTCCACCTGTAATTAGCTGGACCTCGGGGTATGACTGGAATACTATTAAAGCGACGTAAACCCCTGTAAAACAATCCAAACAATCTGTTTTTAATGACACGTGTGGTTGTTCTGAAAGTAGTCGCATTAGATGGTGTGTAGGCCTACTGTTCCTTGAGGGTTCAGCGCAAACCTGGTTTAACTACAATGAATTGGGTGAATCTATGATGACTTGAATGTGTATGTAACTCCGGGTCTCACCAGGATCCAAATTCTTTGGCATTGTGATCGTGATTGTCAATAGAAATGAGAGAAATATTATTTCAAATTATCAGGAAACAATGTATTTGATGAATGTTGATAAATATTTAAGAATGTAATCAAAAACGTTTTGCGCAGAGTCAATGATTTTTTTTTATCTATATTTCTATGCAAGCCTTACCAACAAATGTATCTGTATAATACATATGTAGATTTCATTCACTGTAGTGAATCATTACGGGAACAATGTAATTTGTACATCAACTTGTAAAACATGTAGATAGATATGCGGTGTAGTTTGTTCATTGCAACTAATATGTAGTCTAGTCAAGATACACCGTGGCTGTGTGTGCCCCCTTTTGCCGTTACGCGGCTACAATAATTCGGTTTCAATCTGTAATGAATACAGAATACAGAATCCCTCGTGTTCTAACTTTTCCATCTCCGTGTTTCCTTAACGTTTCCTCTCTCCATCTTTCTATATTCCCTCGCCCTTTCAAGAACATAGGCGACCAGGTGTAAAAACACCACATAACAGAACAGAGAAACAGTAAAAACGCATCTTAAGCGACCATCCAAAATAGGTCTAATGTTGTATCCTAAAGGCAGGTTGTATCTTAATGTAAGCTGAAAGTTATGCAGAAAGCTCCCATAAGGGCTTTCTGCATTGCATTGGTCCTACATTAAGATATTGCCTACCTTTGAAGACATCCATCTCTATTCAAGAGGTGTGTTACTGTAACAGTTCATCATTAGATTTCCTTGCATAGTAGCATATCTAGAATCTAACTAATCGCCCTCAAAATTGACGAAATATCCTGTTTTGAGTAGACAAAGTCTTTTTTGTAGCCAAGCTAATAATAAGCGGTGTCTTACGTTCTTAGCATTCGTTTTAGTCTACGTAGATACCACTGTACATGTATACAAATCCTTAAACGGAAAATCAGCCTTTGACCAACTTTGCTGATAAGTTAAAGGCGGACATCGGATTTTGATGTAGCAAAATCACTCAGAAAAACACATCCATGAAACGTATATACAAGGTAAAACATTACCATTGCCACTTTGAATTTAAGTGAAATATTAATGACTTTATAACTATGTATATAACAATGTTTGGCTATTTTACTTTTATATTGGCATGAAAATCTGGAGCGAAACTAGCACATGGTTTATCTTGTCAACTGCAAGTTTCCTGACATTTTCAAGTCAGGACCAAATTTAGTCAAGTACGTGTAATAGTATACATATTATTATAAAACCTTATTTTTTATCAGATAACTAATAGTGGTAAATATAATTTTAAAGCATGCTTATGCGTTTTGTGAAGTTATTCAGCAAAATCAAATTATACTGCTAATATGTCTAATGTGCCCCGTCACTGGAGAAAGTTTTGAAAACTCAGAAATAAAATTGTTTTCAAAAACCAAAATGTACAGGTTATGAAAGGCAGATTTGGAAATATATTAGGAAGCTGACTATGAATTACGTAACACAATTTCAGAAACAAACTGGATTGACTTTTTAAATGAAGACACAAATGCTTATGCATCTAATTTCACTTTTAAGCTTATCTCTCTCATGAAGGAATGTATTCCCAATAAAATTGTAAACATTACACCAAATGAACCGGCTTGGATTAATACATCAATTAAGAGAATGATCAGAGCCAGAAAACGAGCGAAATTATAGAGTTATCTACTTCACCATTGGTTAAAGTTTCGAAAACCGTCTCTCTTATGCGCGGTGCGAACAAGACACGTTATGAACACCTTCATCTGAGAATATGTTATCTAAAGATTGGTGGAAAATACTAAAAAATCTGATCCCTCCAAACGGTAAACCTGTCATGATTTCGTTAAATGATAATGGTAATGTGATTGCAGATAATACAGAGAAAGCAAATCTACTGAATGACTTCTTTCAGACACAAATGGATTTACCCAATATTAAGGATCACCCTCAATTCATTGCTACAGCTGGCAACAATACCCTCGAACAGCACCACGTCACTCTTCTTGAAGTCGCATCGGCCATTAAATCTTAACCCTTTCACTGCCAGTGCCGGATCTGTGATTACATATGCAGACAGTTTGGATCCAGATGAGACGCCGAGTGACTCGGCGTCTCATCAGGATCCAAACTGTTTGTTACTGTTACTATGTTTTAAACAAAAATGAAGAAAATCAAACGAATGAAAATCTGTAGCAGACGATAAAGTTGACAGACGACAGAGTTTGGCAGCGAAAGGGTTAAAGCTGGTAAAGCATCAGGACCAGACCAAATAAACAATTGTGTTTTAAAACAGTCGGCTGTAGAACTTTCTTTACCGCTTGCCAAACTATTCAATACGTGTATATCATCTAAAACACTCCCTGCAATCTGGAAGGAAGCTTTTGTTACTGCCATTTTTAGAAAAGGTGACCCAACACTTGTTTGTAATTACAGACCGATTTCTCTTCTAAGTTGCGTGGGCAAAGTGTTTGAAAAACTTCTTTTTAAACAAATGTTTAATTTCTTTAGAGATAACAATCTTTTGACTGCATATCAGTCTGGCTTTATTCCTGGTGACTCTATCGTTAATCAACTTACATACCTCTATGATATATTTTGTAAAAGTACAAAAATGAGTCATGCAGGAAACACCACATACAGAACAAACAGTATAGATATGGGTAAAGATGTTCGGGTCGTTTTCTTTGACATCAGCAAAGCCTTTGATCGAGTCTGGCACAAGGGTCTCCTTGCGAAACTCAAAGCTGTAGGATTATCTGACGACCTTATCTGCTTAATGAAAGACTAAGTGACAGACGATAGTGTGTAGTTTCACCAGGGGCTAATTCTAACTGGAAAAGAATTAAAGCTGGGGTTCCGCAAGGATCAATATTAGGTATCGGATGACTTTATCTGTCTAATTAAGGATTACTTAAGTGCCAGACGACAGTATTTCGTTTTCACTATAGCTAAACGTGTATAATTAGATATAATTATGTAAATTATTCCAATACTCATGAAACAGTCTTTCTTGTGTCTACTCTGTTTGCAAAGTCATCAAAAGTTGTATCTTTGTGGTAAAGACATGTTATAGATTATTACAGGACAAAGTGGCACAGAACACTTCAACATTTTCGCATTACGTTTGTGCAATGCACTCAGCAGACACCTGGTTAGCTTGCTTAATGTCTGGTCCTCAATAATTCCGAAAGTCGCGCTGTAGTCCCTTTCTTGTCAAACGGGTTTGATCGTGATGATACGCTGGATGCTCGGCGCCAAGTCAGTATCAAAACTGTTGACAGAGCATTAAACGAATTTGCCCTAAATGCAGAGTACTCAAGGCTGAGACTCGCAGAGACCAAGCTAAGATGTTCAAATTAAAACAGTTTTAAGAATATATACTTTATTTCTCAATAAAAAAAAATGAGTTTCCTATCTGAATACACACCTTTTGCTTTTGCTCTTCAGTCATATAATTACTCAGTGTTTGGACTCTTAGAACAGGTGTTACTCTAATTTGTAAATTTCAAAATTAATGCAATACGAGCGTAGTAGACCAATCATTGTAACACAAAAGTGTTCTATGAATATTCAACCAGTCTTTAACCCTGATTCCATTGTGAAAAAAATATGTCTGCTCAAATCTGGAAATATTCAATGGTGACCACATCCGATTTAACCAAGCTTTTGAGAATCTATTGACAAAGTGTCAAACAGCTTGTGTCCTGACGAGATGTCGAGTTTCTCGGCGTCTAATCTGGACCAAGCTGTTTGCAAATGAGACTGGGGTAACGATACAGCGGGATAAAGGTAACTTTGGTATCATAATGAGATAACGGATAATGGATATCACTTATCAAGAGTCATACCAGCAGGACAAAGTACACATCATAGGTTTGATAAAGTATACAGTAGAACCTGTCCTAAGCAGCCATTCATTTATTGAACATAGGATTCTTAAAAGCAGGTGGTAGCTTAATGCAGGGATAAGTAATGTAGAAAGTTCCTATAGGAGTAAGCAATACACCAACCTTTTAGAAATAACTCTTTGCACGCTAAGTATTGTTGCGTCTAAAATAATCAAAAAGTGTTGTCTGGTTCATGTTTCAAAGTAGATTCTTCAAGAACGCGCATTTGAATTTGGTGAAACTCAAAGCAACTTGGCGTGTAATCAAGACCCAATCTGTTATAATTGTTTCTAGCATCAAACTATTTAATGTAAAATTATCTAAAGTATTATGTGAAGCAATACATTATTAGTGTTTAAATGCCGTTTGATCCCGGTTCAGGTTGATGCACAAATGCATTAAAACAAAGATATAATACATGTGTCTTGTAAGAAGACTTTACGAATAAAATACATGTTACGCTATGTTATAACGTAAAGACGCCATTTGCATGTCGAAAATGGTCAAACTCAACATTTTGTTTTGTAAAACGTTTAGAATCATTATTCTACATTCAAAATACGAAACATAATATTCTTACCTTCAGAATTTATCCGCTACTATGCTATGCTTCAGTTCTACTCCCAGCATACCACTGTACAAAAATATGCGTCATTAATAGTTTATAAATAAATATGTTTATCACGGAGTGTCTATTTTTGACATTGGAAAACCAAGTATAACATGGGAGTCTTATACTTGGTTTTCCATTGTCTATAAATACACTGTGATCTTCTGCTTTAACTCTTTAACTCCCTGTCGTGCCCTTAACGGCTTACCTGCAGGGGCTCTGACTTCAGCAAAGTCATTGAGTACATATTTGACGGATTGTCACAGTTATTATGCTATGTTTTACATGTTGTCCTGTGTTCACCGTCGTCTATGTTGTGGGTAAGTCCAGCGGGGATACCTTTATTTACAATATTTGTAAAGCTAGGGTGACTTTGAGAGAAGTGTGAGGTTAGGACGTCCGTAAACCGGTTTAAATCCCCAGTGGTGTTTTTGCTGCTGACCGTGCCAAGGCGGTACTCTCTTTGTCACCCTTCTTTTTGTTTGCCTTGCGTCTTTGTGCTTGTGGTTTGTTCATGTTGTGGAACGTTTGTCCCTGGTTCTTGTGTGTCTTTTGGGGTTTTCTTTGTTCATTTCGTGTGTGTGTGTGTGTGCGTTTGGGTGTGTGGTTGTGTGTGTGTGTGTCATGCTGTCTATCGGTGTTTTGGTGGTGGTTGCGTCTTGCATGTGGCTTTGCCTGCTTGACCTTACTACTTTTCCATCTTTAAGCATGAAAACATTTATTAGTAAACTATTAATGAAACATATTTTGTACATTTATTCATGCAATCAGGGTATCAAACAGGTTGGATCCTTATTAGACACCGAGTTACTCGTGGTCTAACCTAGGTAATCAGTCATCGCCCGTAGCAGGTTCACGGTGTATAAACCTGTACCGTTTATTTGAGCTCTGTACCGGCTATTTGAGCATTGTACTGGTAGTTATTGAGCATCGAAGCGGCGCGACCAAAACAAACATGCGGTATAGTTCGATTTTGACCCGTGAGTAGTGACCATTAGGACGAGTTCACCCATAGAAGTAAAACGCGCCACAAACAATGTGTTTGTTCCGGAGTTATCCAGACATGTAATACCCATATACTAACACTGCAAAAATACTACGAGCTATTTGTGAAATCATTGTCCACTTTCCCAAAAAATTAGAATAGTTGCAAATTCTATAAATAGAAAATTGCAGTCATGGCTCAGCGCTCGAAATCGAACTATATATGTCATGAGTTTCATAAGTTTCTTTTGATTTCCCTCTCTTTAATGCAAAGTCTCGTCGGTAAGCCTGCTTTTACAAATACCAGAGACAATAGTAAACTAAACATGACTGCATAAGGTTCAATCTACACCTCTACACATCTATTCCGAGACCAAAACGAAAAAGTGGCTTACTCGAAATTGCCGCAGCCTGTCTTCCATGGGAGTTTAAAGTGTCAATGGTTTATTACTGGATTAGTTTTTATTTAAATGTGTGATAAAAATTAAATTTTGCTGCATTGTACATACTATATTTTTCCCCAGCGGTCTCACATATTTTGATGCAAATTCAAAACGACCATGATTCACTGCGAAACTTCACTCTAGAATTTCACTCCAGAACAACGCCAATATGGAGTTTGTAATATTGCTCTGAAATGGTTGGACTCCTACTTACGACCAAGAAGCTGTCCCATGAATGTAAATTCGTCACAATCACAGTCTCGTTTGTTGGAGTGCAGTGTTCCCAATGGCAGTTGCCTTGGCTCTACCTTGCATACACAGGAACCTTAATCGATGTTATTCCTCCATCTATCTCAGTATCCGGTTTCGCTGATGACCATATTGCAAGTAAACGCTTTAAACCTACCTCCAACAGTGAAAGACAAGCTGTTCAAAACCTTGAAGAATGTGCCATAACGATCAATTACTGGATGAACGAAAACAAACTTAATATGAACACAGCAAAAACTGAATTCATCATTTTTGTTTGGAAGTAAACAGCAGCTAAACAAATGTACTACATATTCATTTGATATCGCAGGAGATGTTGTTGAATCGGAAATATGTATTAGATACCTAGGTGCTTTTCTCGATGAATCATTGACCTTCAAAGAACACGTGAAAAGAAAGTGTCGCGTTGCCATGTTGAACTACTATAGAATAAAATGTATTAGGAAAAACTTGACAAAAGAATCTGCTGAAATTTAGTTCTCTCACTAGTGATCTCACATTTAGATTATTGTACTGCCATCATATACGGAATTGCACAGTGTGATATAGTTAAACTGCAGCGAATCCAAAATATGTGCGCTAAACTCGTTTTGAATAGGAAATGGTCAGACAGCTCCAAATAATCTCTTACATTGGTTACCTATCAAAGCTAGGATCACTTTTAAGATATCGACATACATGTACGATTGCTCTCTCAACAATGCGCCCGTATATCTGACAACTTCTTGTAAAGCCAGTACCAACACGCAGTCTGAGTTCGGCAGACAAAGCTCCAGAGATGTATGCTGTGCCTTTCAACAAGAGAAAAACATTTAGTGATAGAAATGTTTGGACAGTTGGTCCCAGACTTTGGAATGGGCTTCCTAGCGAGGTTAAAGAGTAGAAAATGTTGAATCCTTTAAAAAAAAGTTAAAAACGCATTATTTCAGACACTTTGACTCACTTTTTAATATGTCTTAGAAACTGTCCGCGTGCTTTAGTTGTATAAAGTACTTTATATAAAGTCTTGATTTTAGTATATTATAATAGTTTTTGAACCATCGTTTTATGAATATTGGTTTTATGCTTCCTTTAATGTATATACGTGTATTATATATCCTCTATCGATTTTGATTTGTTTCTGATTTTATTTTGTCAATGTACAACGCCATTGAATGCATTATTTGCAAAACAGGCGTTTAACCAAGTGATAAAGTTTCAAGTTTCATGCCACTCATTCGTCTAGAAAAAATCTTTATCTCAGGAACTAGAAACACACCCAGGAAACTATCACAAGATGAGTTTTGAAAAAATGTGTTCAGTGCATTTTGTCGCTTTTTTGTCAAACGTGGAATTAATGTAACCGAGCGAACTTTTCGTACATTTGGTTGAGTCTGGCCATTTGGTCGTATCTGGCCAGTTTGTCTTTTAACTAGGTCATTTCTGTTTCGTTCGGGTGTCTTCGCGGGTGTTCGGTGGTCTCCGTTGATGACGTAGTTGGTTGTGCACGAGCTTCAGAGGGAATAGGAAAGCATTTCGATGTGTTGACTGACAACAATCCGCTCACATACATCTTAACCAGCGCAAAGTTAGATGCCACTGGCCAGAGATGGGCTTCTGCCCTAGGCCAATATGATTTCAGTATCCATTATCGAGCAGGTTTGAAAAATGCTGATGCTGATGGCATGAGTCGCTGGCCTTATGAACATGTAATGGATGACAATAACACAGAAAGAATTCTAGTTGGAGATGATACTGTCAAGGCAATCTGCAATGTAATGGTTACGCCTTATATTGACACTTTATCAACAGCAGCTATGAATATTGTAGACGTTTTTGATGATCCAGGGCAGATTTTGGCACAGAAAGAATTGAGAGAAATTAGACGAGCACAGAGAAATGATGAGTTAATAGAAAAATGGAGAAGAGCGGTCATTGATAACAAGACTTGTCATACCAGAGAGTTATAGAGAAGAAATATTGAAAGGGCTACACAATGACATGGGTCACCCAGGACAAGAGAGGACTACAAGGTTGATCCGTGAGAGGTTTTACTGGCCTGGGGTCGGAACACACGTTGCTGACTGGGTCAGTGGGTGTGAGAGGTTTATAAGGAGAAAAGGAACCATTGATAAGGCACCACTTGTCAGTGTCAATACATCTTATCCCCTAGAACTCCTTTGTATGGACTTTTTGCAGTTGGAACCGTCTGAAGGGAACATCACAAATGTTTTAATAGTTACTGATCATTACACAAAGTTTGCGAAAGCCATTACTACGAAGAATCAAACAGCCAAAACTACTGCTGAAGCTTTATACAACGAATTCATTGTGAACTTTGGAGTTCCTACCCGCCTTCACTCTGGTCAAGGCGCTAATTTTGAAAGCGAAATTATCTCGGAGTTGTGCCAGTTGATGAAAATCAAAAAGTCCCATACCACACCATATCACCCTCAGGGTAATTCTGGACCCGAGCGATTTAATCGAACACTCATTGGCATGCTTGGCACACTTGAGAAAGACCAAAAGAGGAATTGGAAGAAATACTTGAATTCGCTAGTATACGGTTATAACTGCACACCGCATGAAGCCACACGTGTGTCGCCATATGAGCTTCTTTTTGGCCGAAGACCCAATTTGCCCATTGATGCAGTATTTGAGAAAGCAACTGAGGATTCTAACAGTCAGTCGGTTAGTGACTACATTGTAGACCTTCAACAAAGGATGGTAAAAACCCATGATATAATTCAGAACCATACAGAAAAGTCTAAAATGAAGCAGAAAGCATTCTATGACAGAAAGACTAAAGCAGTCAAAATCTCAGTAGGTGATAGAGTACTTGTAAAGCAACTTGCATTTGAGGGTAAGCACAAGTTAGCTGACACGTTTGAGGAGGGAACATATGTTGTGATTGCACAACCCAGAGCAGACATCCCAGTGTTTAAAGTAAGATCAGAAGATTCTGACCGTGAACGAACTCTACATCGCAACCATCTTCTTCGGATACAATATCGGGAGGATATAAATAGGTTGGATGGTGATTCAGGAGAGTTAGAAGGTGAATCGGAAGCCAGGATTGAAACTGAAAACAATGAGAGTAAAATGGATGCATCCAAAGAACTTGCAAATGGAGATGAAACAGAGAGTATCAAGGATGACGTCATCGAGGATAGCAGTGAAGATGAGGATTGTGTTGAGTTTGCTATTAAAGCATTCCATTATGGGGACGCCCATAAACCAGAAACTGGAAAAGTTGGTGGAACTACAGAAGATGACAGAAAGAGTATAGAGGATAAGGAAGTTATTGACATAGGTCGTGATGACTTGACAGAAGTCATTGATGTCAGATTAGGAAATGATACAGGTAGATCTTATCTGTTAGGTGATTTAGGAGGAGAAGGAAGGCTTCATACAGACACTGAGATGGAAACCAAGGAAACTGAGATAGTTCAGATAAATGAAACAGGCGATAGCAGGCTTGGTCCAGAGCCTGATATATTAAACAACAAAGGAGGTGTTGAAACCTTAGTGAAGGAAACAAGGGATGTCGATAGACCAATCCCTCTGCCAAGAAAAAGAAGATCTGAAAGGGAAAGGAAACCTCCTGATAGGTATGGCCATAATGTTATGTACCAGATGACTAGTCAACCAGTTGACAGGAAGGTGCATACGTTGCAGTCATTGTTCAACTCCGGTATGTTGAGTGAGATGGACACAGAAATGGCACATAAAATAATAGATGCCATCATGAGACATTGATTGGTTTTATCAGCTTGTAAATAAAAATGGAATATTTTGATAACCGTTGTATTGTTGTTTTTAACCTGTAGAGTCACAGTTTCTCTCACAGGGGGAGAAAAGGTGAAGAAAATGTGAACATTATGTTATGATGAAGTCCATGCATTGATATTAGTTGAAAACGTCCTATAAGAAGTGAATATAGTGCACCAGTAACTCGTGTTATGCTGTTGGAATTGAATTTCCAGCAAACATATTGACTTTGATGGAATGATTGGAGTTTGAAAGGAAAAGGTTCGGAAATTTATTGCACAGAAGAATGTTCTTCTATGCCATAAAACTGATTGCTTGTGTGATCAAAGGTTGATACTAGCTTAATGTTGACTCAGTAGTTTTCATTCTGGCATGGACAATTGACTTCTTATACGCTAATTACTCGAAATTGTGTTTTTATTGCTTTTAATGACATGACTTGTGTTTGGACGAAAACTTCTTGTTCTAAGGTTGTTTCTGTCGATGAGTTAATGACGGGTCGTCATTTTCCAAAGAGGGGGAGTGTGTAACCGAGCGAACTTTTCGTACATTTGGTTGAGTCTGGCCATTTGGTCGTATCTGGCCAGTTTGTCTTTTAACTAGGTCATTTCTGTTTCGTTCAGGTGTCTTCGCGGGTGTTCGGTGGTCTCCGTTGATGACGTAGTTGGTTGTGCACGAGCTTCAGAGGGAAAGACTCAGACATTTTGTTCGGAGCTTGAATTTCTTATATTCTGTCGGCGTTGTGGTTTGCTTCCAGGTATGACCATTAGTAAATCATTATTTATGATTGCAGCCAGCTGTTGTGAAATTATTACGTTCTTTCTAATTCCGGTTTTGTAAATATTGAGCAATGTAATATGTTTTCGCGAATCGAAATGGCAGCAGCAAAAATCCTATCACCGAACTAAATAACTTACACATTCCTTGTCTAATCTTTCCAGCACTTGTTACCTTGCACGGCACAGAGGGAGTTTGGTGGGACGGACGAAAGAGCGTTCACTTGCGACATTTGGTGAGTTATACTTTCTCGTTTATTACTCTGTTAATTCGAGGTCTACATATATAGGCTTTAGGTTGAATATGCACTATTTCCGTTTCGTAAATTGGAGCCACCTGAACTGGAGATATTTGTCAGTGAATGGGTATTATTTTTAACCATGTATGTTTGTAATATATTATGTTATTGATACAGTTTCAGGTCCATATGTATCATAACTGTATTGTTATTTAGTGTGCTTACATTCTGTATCTTTCAGGATGCAGCACTGTTCTTGTCGTGGTCCTATACTACAATACCACAATAAATCCTGTAGCTGAACCTGGTATCTGTCTTATTTTGTGACCCTGTCACACGAGGGCTAGTGGGGCAGACAGGGGTTACATTAACGTTTCAGAAAAAAACTGTAAAAATTATTATTAACATACGAAGAGGTTTTCCTTGAACAGTTTCAGTCCAATTTTCCAGAACCACTCGATATTGTCTGAATATCGTATAATTCTTGTATCTTCCACGAGTACCACCCGACAACGACCAGAAATAGTAAATATGCAATATTTGTCAAAGGCATCCTGCCGTCTGCAACCAATTTATTAAATTTCATATAACTTTCTAAATGACCACACTCTCTGAATTCTCTTTAACCATTGGCAATAAATTGATTAGTTTTCTAATTGTACCGCTGTCCCCCTTTGCTTCTCATTGTCCTTCTTCTTCCTAGTCCGAGTAGTTTGCCTGTGGACCATGTAACCAGATAACTGCAAACCATGTTTTCAAATCCCCTCTTCTTCAGTATCACCCCTGTCGTGATTTTCTTCTTTAGATTTGAATTCTAATGTTTTGGCAGTTGACAATAGAACTTAACCCTTTCCTGGATTTTACTGGACTTTGAGATATTGTTGGTTTTCTAGAAACTTTAACCCTTCTCCCAATGAACATTCATGCATGAAGTGATCACTAAATAAATATTTATTGACTTAATTATTGACCCAAGTTTTATAATGTAAACTATTCAAGGGAATTGTTGGCAAAGACAAAAACTGTAAGATAATATCTGTATTATTCCATAAGAATAGGGATCATATCCTGTAGGAATAATCATGACTTAAAGGTTTTGGATTTTCATGTAAGAATTAATGACTTCATAAATATTTATGTGCTCATTTATAACGGCACGTGTGCACAGCTTTTTCTATTGGTAAAAATAAAATTATTATAGAATCAGATCTAAAATAAGTTCATAACCAAAAACAGACGACCAGTATGTAAAACATGCCATATTGATGAGATCGGGGTCGGGGTCAAATTTCGTTGTGAAAATGTTTTTATCTTTAATGTTAAAATACCTGCTTTATATCAATTTACAAATGTTTGAAATTCCCAGTACACGATTCACAAAACATAGTTAATCCCGGTACATTCTTAGCATACCAGTTTCTTAACGACTGACACAACAGCCATGAGTGCAAAGGGAACCAGCTGACAGTTGGAAATAGAGCACATCTAGGCCAGTTGCAGTGGTGATACATATTTAAAAGTAATAATACCAGCGTGCAACAATTCAACCAGAATTCAATATCTCTATCTACAGTTATTATACTCGAAACTTGTATTACATACAAGCATTGATCTAAACTGTTCGAATCGATAGCATCATTTAGATTCGATTCTTTAAAATCAGGTGGTAGCTTAATGTAGGACGAAAGTAATTACAGAAATATCCTGTAGAATCTTTCTGAATAACCCTTTTCCCTAAACGAAGGAGTCTTAAAAGGTATGTGATTGCTTAATGCAGGGCAAAAGTAATACAGAAAGCTCCTAAAGAGCTTTCTATATGACTTTTGACCTACATTAAGCTACCATCTGTCTTTCAGAACCACAATTATATCTCTTTTGATGGTTTAAGACAGGTTCTACTGTATGTATGTGAAAAAGGGACGTTTCGCGGGTGAACGTTACTAAGTGTTGAACGTTTAGAATATACTTGGTAGTGAACCGTAGACATTTCGTTTAGTAGAGAGTCCACACAATTTTTCCGGATGTAAGCATACACTTTCACATTAACCTTTTGCCCTATATGCACGTTTGCAAATAGAGTAGACCTAGATCAAACGATAAATGTATCAGAGTCTACAAGTTCTGTAATGGAAAAAACATCCCTTTGTATATACTGTCATTAGCTTATTTATATCCATACTGTCATTATTTCTTACATGCATACTCCTCATGACTGTTAAAGATAAAAAAACACAACTTGGTATTTATAATGATGACACAATTGTATATAAACGGGTGTTGATTAAACATAAGCATGCTTAGTAAATTTGCAACGTTTCGTCTGTCTCATATTTGAAAAATCCAAACATATTTTGGTTAAAGTTGTATTCATATATATAATGTAGAACATATCGGCTATAAAAAAGTCAAATTATGGGTCTGTAGCAGATGGTAGCTAAATCATCTCAAATGCAGATCAAAAGCCATGCAAAAAGTTCCTATATGAGCATTACGTTTGTCCTGCATTAAGCAACCACTTACATTTATTTCCCATGTTCAATAAATAAATGGCCGCTTAAGACAGATTCTACTGTGTATGCTCGAAAGCAAAAGTAAGTAAGATTCATATAGTTTATGTGAGACATAAGTCTGGCCGGTAACTACGACTAAGTTTAGCATGCTGGCTGTGTTTTTGTACACATTTCTATAGGAATGCAAAGTTAACCTTTTACATGATAGAGGCGCATTTTGACGTTTGCAAACAGAGTAAACCTAGATCAGACAACTTCTGAAGAAGTCGTCTAATCAGTGTCTGCTCTGTTTGCTTAAAATATATCTGATTCTGTAGCGTCTGCTATGGACAAACATCTGTTAAAAATATTCATGATTGTTTTGAGTGAATATTCATCGTAAAGGGTTAAACCACGAACAGTACATTTGATACACTGGGCATTACGTCATTGTCGGGGAGTGTTCGGTTTTGATCTTGCACCATATATATATGCTGGTGCGTGACTTGGGGCTAGGCTTACACTGTTTTATTTTTATTTAACCCTTACAGTGTTCATATACCGTTATACCTTTGAAATGTCATTTGCAAACAGTGTAGACCGAGAGGAGCCATCTCGCCAGGGTCTGCACTGCGTTTCTTTAGCAAAGCCCCTAATTTTTAACAATAAGCTTTGTCTGTTTGGATTTTGGAGTAGTCCATTTGACAATTTAGTGTTGTAAGGGTTAAAATCTAATACATATTTAGCCTAATCCCTCCAGAAAAAAATGTTCAAATTTTGACCTGTTAAGGTTTGACTATTTCCATTACAGTGAAGCGTTTGAGAAACATTCGACTGAGTGTCAAACCACTTCCTTCCTGTACGAGTATGAGGCCGCTTAACCCGGTGTTTCATCCGAATTCGATGTTTGAAAAACTCGATGAATAGTTTCTCAAACGCTTTATCGAACGGAAGTAGACAAAATATCCCGAGATCGAAATTTGAGCAGACATTTTTTTTTCCACAGCGGGGTAAGATTTAACCCTTCTCTTGCTGAATTTTAAAATACATTTCCCCTTCTTTACCCATGCCCTGTTGTATATTTACATATATCTTCACTGTGTACAAGTATGTCGCTGTGCAATCACTGCTGTGGAGTGCACTGGTTGCACAATCAACTTGTAAATAGGGTAGACCCTGATGAGACAGCTCCTGCAGGAGCTGTCTCATCTGGGTCTTCACTCTTTACAGGTAGGTATATTGACGAGAATAGCAAGCGAAGAGTTAAAATATATAATCACTTTGGGGTAATACCTAGCGAACAATAGATTCGTGAGAACAGTTTCGGCAATATGTTCGCAGCATATATGGTTGGGAAAAATATAACTTGAAAATGACGCAGCGGTTTCAATGACACAAACGCCTGATTTTATGTATACTATTAAAATGGCTACGAGTTCCCAATTTAATATCATAGACCCCATGCAGTATTTTATCGCTTTACTATACAGGTACGCTTTTCAATGCTTTGGCAAAGAGAGTAGCCACAGACCAGACAACTCCTGTAGCATTCGTCTGATCTGGGTATGCTATGTTTTCTTATGGAATACTATAGATCTGGGTCCATGCTTATAAAACTTTTTAGTTGAGTCTGAGTTCGTTCTCAAGCTTTTGATTGGTCAGATTTGAATTCTCAAGCTTTTGATTGGTCAGATTTGAGCCAAAGGCTCAAATCTGACCAATCAAAAACTTGAGAACGAACTCAGACTCAAGTAAAAGCTTTATAAGCATGGATCCTGGTTTTAGGTTTTCTGCTAGGGCCAAACCTTTTTGTGTTGATATGATATAATATATAAAAATGTCATTATTTCTAACATTTCATGAATATTCATGACATAAAGGATTTAATTTATTTTCACCCATTGATACTCCGTATCCCTTAAAAAGAATACAAGCCAGATAAGAGGGATATTGAAGGAGATTTCTGATCAGTTTCCACTGTTTGCTGAACCCATCGACGTGAATGACTTACATCAGCAAATACATGAAAAATGGATGCATTCCGCTATAAGATCCTGGGTTGCCCTGAATAATATGGAACTTTAAGTACCATTATATTTAAGCAACACGTTTCCTTGTGAAAAATTGAAAAGATCAATTTTTGTAAGATGGTTTTAAATATTAACAAACAAGTTGCGATTCTCGAAAACTGTTTCGTTTCGAAGAACTGAGCGGGATTTACCACGAGGATCCCTATCGGACAGATAATCTACAAAATTCAAATGTGCTGCTGTAACGTGATTGTCACGAAAATGGCGACTAACAATGCGGAGTCCGCATTCAAATCTAATACCGGTATTAGAAGACAATAGAAGAATGAAAGAGACGGTAGTCCCAGTCGACATACATTTTCCGCTTAAACCAAGAAACGTGGGGAATATGGAACCAGCTGCTTGATTTTTTCTCAGTTCTAGTTTCTCTTGTATTGTTTCGTCGCACTAAAATGGAAAAGAATTCTATATAAATTGCAGTCAATGGTCAGGTGATTCACTGACATCATATACGCCCTAAATTAAGATTTATTTATGGAGAGCAAACTAGCATTTTCTTAAAAGTTAATAAAAGTGACCGACATGTGGATGCGCCATGGTCGACATAATAATTTGTCCGATAGGATTGAAGATGACGACTTGTGGCCATTTTAGATTTTTCGAATACTTTGAAAAGCTGTTTCTACAGATTTGGCTTAAAAGTTGACAAAACTGATCGACATGTTGAGTCGCAGTGCGTTAAGTATTTTTTTCTGATTGGATTCTCGACGACGCACTGTTAACCATTTTGGATTTTGCAAATTTCCTGTGGAGCGAACTAATGATGATGCAGTTACGTACAATGTATATTCTTATGTTTACCCGATCGGATTCAAGATTGCCGACTAATAAATATTTTGGAATTTGCAATGTCCTTGATGAGCAACCTTCTGCATTTTCATTTGTGTTGTAGACATCGCTCCCTGTAAACCGTCAAACGAAATACTTCTATAGGATTTGCTGCATTTTAATAAATTTCCACGGCACTAATCAATATGACGAACAATTGTGCATGATACAATGATTTCCTGATCTGAGCTAAGATGGCCGACTAGCGTCCATCTTGGATTTTGCGATTAGCTTTAAAACCCACTATATTTCAAAATTGTTTTGTTGTATTTCAATGTTGTGCTGCGAGAATATAAATAACAACCAGTCATAGCTCTTGTTACAGCTTAATTTATGGATTAGTCTTGTACTGCGGGCATTACGAGTTGACATGTAAAATTTGCAAAGTTTGTCATCAGCTTCAATTTTCAAGTTTAGATGTTCTTCCTTTTCATTAAAAATAAAACGGTCAAAATCGGTGTCACATCGGGACAAACTCTGTTTGCAAAGGTTGCCATACATTCGCAGTTGGATGCGACCCAGAGTTTACTGGTTTCCCACGATGATATCAAGTTCTGGGATCCCAAATGCCGTTTTTGACGTGTTGGATAAACTTATGATACCATTTGCAGACAGTTTGCATCCAACTGAGACATCTAGCGACTTAAGTATTTCACCTGGATCCCAATGGTTAAATACTCTGGGTTGCATATTTGATGAAATGGAGGAAATATTGAATTTTGATAACTGAAACAGACGAAAATTGATGCAGACAGCGGATACGTGCACTTAATTGAAATTATAGGCCAATATGTCCTATCAGTGTCTAGTGTACTGCCGGTGAATTCCGTATCTTATATGCATGTTTTTCATTCTTTCAGTCACAATGTGAAACGAGTTTTTAACTCTTTCCTTCATATAAACGCGTTTCCACACCTTTGCAAACAGAGTAGAGCCAGATCAGATAACTCCTATAGGAGCCGTTTGACCAGGGTCTGCTCTGTTTGCTTATGTTTACTAATGGAATTTGAAAGATGCGTTTCTTTACTTTCCAAAATGACAACAATGTTCCACCTTCCATATTTCATTATAACAATTTTGTCCATGAATATTCTGTAGGTACTGAAATTTGAAATAAACATAGAACAGGGAAAGGGTTAAAAGGGAAGTCCCTACATTCGAAGTGTTTCAGAAATACCTAAATGATACAAAACCCATGTGTTTATATGCTGAAAAGTAGTATATAGCTAGAAAACCTGTCCAATAAACATTGATAATGGCAAAACATCCATGTGTTTGATATCGCCAATCCCGGTTTTATTCCCCGGTGTTTCAGCTTTATTCGGCTTGGGTTTTAGTTTCGCATCTGTTCGCGGTATTCGCGTCCCTCCGACCACTTCCAAGAAAAGCTGTTACGTAAAACATGGAGTGATCGGGTGATCATCAGCAAAACGCGGAAAACTAGAAATGAAAAAAGGCCGATAATACTTTGTTGTAGAACAAAAAGTATAAGTATTGATGAAATCGGCTTATTTGTATCACATAGGCATTTTTCGATATAAGTTCAAATTGACAATTTTCATAAGAATGATTGAGCATAACAAATTCCAAGTATTATGATATTATTGAAAATTTGCGTTCATTGTAGGGACTTCCTCTCTAAAGTAACTTTTCGTCACTAGTTTTTCGCTTCATAGATACACGGTTAAACGAATAAGTCTAAAAGAGAGTTACGCCCCTTATATTAACTGGTGCATACATACTTATTATATCATACATATATTTTCAATTTGTTTTGCAACTTTATCCACGTGACACTCAAACATTATCAATCAATCAATCAAACCAATTCAGTTACTAAACGAAAACCCAAAAGCTTATGAGCAGTGCTAAAAAACGGCATTAAACATAAAGTTAAATTATCGTTAGCCAGACCGTGACCCTTTCTTAAACGGACCCTGACATGACAATCACGATCGTTATCCAAACCGTTACATTTCTGTACAGAATACAGTAAGTGTGATGGTATTGCTTTTTCCATGGAAATCTCACGATTATGGAAATTACACTTGATTCAAATGGTACAGAATTGTATAGTATAACGTGTTTGGTTTTACTTTCGTAAATGTAACGAAGAACGATTTTATTTTTGATAACAAATATACCAAATAAGTCAGTTACGTCTTTCCATCGTGCTGGTTATTTCGCAACTGTTTCACGATGACCTGTCGCAACCATTCCAAAGTCCGCTGTGACGGACGTGGGCACCAGTGATATCTTGGTCCATGCTTATAAAACTTTTAGTTGAGTCTGAGAACGTTCTCAGGCTTTTGATTGGTCAGATTTGAGCCTTTGGCTCAAATCTGACCAATCAAAAGCTTGAAAACTCAAATCTGACCAATCAAAAGCTTGTTCTGTTTGATAATAGTTACAGTAAATCCCCTCTAAATCGAACACTTTATCAATAAACACCAATGTTTTTATAAGCAGGTGGTTGCTTGATACAGGACGAAAGCAATACAGAGAGCTCCAACAGGAACTTTCTGCATTACGTCCGCCCTGTTTTAGGCTATAACCTACCTGTTACTGTACACCGTCTGTATACTTTAAATTAGCCCTTTCCTTCATATAAACATGTTTTCACGCATTTGCAAACAGACTAGACCCAGATCAGACCGTTCCTATGGGAGCCGTTTGATCGTGGTCTTCTCTGTTTTCTAATGGTATTTGATATATCTGTTATTTTTAATTCATAAAATGGCTACAATGTTCCACTTTCCACGTATCATCATAAATATTTTGTCCATGAGTATTCAGTAGGTATTGGAATTTGGACGAAATATAGAACAGTGACAGGTTTAAGAACAAAATGCTGTAATACAGTCCAAATGGTTATTTGACACAAATTATTTTACATTTAATATAGATCTAGGCATGCGTGTGCTAAAGACTCGTTTATTGCATATCCTTCCTAAAATGTACTTTTAGTAAAGAAGAATTTAGATCCTTTAAGGCAGGTGCCAGGTGGTCGCTTAATGCATGGTGACAGTCGCGCCAAAAGTGTTCCCAAAGGAGCATTCTGCATGACTTTCATTCTAAATTAAGCTGCAATCTGTTCAGGTTAGAGAGATTTTACTGTAAACGTACCAGGTGTATTTTAATTTGAATGCGGGAATCCAGTTGAAAGCCATGTACAAACAGTGTACATCCAGATCAGAGAGCTCCTAGAGAAACCCTAGAGCTCATAGAGAAACCCTCTGACCAGCGTTTGCACTGCTTTCCATTCGAAATCTTATCACAAAGTATACCTTGTCATACTGAATGAACTGAACCTCTCAACAGTAGTGTACTATTTCACCCTGTTAATTCATCATGGAGAGGGTTAACATTTAGCTTGCTGCGGGCGGATGAGTTATTACCTTTGCAAACAGTTTGGATCAAGGTGACTCGCCGAGTAACTCGGCGTCTCATCAAGATCCATACTGTTTGACACCCTGATTGCATTTTTGTAGACAAATTGATTATAAACTGAATTTTGAAAATGTAGTTGATGAAAATTTTATGCAAAAATAATTTGCTCAGCAGGCTAAATGTAACGGTATTGGCAGAAGGAACGCACGTTGTCAAACAAATGATGAGAACGGAACAATGTCAAGAGTGCAAGTGTTTGGCACGAATAGTAGTCGATAAGCTAGCAAACTCGGTATTTTAAAGTCAAGCTTAGCGATTATTTGGTCTACTGATGGAAAAGTTCCAAACAAACACAGTACAACCTGTGTTGAGCGACCATCAAAACAGAGGTCTAATTATTTTTCTGTAGGGAAGGCGGTAGCTTAATGCAGGTCGTCAAAAGTAATGCATAAAGCTGAGCTGTCTGTATTACTTTTACCCTACATTCAAACAATTCAAAGTTGCTTAAGACATGTTCTACTGTACTATGAATTGTTTTCTGAATCCCAATGTTTTACTCATAGCTAAAAATATAGATGCTGAATTTAGATACTGCTAGTGCAAGGTTGAAATGTAATATCTAGATGAGTTGTCACAACAAATAGGGTTACCTTAGATACGTTTCATCTCATTTTCCAAGGTTATATTCTTCTCACTTGAGAATTGTGTGAGCATATTATTTCCATTTGAGAAGAATGTGATACACTCTTAAAGCAATTCTCAGAGTCTCGGATGAATATGATCGATGTCGTTTCTCATGTGACATAAAGTCACATTAGTCTCAGATCGACATGTTTTAACTCTTTCCTCATACAAAAACCTTTGTTTAATTGCTTTGCAAACAGAGTAGACCCTGATCAGACGGCTCCTATAGGAGCCTTCTGATCATGGTCTGCTCTGTTTTTTTATGGTGCAATATAGCCCTGGTTCTATAGTTTCTGCCTGAGCCAAACTGACATGATTGTGTTCATGACATAATGGCAATTAATCTAATCAATATTCATGATGCGTTTACTTCTTGCATATAGAACAGGTAAAGGGTTAGGAAGAATATGATCATAAAATGTTTAGTCCTGATAAGAATCTGGGTCCATGCTTATAAAACGTTTAGTTGAGTCTGAGTTCGTTCTCAAGATTTTGATTGGTCAGATTTGAGCCTTTGGCTCAAATCTGATCAATCAACAGCTTGAGAACTCAAATCTGACCAATCAAAAGCTTGAGAACGAAACTCAGACTCAACTAAAAGCTTTATAAGCATGGACCATGATCTTGGAAAATTAGGTCCTACATAATCAACGTAAAACACAAATTATTTGTTTTAAAGACCACTCAAAACAAGTCTTATTCTATTTTGTTTTTTCACTCGGCGTTTCATCTGGATCCAAACTGTTTGCAAATGACAACCAGGACGCGCTTAGCACGAGGAAGGGTTAAAGGTACACTACCTGTGCACAACTGTGTTGGCTGCAATCTATACAGAAAGCTACGACTTATGTCTCAGCATCATTCACATTCCTTCATATTGAACCCTTTTGACACATCTGTAAAATCAATTTTTGAAACCATTGTGTTAAATAGAGCATTTGCTTCATAGGAGCAAACGCTCTATTTATGACAACGGTTTAAGAACTACATAAATATAAACTTTTCTTTTTTTCAATCAAGCCCCCTTTTCAGTAGATTTATTCAAAGAGGTTAGGTCTAGAGAGACAATAGGGGGTAGGTAATGGGTTATCGGGAGGAAAACAAATGGCGCCTGTGTAGTATTTGTTCCATTAACCCTTTATCTGATGAATATTCAAATAAGCATTAACCCATTTGCTCCCACGATCCTATATATGGGACGTAGGCAAACAGTGTAGACTCTGATCAGACGCCGTATAATGCGGCGTCTGATCAAAGTCTATTCTGTTTGCTGTTAGGAAATTCAATAAACAAGAGGGCCAGAATGGCCCTGAAGCGCTCACCAGACAATAAGAGGAGAAGAATTTCAAAGTTTTGACTATATGTTTCTATAGAAAACTAGCCTGCCCTGGGGCGGGGCTAATTTTGACCCAAAAGGCACAATTTATATAACTTTTGTAGAGGACCTGAACATGATGCTATGTGCCAAATATGAAAGCTGAGAACCTTCCAGTTTAAGACGAGAAGATTTTCAACGTTTTCACTATATGTTTCTATTGAAAATTGGCTACCCCTAGGGCGAGCCAATTTTCACCCAAGGGCCATAATTTATATAACTTTTGTAGAAGACCTGAACATGATGCTATGTGCAAAATATGAAAGCTGAGAACCTTCCAGTTTCAGAGAAAAATTTCACTATTTGTTTCTATTGAAAACTGCCCACCCCTTGGGCGAGCCAATTTTGAACCTGGGGCGGGGCCAATTTTGACCCTGGGGCCAAATTTTATACATATTTTGTAGAGGACCTGGACATAATGCTATGTGCCAAATATGAAAGCTGAAAACCTTCAAGTATCAGAGGAGAAGGTTTTCAAAGTTTTCCCTACATGCATTTATTTCTATTGAAAACTGCCCACCCCTGGGGTGTGGCCAATTTTGACCCCAGGGCCATAATTTATATGACTTTTGTAGAGGACCTGAACATGATGCTCTGTGCCAAATATGAAAGCTGAGAGCCATCCAGTTTCAGAGAAGAAGATTTTCAAAGATTTCACGATTTGTTTCTATTTAAAACTGCCCACCCCTAGGGCGTGGCCAATTTTGACCCCGGGGCCATAATTTATATAACTTTTGTAGAGGACCTGAACATGATGCTACGTGTCAAATATAAAAGCTGAGAACCTTCCAGTTTCAGAGAAGATGATTTTCAAAGTTTTCACTATTTGTTTCTATTGAAAACTGCCCATCCCTGGGGCGGGGCCAATTTTGACCCAAGGGCCATAATTTATATAACTTTGTAGAGGACCTGAACATGATTCTCTGTGCCAAATATGAAAGCTGAGAGACTTCCAGTTTCAGAGAAAAAGATTTTCAAACATTTCACTATTTGTTTCTATTGAAAACTGCCCAACCCTGGGGCGGGGCCAATTTTGACCCCAGGGTCATAATTTATATAACTTTTTGTAGAGGACCTGAACATGATGCTATGTGCCAAATATGAAAGCTGAGAACATTCTGGTTTCATAGGAGAAGATTTTCAAAGTTTTACTATATGTTTCTATTGTAAACAAGGCACCCCTCGGGCGGGGCCAATTTGACCACAGGGCCATAATTTATATAACTTTTGTAGAGGACCTGAGCATGATGCTCTGTGCCAAATATGAAAGCTGAGAGATTTGCAGTTTCAGAGAAGAAGATTTTCAAAGATTTCACTATTTGTTTCTATTTAAAACTGCTCACCCCTTGGGCGGGGCCAATTTTGACCCCAGGGCCATAATTTATATAACTTTTGTAGAGCACCTGAGCATGATGCTCTGTGCCAAATATGAAAGCTGAGAGACTTCCAGTTTCAGAGAAGAAGATTTTCAAAGATTTCACTATTTGTTTCTATTTAAGACTGCCCATCCCTGGGGCGGGGCCAATTTTGACCCCAGGGCCATAATTTATATAACTTTTTGTAGAGCACCTGAACATGATGCTATGTGTCAAATATGAAAGCTGAGAACTTTCTGGTTTAAGAGGAGAAGATTTTCAAAGTTTTACTATATGTTTCTATTGAAAACAAGGCACCCCTCGGGCGGGGCCAATTTGACCACAGGGCCATAATTTATATAACTTTTGTAGAGGACCTGAGCATGATGCTCTGTGCCAAATATGAAAGCTGAGAGATTTGCAGTTTCAGAGAAGAAGATTTTCAAAGATTTCACTATTTGTTTCTATTTAAAACTGCTCACCCCTTGGCGGGGCCAATTTTGACCCCAGGGCCATAATTTATATAACTTTTGTAGAGCACCTGAGCATGATGCTCTGTGCCAAATATGAAAGCTGAGAGACTTCCAGTTTCAGAGAAGAAGATTTTCAAAGATTTCACTATTTGTTTCTATTTAAGACTGCCCATCCCTGGGGCGGGGCCAATTTTGACCCCAGGGCCATAATTTATATAACTTTTTGTAGAGCACCTGAACATGATGCTATGTGTCAAATATGAAAGCTGAGAACTTTCTGGTTTAAGAGGAGAAGATTTTCAAAGTTTTACTATATGTTTCTACTGAAAACAAGGCACCCCTGGGCGGGGCCAATTTTGACCCCAGGGGCATAATTTATGTAACTTTTGTAGAGGACCTAAAGATGATACTATGTGCCAAAGATGAAAGATGAGAACCCTGTAGATTCAGAGGAGAAGATTTTTAAAGGTTCAAATTGTTGACGACGGACGACGCACGACGCACGCCGACGGACGACGGACAACGGGCGATCACAAAATCTCACCCTGAGCACAAAGTGCTCTGGTGAGCTAAAAACAAAACAAAAATGAAAATTTAGACCAGACATCCCGTAGATAAAAAATAGACTAATCCAATATATTAGCATGGAAGAATCCACTGGGAGCAAATGGGTTAATATTAACCCTTTTCCTCATATAAACGTGTTTTCACGCATTTGCAAACAGAGTAGACCCAGATCAGACGGCTCCTAGAGGAGCCGTCTGATCTCGGTCTACTCTGTTCGCTAACATAATTTGATAGGTCTGTTTCTTTGTTTTCTAAAAAACAATGTCTACAACGTTGCACCTTGCATATTTCTTTATAACTATTTTGTTAATGAATAGTCATTAGGTATTGAAAATTGAAATTAACATAGAACAGGGAAAGGGTTAACACATGAAAGATTTGCCAAAGCAGAAACTGTAAAACCAGATCTATATTATTCCATAAGCTCGCCAAAGTGTCTAGCTCAGCGATTATTTGGTCTACTAATGGAAAAGTACCCAACAAATAGAATGAATCATTTGCTGAATCCCAATATTGTGCTCATGCCTAAAAATATAGACGATGGTTTTAGAATACCGGTATAACTTGTGCAATATTGAACAGAAATACATAATTGTATGAGCATGGCTACCTTCGTATAGACCAAAAACATTAGTTTAGGCTTTCGTAAGTAAACCTGTTATAATCTCTGTGAAGAATATGATCGATGTCTGTGACAATCTTCTCATATCCACCTTTAGAAAACGTCTTTTCACTTCTTTGCAAACAGAGTAGACCCAGATCAGACGGCTCCTATTGGAGTCATTTCATCAGGGTATTATGGTGTAATACAGCTTTGATTCTACAGTTTATAAAAATTAAGCTAATACCAATATTCATGATGTGTTTATTTCTTAAATGAGTATTGAACAGATAAAGGGTTTAGAAGATATGTAGTCCTGAAAAGAAAATAATCTTACAACAAATGAGGTCCTACATAGCTAAGGTAACACACTTCTCTATAACGAATACTCATTCTCATTTACCACGTTTTGACCACATAACACCAGTGTTAAAGGAACTTCACTGGCTCCCAGTGGAACACCGGATTGACTTAAAACTCTTGACTCACGCCTATACAGCATTGAATGACAAATCTCCAAGTTACATCACAAACATGCTAACGATATATAAACCACAGTGTGACTTAGACTCAATAAAACAGAGTCTGCAATTTTCTCTTTTTGCATTTCTACTTTTGCTTTCAAGGGATCACCCATTTTCAGAATATATGTACTTCACAACAGCAGGTGTTAAGTGCTTGTGTGGCGGCCGTAAAAAGTCGCCCCGTACTTCATTCTCAGTGTTGTTATATTTTCTGATCCTTCGGGATCATTAGTTTTGATGTTATTAGTTTTGAAAATTGAATACTGCTTAAGCCGGTGCTAGGGGGTGTGAGTAGTGTTGCACTTTTAATTACGACCCATGAACAGACTCAATAAAACCGAGTCTGCAATTTTCTCTTTTTGCATTTCTACTTTTGCTTTCGAGGTATCACCCATTTTCAGAATTAAGATAAAACATGACTTTATGGCCCTCGTGATACCAAGATCCCGCACAGTTACCTATGGTGGTCGTAGCTTTGCAAAGGCGGCTCCTAAGTTGTGGAATGAACTTCCGGCGGGAATACGGAACTCAGCTTCACATGAGTCTTTTAAAAGAACTCTTAAAACTCATTTCTTTTTAAAGATTTATGGTGGCTGGTGTATATTTTAAGCCCAAATAGCTGTTGCATGTTTTAACTCAGCTACACTTGAGTCTTTTAAAAGATCTCTTAAAACTCATTCCTTTTTAAAGATTTATGGTGGCTGATATATATTTTAAGCCCAAACAGCTGTTGCATGTTTTAACTTTAGAAATAGTATGCCATCAACTTTGCTTTATCCTCTTATCATAATTGTACTATACCTTACTAGGCATATGGAATTTAAATGTTGGGGTTATGCGATAAGTTCTTTTTATACCTTAGACATACACTGTAAATGATTTTGTTTTGTTTATTATGTTTTTATTTCTATTTCATATCTTATATTTTCTTTAATAATAGTTTTCTTTTCTTTTCTGCTTTAGTATGTATAAAATTTATAATTGTAAATCACTTTTGAACGCATTATATATGAAAAGAGTACTATATAACTATGGTATAATAATAATAATTTAGAGCAGCTGGTAGCTTAACCTTGTCCCTAATATAAACACCTTTGCATACCTTTGCAAACAGAGTAGATGCAGATTAGAATCTCCTATATGAGACATCTGATCAGGGTATGTTCTGTACGGTTATACTATGCAACAGATATACCTCTACAGTGGCTGTCAATACCAAAAAGTCCTATGTTTATATACCGTTATAAAAGGCATCAGATAATAATAATCATGATGTAATTATGTCCTTTTTACACGAAACGATTAATCGGTTTGAACGTGAAAAATTATTTCTATAACAAATACCCAGCACAATGTACTCCACAATAAATCAGTCGCCTGGTATATGCAAGATGCTAAAACTTTCTGCAAGATTAGTACGTAAATCGCTAAATCCTAGCTAAAGCAAAAAGGTCTTCATTCGTAGTGTGAGTTCGTTCTTAAAACAGTAAACTACAAGTCCCATGGTAATAAACCTCTTACTATGAGTCTGAATTTATACTCAAGTGTCTCGTTGGTCAGATGTTTTTCAACCCGGCTGACAATCTGACCAACCAGGGTCCATGCTTATAAAGGTTTTTAGTTGAGTCTGAGTTCGTTCTCAAGCTTTTGATAGGTCAGATTTGAGTTCTCAAGCTTTTTATTGGTCAGATTTGAAGCAAAGACTCAAATCTGACCAATCAAAAACTTGAGAACGAACTCAGACTCAGCTAAAAGTTTTATAAGCATGGTCCCAGATGCTTACGAATGAACTCGGACCCAAGAAAAAAAACATACTAGTAGATGAAGGTATCCTGTACACAAATCGCTTTTGAACAACCTTTGAGCTTTGACTATTCATATGTGATCACTGCTTGTCTAGATATAAATCCACAATGAAGTAAATATTCCAAAATAGGGAATTAATATAATACATAAATACTTAAACTGCTCTGATCTAATATTTCGACCACTAAGGGCCTTTGTCAAAGATTATGATAATCTTTGACAAAGGCCCTTAGTGGTCGAAATATTAGATCAGAGCAGTTTAAGTATTTATGTAGATATAAATCGAAAAGGAGATAACCCTTTGGACACCATCCATGTATATACACGGAGTTCCTTGGTACGAGTCTCCAGTATGGTCAGGCCGCCATATTTGATAGGATTAAGTTCAGCTAGGATGCCTTCAAACATCTGGCTTGAACAATCATACGTTGTAGTTGCTTTTTTCAATTTCATGTGGGTCAAATATTTGTATTTCGAGGTTTTAAAGATAACTAACATATTTCTGAATCAATGCATGAAAATATCGTGGTCCTATTATAAAGACTAGCGCTTGCACTGGTGGAATGGCGTATCAGATTTGGTGATGCTTATCTCGACCTTCTGCTATGACACCACTATTTGCGTTTTCTTGAACAGCTAATATTGTGCATTTATAACAACTTTTGAGTAAATTCCATTTTTATAAAATTACAATACAACAAGAAATGCATGTTTAGGTTATCATCAGTTTGCCATCCTAAAAGTCAACACTTCATATGCTGAAAAAAATCTGTCCAATCTCTGATCTCCTGCATGTTTTATTAACATCCGATTCCTTCAAGCCTTTCATAACCTACCGACAGCGTCACTAACAGTTTGGATCCTGATGAGACTCCGAGTTACCCGGCGTCTCATATTGACTCAAGCTGTTTGCAAACACCAGTCAGATCGTACTTTGTATGAGGAAAGTTAAAAATGCACTAGCTGTTCTATATCAACTGCGTTGGCTATAACCTCTGCAGCAAGCTACAGCTAATGTTTCATCACAATTCCAATTGCGTGTAGTTATCTTAAGAATGATGTTATCGGGAGGAAAAGAAAGGATGTCTGTATTTGTTCTCCTAACCCTTTACCTGATGACTATTCATATAAGAAATAATGACATCAGGAATATAATTAGCTAAATATGTTCAATTGCACATGAACACATTTTGTTTGGCAATGGCATGAACAGTTAAAACATATCTATAGCAAACAGAGCCGACTATGCTCAGACTGGTCTGGTCTGGGTCTATTCTGTTAGCATAGGGCGCCAGACGGGCGAAACTGCCAGTTAAAGGTTAAAGACATGTGAATATCAAACCAAACAGTTTATATTATGTCCTGACAAGGTTCCCAGTAACAAAACGTATTTGTGATGAAGGTTAATTACCTGAAATATCCCAAGTGACGTACATATTATAAGCAGACAGAGTACGAGTATTAGTCCTTTACTTCGTAAATATTAATGAGAGGAAAATTACTTTTTCAAAATTAATTGGCTTACTTTTAAAACTGGCATGTGAACACATGATAATTTGGCCATGACAGAAACAGTGGACTTTCATAACGAAACAGACCAGACCTTGATTAGACGGCTCCTATAGGAGCCGTCTGATCTGAGTCTACTATATTTGCAAAGGCGTTCAATGGCGTATATATGGAGTCAAGGGTTAACCCTTCCCTTGTTAAGTGGGACCTGTCAGGCTCAAGCAAACAGCTCATCAGGATTCAAGCTGTTTGGCCCTCGGTCAATAGTTTCTCTGAAATGTGAACGAATTGGAAGTAAGTAAGGAAAAGATAAGAGATTTGGTCATCTATATTTACAACACCGACGAGACATCGATGTTTGCTGCACGGTAGGGATAAGATAACAAAGAATGACGCACTAATAAAAATGCACTGATAAGACTATATAAGTATAATGGCATGCTAAAGGCATGATGAATATATGTCAGCTGTTGTTGTTTTAAATGGCATATGAATGAATGAATTAATGAATGAAAGACTTTATTTAACGAGGGTAGCTCAATTAGTCATAATGACTAATCTACCTTGAGGCCCTCAAAAGAAGCATTTCATACAAAATACAAAACAGTAAAACACAGATCTATATACACAAGAAATCAATGTTCAGATATTCAGTAATGTTGCGTCTGGATAATTAATAAATGTTGTCTGCTTCAATTTGTAGATTTATTCTTTATGGACACGCATTTGGATCCTGATAAAACTCCGAGTTACATGGCGTCTAACCTGGATCCAATCTGTTATCATAGATTTGATTTGCCACTAGCATCCAAATAGTTAATATAAAGCTATAATATATAAAGTGTTGCACATAAAAAAATGAAATGCGTAAATGACATCTGACCCCGATTCAGGTGGATGAATGCACGCGCTATTAAAATCACATATTTGTGACGTCATTTACCCACGCTGTCATTATTATAAATACGAGAAAATATTTTTGCTCAGTACTAGTTAAACTAAATGACCTCTGCTTCAAATTTTGAAAAATTCAGTTATGTGTAAACAAATTGAACCTGATGAGACTTTGAGTTATTCAACGTCTCGTCTGGATCGAAACTGTATGCAGAAGGTTTATGACGGATTGAATGAATGAATGAAGGGCTTTCAGAGTAACTCAATTAATCTAAATGAATGAATGAATAAAATACCTTAATCAATAAGGGTACATGTAGCTCGGTTAGCCAAATGGCCAATCTACCCCGAGGCCCTCTGAATCGGTACATTTCATACATTTATGAGCAAAAATATCAATCACGGAACATATTATTAAACAATGTGTCAAGTACAGTAGTTACGCTATTAAACCATTTCAATAATGCAAAATGAAATCAGCATAATTATACAAACTACAGCAACAAATAGAACTGAACCAAGCCAGAAACCTCATTGGAAAGTTTCCTAATTGGATGCGTTCCATTTGCGCCCTGAGTCTATATACATGTACATTTATACTTTTGTTTTGATGATGTAATTATCATTAATAGTAATCAAAGGTTGTGCTATTAACATGTTAACTTTGAAAAAAAGTAAGTTTCATTGATGCAAAAGATTAAAAAATATCAAACCATGTACCCTATGTAACCTTTACAAAGAAATTGTATATTTATTCAGGCATAGAATTAGGCAGAGAAATAAATTTAGTAAATAATCTAATGTGATTATTGTGTAGCATTGAACTGGTTTAAAAATTGCTTTAAAAACAATAACAACAGTATCTTAGTAACATATGCAAATAAAAACAAAAACAATGCTAGACGACTTCCATCATTGTGAGTTACAAACCTACATACGTCCCCTAGATTTAGACAAGAAACTTGAACAGCGTCTATAAATGAATATTGAATGAAATTAACAACATTATTTAACAAGGGTAACTAATCTTCATTGAGTCCATCAATTAAAACAATATCATACAAAGTGCCAAACATTAAACAAAGTAACAATTTAGTTACAATGTGCGAAAGCGCTCTTCTGCCCCAGACAAATAATAAGAGACTCGGGCAATGAGGATTATGTTTACAATAAAGGGCCAGATCAGACACTAAAACCCTTAGTGTCTGATCCAGTCACACACTGCAAATTTATGGGTGAAAGAAAGACGTTTCCGTTATTGCATACAAAAATTTTATGAAACGATTTTAAAATAAATACACTTGGCAGAAGAAAAGTACAAAAATGAGTCATGCAGGAAACACCACATACAGAACAAACACTCGCCCGAACAGCAACACAAGGAAACAGCAAATGTACATAACTAGAAAAAACAACAAGAGACGCACAAAGACAAAACAAACATACAATAGGAGGAAGTTGGAAGTACCGCCTTGGAACGGTCAGTGACAAAAGTCACTGGGGGGGGGGGGGGGGGTAAACCGGTTGTGACTTTCAGCTTGCAGAGAATTTGTCTTGTGCTTATTTTTGTCGGCTGCCAAAGATTAGTAAAGTTACGAAAAGAGATTATTAGTGCAATACCAGTGTCACACAATTAGGATCCTAATTATATATGATCTATTATTTCCGATATTGCAGACATTATTTTTTTATTATTATTATACCACATTTATATAGCGCTCTTTTCACACATGATATGTGTGTTCAAAAGCGCTTCACATGGGTGAAATCAATAATGATTTTTATTATTAATTTCATCAGCAAATACGTCAGATAAGACGACTCCCACAGGGGAGCTTGGTCTACCCTGTTTACTCTGCATAAGCGAAGAAGCTTGAATATGAGGGAAAGGGTTGATTTGTGTTGTCGCAGTGTCTGTATTCACTGTCGTAAGCGTCGATGTCATGTGTTACGTCACGGGAAACCAGTAGCGTACGTCACGTCACTAAGACGATATACTTAGTTGTTGGTGATACTTTTTCTACAATGATTGACGACCCTGACTCGCATTTGCTAACAGTTTGGATCTAGATAAGACGCCGAGTAATTCGGCGACTCATCAGGATCCGAACTGTTTGATACTCGGTCAATGACAATCATCTGCTGAACGTGTTATGACGGGTGTAGGTGAACCCTTGAACATAGCAAGTAAATTGTACCACTGATTTCATAAGCAACTGTATGAGTTTTGTTCCAGCTGCTATTGCGTTGGTAACCTTTACAAACAGTTTGGATCCAAATGAGATGCCGAGTAACTTGTCACCTCATCAGGATCCAAACTGTTTGTCACTCTGACATTTGGTTTTGAAAAGAGATGAAAGAAAAAAGTATTTTTAGAATTGCAGCAGACGACAATATTTGCATATATCAATTGCTCAGAGTGCAGAAGGAATTTGGAGTACAGTAAAAACCTCTCTATAACGACCACTAAATTGTGTTAATTAGTTGGTATTTAGGGCAGGAGGCTGCTTAAATCAAGGTGAAAGTAAAGCAGAACGCTCCAATAGGAGCGTTCTGTTTTACTTTCATCTTGCTTTAAGCAGCCACTTGCCTTTAACACAAAATACTTGATGTAATTTATCGGCTGTTATAGAGAGGTTTTACTCAAAGACCTATGATAACACACAGATAAGAAACTTGGACAAATCTCACCAAATCTCGCGGCAAATGTACCAAATCACGCAAAGACACGTTTGCAAATATCTCTAGTTGTAAGAAAGGCTCAGGAAATTTAATCATATCATTGTGTAGAACAATCAGCTACAATATGGTACCTTAATCGTTAAAATCGGTCCACAAACAAAAACGTTTTGTGCAAAGACCCAACCCACCTGTCTGAATTGCAATCTACTTATTTTGATGAAAATTACATTAGTTTGCAATTAAAAGTCAAGATTTCTAAAGATTTGCATACTTTCTTCAAAATAATATGGTATATTTTAATTGGAAAATGATTATAAATACTATTAATACAATTTTTATCACAGATAAAACTTTTGTTTTTCAGTAGTTTATAAAATATAAGAGTTTGCCACGTGCTGAAATAAGGTATGATTTTGGCGTGTACAAAATCAAACGAAGTCACGTTTGCAAATATCTCGGATGGTAAGAAAAACTCGGGAAATATAAGCATATCATTGTGAAGTGCAACTATAAAGCTACAATATGATACCTGGATTGTTAAAATCTGTTCACAAACAAAAAAGTTTTATGCAAAGACCCAAACCACCTATCAGAATAAAGTTCTCCTAGTGTTATACAATAGTTTATCATAGGTCTTTGTTTTACTGTACATTATACTGGACAGCAAATGACCTGCAGAATATTAACAGCACAGCAAACATCAAAGAGTTCTTGTGCATTAGTGAGCACAGTGAAAAATAGTGCAGCTGTTTTGTTCTGGAGTGTTAAACTAAAACCTAGTATCGCAGTAAGTCATGGTAAATTTGAATTTCTGTAAAAGGGTAGGCTGCCTTCAGCAGCCCAATGACATCATGAATATTTAATAGATAAATTTGTACAATAGCATATGTACATATGAATATTTGGTACTAATAGAAACTGTACAGTCAAGTATGTTATACACATGTAATTGCAAACAGAGAAGACTCTGCTCAGACTGCTCCTACAGGACACGTTTGATATGAGTCTACTTTGTTTGCAAATGCGTAAAAAGGAGCATACTTTTCGTCCTGCATTAAGCTACCACCTGCCTCTACGACCCAGATTTAGACATGTTTGATGGTAGAATGAGTTTACTGTGCCTCTACGACCCAGATTTAGACATGTTTGATGGTAGAATGAGTTTACTGTGCCTCTATGACCCAGATTTAGACATGTTTGATGGTAGAATGAGTTTACTGTGCCTCTACGACCCAGATTTAGACATGTTTGATGGTAGAATGAGTTTACTGTGCCTCTATGACCCAGATTTAGACATGTTTGATGGTAGAATGAGTTTACTGTGCCTCTATGACCCAGATTTAGACATGTTTGATGGTAGAATGAGTTTACTGTGCCTCTATGACCCAGATTTAGACATGTTTGATGGTAGAATGAGTTTACTGTGCCTCTATGACCCAGATTTAGACATGTTTGATGGTAGAATGAGTTTACTGTGCCTCTATGACCCAGATTTAGACATGTTTGATGGTAGAATGAGTTTACTGTGCCTCTATGACCCAGATTTAGACATGTTTGATGGTAGAATGAGTTTACTGTGCCTCTATGACCCAGATTTAGACATGTTTGATGGTAGAATGAGTTTACTGTGCCTCTATGACCCAGATTTAGACATGTTTGATGGTAGAATGAGTTTACTGTGCCTCTATGACCCAGATTTAGACATGTTTGATGGTAGAATGAGTTTACTGTGCCTCTATGACCCAGATTTAGACATGTTTGATGGTAGAATGAGTTTACTGTGCCTCTATGACCCAGATTTAGACATGTTTGATGGTAGAATGAGTTTACTGTGCCTCTATGACCCAGATTTAGACATGTTTGATGGTAGAATGAGTTTACTGTACCACATATTTGGCATTCAAATAACGGAATATGCATTTCAATACTCAACTTAATGAACACATTTATTACCCAAATGCAAATATACCAAGATCATTCGAGTATGTTCGTATTGATATCCCTTTAAACCAACAGGCATGAAACCCACATTATATGGTTGAAAAATATATGACTCAAGTATTAAAAATACCCAACCGTTTCATAAGTAAACTTTTGTTAGGTGTTTATGGTATGCGCGCGGTTAAGTCATCAACAAACATGTACTTTACCCATAAACTCTTTCGCTGCCAAATTTTGTCGTCTGTAAACTTTGTCGTCTGCTACAATTTTCCATTTTTATTTTTCTTCATTTGTGTTTCAAGAAACAGTCACAAACAATTTGGATTCTGATGAATGGCAGAGTTACACGGCGTCTGATCTATATCCAAACTGTTGCATAGGCAATCACAGATGCGATATTGGCAGCGAAAGGCATTCTGCGTTTTTAATACATTTGTACCTACATGCCCTCGCTTTCAGTGTGGCCAGCAGTGTCAAAATATATTTACCTGCAGAAAAAGGAGTGTTAACGCTTTGTTAGACCACATTCGTAACGGATCACTTTTGTAACAGATATTTTACGAATGTGATCTGTACAGTGATCACATTCGTAACAGGTAAAATATGTTACAAATGTGAGTGTCCGACATAGGATTGGCATTAGAATCACACATGTAACGGGTTGAGTTCCTGAATGAAAATGTTCAGTTAGTTAATAGTTATAGGATTATCATTGTAAATGTTACTATATTTCGTTGAGGGTCATGTCTCACCTTTTCACAACCTTAACAGCACATATAATGTACATGCTTGTAATATGTTTTAGGATACCTGCCTATAATATATTGAAGAGTTTCCATTTTTCATAGAATTTGTCTTATACGTTAACATGCACCTAGGCAATGATATTAATGTGTGCCTATGATTAAATAGAGATTACTTCTTAGTTTCTTAATTTGCTTTTAACTGAGTAATACACTATGCCAAATAGTTTAGCAACTATAAATCTAATCATATACCATTAGAAAAGAAAACCTGAGTAATTTCTTTTGTTCATATTTAGTTTGTTGTTAAAATTTGAACAAGGTTTCAATTTTGCGATGAGAGATGATGCATATGCACTTTTTAGCTTCCTTTTCTGTATGAAATTTGACGTGTTACAAATGATATTGTATGTCACGTCAAAATTCGGCATCGATCACATTCGTCACAAAATGTGTTACATTTGTGCTCGATTTCCTGATCATATTTGTAACACGTGTTACGAATGTGATTTGTTACGAATGTGCTCTAACAACGCCTTCACCGCCATATGCGAAACCATGGCAACCTCTGCAAACAGTCTGGATTCAGAGGAGATGTCGAGTAACTCGGCATCTCCTCAGGATCTAAACTATTTGACACTGGTTTTATATGTGTCAAGCAATTTGAAACATGAATCAGACGATAGTCTTAGAAGAGGAAACTTATTTATCGCGCTGAAATGGTTAAAGATCCTGCTAAGCGCGACCAGAATGTCGTTTGCAAACAGCATGGACTCAGATGAGATGTCGATTTACTCGGCATCTCATGAGGATCCAAGCTTCTTGACACTACATTATGTCACCCCCTCACTCGTCACTCTTCTAATCTGTAACCAAATTGTCGATATTCGTCAACTGCTTTCTGCATAAGAAGAACTAGACTGACGAACTCGTTTCAGGAGCAATCTTGATAACATATCAAATAAGCTCCACTGTTTCATTGCCTCTTGTGACATAGATAGCAGCGTGATTGATGCTCAGTTACTTGTATCCCATGACCTTATAGAGACCCCCTTTGATGCATTTTCAAACAAAGTAGACTCAGACAAGATGACTCCTATACATGTAGGAGTCGTCTGATCAAGGCCTACTCTGTCTCCTTATGAACTGATCGAGGATCTGCCATGGTCAACACGTCACTTGTTCATGATGGGTATTTTCAGCTGATTACTCTTCGAATATTCATCATATCTTTATTTTACATGAATAGCAATCAAAGCTTAATTATATAATCTGCAACCAATATTGATACATTGTAACATTAGACACAGCATCGATTATCCCTTTCCCTCATACAAAACGTGTTTTCACGCAATTTGCAAACAGAGTAGACCCAGATCAGACGGCTCCTATAGGAGCCGTCTGATCAGGGTCTGCTCTGTTTGCTTTTGACATGAGATATCTGATGTACAGTTTTCGTCAAAGCAAAAATATCCTTTTTTTTAAAAGTTTTTGCTAATAAATATTAGCGATGTAATTTTTTCTTACATACTCTTGAGTATTAAATAAGGAAAAGGGTTAAAGGGATATTACTCATGTTTGTTATATACAAACTTCGGATTTTGAAAGAGTAAGCTCCCATGGTAGACATGCAAGGTATTTCCGTTACAATAAATAAAAAAAATATCCGATAATAAAATATTTCACAATTCGTCTTAAGCATTACACGACAATGAAATGTCGTTCTAAAATTTCTAAGGCCAATGTCATGAGTTATTTCACAATGTCATGAGTTATTTCACAACTCACCTGCATTCAATATGTTTGACACTTAAACCACGCGTTGTTTCATACTATATCTACATGTATGATGAACCCGTTCCTTTTCACGTCTTTACAAAAAGAGTAGACCCAGATCAGACGGCCCATGTAGGAGAAGTCTGATCAGGGTCTGTTCTGTTTGCTTATGAAATCTTATAGATCAGATTCGAAACTTTCTGCCAAGGTAAGAAAATCATGTGATCATGCAGAATTAAAAACAATTCAGTTAATGAATATTCTTCATGTCATTATTTCTTACATGAATATTAAACAGGTAATGGGTTAACTGCATAAACATTTACCTGAATATTCATGTCAGAAAAATGACATTCATGAATATAAATTGGCTGAATTTTCGTTCTTGTCCATGAACAGAGGAATATTTGGGCATGTCAGAAACTGTAGATTCATATCTACAGTAAAACCTCTCTTAACCGGAAATTTAGTAGAGAAGAATTTAGATATTTTAGGCAGGTGACTGCTTAATGCAGGGTGAAAGTCATGCAGAAAGATCCTCTAGGAGCTTTCTGCATGACTTCATGACTTCCAGCCTGCATTAAGCTGTCACCTGTCTCCAAGACCGATATTTATACTAAATCTAATGTCCGGTTAAGAGAGGATTTACTGTATATGACCCCGCTGCTCTGTGTGTTTGAGTATCCGCTACATTGGCACCTAATCAGCAGTTAGAGAGATTGAAACCTATGCACCAATATCTGCAGCAGACAACAGTTTTGGCAGACGACAATGGTGTCTGAAGCCCCCTCTGGTGGTAGTAAAGCTTATTAACCCTTTCCCTCATATTGACGACTTTGACGACACTGTTATAGTCACTTTGTGCAAATGCTCTATTTATCACAATGGTTTCAAACTACAAAATTCTAAATTTTTCCTTTCCTCTAGTTAATGCTCCTTTTCGGTAGATTTATTCAAAGACGTTGGATCTAAAATAGCCTATGAGGTAATGGGTTAACTAGTTTGCTACCAATTACGAATATTTAATTAACTAGGCGAACAAGCCAGATCCTGAGTTCCATCAGGATCCATACTGTTTGTCACTGTGAATATGCTTTTGAAGGATAAATGTAGATTTATATAAGGTGACAAAATATGAATATTTGGTTTTGTTTTTATCGGGTTTTACGTCGCTTTACGAGTATTTTAGTCATACATCACGACGTCCAGCTATATCACGACGTCCAGCTAATTACAGGCGGAGGAAGACCCAGGGGTTAGTCCGTGCACGAAACAAATTGCATTGCTTCGCGCACATTTGAACATCCAGGTAGAACCCTCGACCTACCGCAAGCCAGCTGGGCTTCCTCAGATGAAAAATCCAAAATGCCCAGACGCGGATTCGAACCACAGCGCGGTGAGGAGCTAATTGATGGTCAGTAACGATGGTCAGCTAATTGATGGTCAGTAACGATGGTCAGCTAACTGATGGTCAGTAACGATGGTCAGCTAATTGATGGTCAGTAACGATGATCAGCTAATTGATGGTCAGTAACGATGGTCAGCTAATTGATAGTCAGTAACGATGGTCAGCTAATTGATGGTCAGTAACGATGGTCAGCTAATTGATGGTCAGTAACGATGGTCAGCTAATTGATGGTCAGTCGAATACCATAATACTCAGTCACGGAGGCCACTATGAAGACAAAATATGTAGATGAAAAACACTTTACCGAAATACAGTAAAATGTCTCTATAACGACCACTAAATTACATCATGTAGTTTGTGTTAAAGGCAGGGGGCTGCTCAAAGCAAGGTGAAAGTTAAACAGAACGCTCCTATAGGAGCGTTCTGTTTTACTTTCACCTTGCTTTAAGCAACCACCTACCCTAAATACCAACTAATTAACACAATTTAGTGGCCGTTATAGAGAGGTTTTACTGTAGTTGCATACTGTTGCTAAAGACAGACGATCATTTATCACAACGGAATCCACGTCTTTGCAAACAGAGTAAATCCAGACCAGAGGCTACTGTGTAGGAGATCTGCTCTGTTAGATGACATACTATATGTCTGACTCTACAGTTTCTGTCAAGATAAAACAATTACTTGTTCTTGGTGCCATGCTAAAATTCAGTTAATTAATATTTATGATATCACTCAGACTTATATTAATATTCACAGAGTAAAGGGATAGCAGATATAATTTTCTCAGCGTGTTGGGTGTTTATATGTAAAATCAGACAGAAGCTGGCTTGCTTTGTAGAATGGTCGGTTAATGTAACATGTAGTACCTTTGTATGTCTGATAACTTAAACTACAGGAAGTTCTAAATACTTGAAGAATTAACCCTTCACGCCATAGTTTAAACATATATACTAAAATAAGAATTTAATGGTCACTGGATAGTTACCCCTAGAGATCAATGTATGCACCACACAACTATTGCACTTCGTATCTTTTACAAATGTTGCTTAATCGCAACGAAATTTGCAGGAGTTACTGTTAGATGTTCAATAAATGGTTTAAGAGGAACTGTTAGAGGTTCAATAAATGGTTTAAGAGGAACTGTTAGAGGTTCAATAAATGGTTTAAGAGGAACTGTTTACCCATATAGGGAGTGGAATGCACCTCCGTGAATAAAAAAGTGAAAAACAAAAACTGCACAGTTTTCAACATATACTTTTTTGTTCAGGATACTGAAAATCTATTCAATATTGGACATCATGGAAAATGAAAGGTTTATTAAAATACTTGACATCCCAAAAACATATTTATGAGTACTCCAGATGAGAGTAAATTGAAATTCAATTTTCAGAAATTTCCCATTTTCGTTTCTTTTATTCTATGGATGCCAATAGGACTTTGGCGTGACTCAATTTCACTGGAAATTGTAGTTTGCAACTTTGACATTAAGTCCTGGAAAATTTTGTTGAACTTCATCGTAGCATATGGAGAATATAGGACGCCAAAGTTGTAGGGTCATTGCATAAAACCCTATGGGAAATGTACCTCTGACACTTTTATATTTTTGTTGAGTATATTTTATTTCCTAATAAGTAGAATGGGATTGGGCAACACGTTCTTCCAACTTAGATTAAGCCCTTCCCCTACATTAGTTTTAATAACAAAGTAAAACGCAAAATGACTGTCAAGCTAAAGATAGAAGGGTTGGGGTGGGGTGGGGTGGGGTGTGGGGGTTCTCATCAGTCTGAACATGTGTTCTCATACTGAACAGGGTGTGCCCTGTCCTTTACTGCACAGAGACGCTGTTTTACTCCATGCACATCGATGTCAGAAATAACGACTTTACATGTATATGCAATATTAATTTGGTGAGTTGTTATAGGGCTATCATGTACAACGTGAATTATAAATTCTGAAAGGAGGTGATCCCCCGAGAGAAAAAATTGCAACACAAAAAGAGAAAATTGCAGAGTCGGTTTTATGACAGAAACTGTAGAATTAAATCTATATTATTTTATAAGCCAAACGGCGATCTATGCAATAAAGGTTTAATCCTTTCTCTGTTCAATATTCATGGAAAAAATAAAGACATGATGAATATTTATTAGCTGAAGTTTTTTCAAGGATTGTTCTTGCTTTGACAAAAATTGTAGAATCATGTCTATATCATATCATAAACAAACAGAGCAGACCCTGAATGGACGGCTCTTGTAAGAGCCGCCTGAGGATGGTATTCTCTGTTTGCAAATGCGTGAAATTGTGTTTATATAAAGGAAAGGGTTAAGAGACACGAACATTAATATTAATTAATGTCTATTTTCTGTAGAACATTAAACGGAACAGGAACGGCTCTTCCTGTTTGAAACCTTAGTATATCGTTAAAACTAACCAATAGAATCTCTTTTTTAAATGTTGTAATGGGTGGAATCTAGTTAATCTATTTTATTAATTCCTTTCTTCCATTGACATTGACCGTGATTCATAACGTTTACAAAGACTTAACCCTCATTATGTTACATTTTCAATGAAAATCTTCGTGACGCTAATGAACGCATAATATATTGCCCTATTCATGAAAGAAACATTTTGACACCTTTATCACGACCAGTAAATGCATAAGCATTATACAGTAAAACAACTCTAAACCGGACCTTAACCCTTCGCTTGCTGAATTTTAAAATGCATTTCTCCTTCTTTACCCATGCCCTGTTGTATAATTACATATATATTCACTGTGTAAAAGTATTTCGCTGTGCAATCACTGCTGTGGGTGCACTGGTTGTACAATCAACTTGTAAATAGTGCAGACCTAGATGAGACAGCTCCTGCAGGAGCTGTCTCATCTGGGTCTTCACTATTTACAGGTAGGTATATTGACGTGAATAGCAAGCGAAGGGTTAAATTTAGCATAAATATCGGTCTTGGAGACAGATGGCAGCTTAGTGTAGGGTAAACGTGCAGAAAACTCTTAAAGGATCTTTATGCATTACGTTCACCCTTGATTAAGCGGCCACCTGTCTAAAACATGTCTTAATTCTTCTCTGCTAGAATTCTGATTTAACCCATTACCTCATAGGCTATTTTAGATACAATCTCTTTGAATAAATATACCGAAAATGAGCATTAACTAGAGAAAAGGAAAACTTTAGAATTTTATAGTTTGAAATCATTGTGATAAATAGAGCATTTGCTCCTATAGGAGCAAATGCTCTATTTATCACAACGGTTTCATAAAGTCGTCAAAAGTCGTCAATATGAGGGAATATGTTAAAGATTTTTTGCTGTATGTCATAAACCCATCTTTCGCTATCCGCTTTCTGGTTCACATTTGCAAACAGCTTAGATCCAGATAAGACGCCGAGTAACTCGGCGTTCTCATCAAGATCCACGCTGTTTAACATTCGATCATTACTTTTTTGTTTTAATTTTGATCGAATCAAAAGTAGTCAAAAATGCTCCAGATCAAACTTTGAACATAATTTATTTGTGTTCCTACGCGTTAAGGGTTAACCGTTTGTCTGTTTTGGTGCCTTTGCAAACAGTAAACTCAGACCAAACAGCTCCTGTCTTATCAGGGTCTGCTCGGTTTACTTATGAAACAGTAGATATAGTAAAACCTCTCTATAATGGCCACTATATTAAATCAAGTATTTTGTGTTAAAACAGAATGCTGCTTAAAGCAAGGTGAAAGTAAAACAGAACGCTCCTACAGGAGCGTTCTGTTTTACTTTCACCTTGCATTAAGCAGCCACCTGTCATAAATACCAACTAATTAACACATTTAAGTGTCCGTTATAGAGAGGTTTTACTGTACATGGTCAAACATCCCCTTGTTTGTAGGGCAATTGTACAATGAAGCCAATTAATATTCATAAAGACAATATTTCTAAAATGGATAATTATCCGGTAATAGGTTACATGTTAAAAAATAAGCAACTGATTAGCCCTTTCTCCCATAGTAACACCCTTTAACACATTTGGAAACAAAATAGACCCAGATCAATTGGTTCATATACTCGACATATAGGAGCTGTCTGATCAGAGTCTGCTCTATTTGCTTAAGGAATGATATACATCAGGTTCTGCATTGTTTGTCTACGCCAAAAACTACTTTGAAAAGTTTACATTACAAATACCAAGTCAATGGATATTCATGAAATGATCATATCACGCATAGAGGTTAATTAGGTAAAGGCTCAATGTGGAACGAAAGAAATACATTCTGAACATTAAAAGTATAAATCAACCCTTACAGAGCGGAACACGAGTCACTAATGTCCTTTGCAAACAGTGTTTGCACTGTTTATCATGCTACATGTTTCTTTAAAAGGTCAATAATATCCACCCTAAGATTGACCTGTTTGAATTTTGGAATAATCCATTTAAAAATTGAGCGCTGTAGGGATTAACGCTTTTTTCTGCTGTAATAATGTCTGCTTTCAAACTCTTTACCTGTTGAATATTAATGTTAGAAATGATGACTCTATTATTAATCAGTATATTTGTTTAACACTTACAACGCTGACTTTTCAAATGGACTATTCCAAAATTCAAACATGTCAAGCTTATGGTGAATATTTAGGGATTCTTCTAAAGAAAAGTGTAACATGACAAATAGTACATACCCTGATGAGAGGGCTCCTCTAGGAGCCATCTCACCCGGGTCTACACTGTTTCTAAAGGACATTAATAAAACAGGGTTAAGAACATCGGCCGTTTTGCCGTGGCAGAATTTACACTATTTTGCAAGCAAACAGAGCAGACCCTGATCAGACGGCTCCTGTTCGGAAATGCCATTTAGGTCAAGTCATGATTAGCAGGCTAAGTGTGATAATGAATAATTGTCACTTACAATTCTATGTTAGAATGGACGTGTGCAAGTATCGAATAACCCGTCTCTTGCTGAATTTTAAAATACATTCTCCTTCTTTACCCGTGCCCTGTTGTATAATTACATACATGTATATCTTCACTGTGTACAAGTATATCGCTGTGCAATCACTGCTGTGGAGTGCACTGGTTGCACAATCAACTTGTAAATAGTGCAGAGCCTGGTGAGGCAGCTCCTGCAGGAGCTGTCTCATCTGGGTCTTCACAATTTACAGGTAGGTATATTGACGTGAATAGCAAGAGAAGGGTTAAATTCATTGCTAAATGTATTAGTACGCCGATGTGAAATTGAACTTTCACCCCGTATGTGTTGGAAATCAGGTGAAATATATATATTTCGTAAAACCGTTGACCCTGTAGTCCATGGAGATTTAACCCTCTACATCATGCATATTTATGTAAGAAATAATAACATCATTAATATTAATAAGTTTAATTGGTATAACTTCTCATGGACACATGCATTTTTGGCCATGGCTGAAACTGTAGAATCATATCTATATTACATCAAAAGCAAATAGAATGGACCCTGATCTGACGGAACATTCTGATATTAGTCTTCCCTGTTTGCAAAGATATAAAAAGGCAAATCTATGAAGAAAATGGTTAAGTAAGAAATAATGATAGCATGAATATTAATTAACTGCATTGTTATACAGTGCTCCCTCCCTACAACGGCCCTCTCAATAACGATTCCCTCCTTACAACAACGCATGTCATTGTTTCCGAAACAACAAGACTCCAGAAACAACCTTTTTCCATCGTATTTTCTTTATGCCTCTATCAAACCCTATGTTGTGACCACTCTTTAGAATCGTCACAAAGTGACGATTCTAAAGAGTGGTCACAGCATAGGGTTTGATTGAGGCATAACGGTTTAAGCTCTCGAAATACACCTTATTTGGGGATCTGCATACAAGCTAATTATATTTGATTTTCCCTCCCTATAACAACTCCCTCTGAACAACACATACAATCTTCGTATCCCAAGGTGTGTCGTTGTAGAGAGGGAGCACTGTAATTTTACTTAGAACAAAGGAACTATTATCATGACATAAACTGTAGACTCAGAGCTATATTACTTCTAAGCAAACAGACCCTGTCAGATGGATCCTACATGGTCCGTCTGATCCTGGTCTACTCTGTTTGCAAAGGCGTTAAAAAGGTGTATATGTGGAGTGAAGAATTAATGGTGGGTTTAGTTCAGATTAAACTGTCCAATTCAAACATGTCAAACTTGTTGTACACTAGGTTTTAGAATATCGATTTAGCATACGTATTTACTTATCAAAATTTATAATTGGAAGAGTTTTGAGCAGAATGATTGGATAATGTAATTGATCCCACTACCTTAACCCATATCCAGCTACCTTAACCCTTATCCCGCTACATTTACCCTTATGCAACCACCCTAACCCTTATCCCGCTACATTTACCCTTATGCAACCACATTAACCCTCATCCCGCTACATTTACCCTTATGCAACCACATTAACCCTCATCCCGCTACATTTACCCTTATGCAACCACCTTAACCCTCATCCCGCTACATTTACCCTTATGCAACCACCTTAACCCTCATCCCGCTACATTTACCCTTATGCAACCACCTTAACTTTTATCCCGCTACATTTACCCTTATGCAACCACCTTAACCCTCATCCCGCTACATTTACCCTTATGCAACCACCTTAACCCTCATCCCGCTACATTTACCCTTATGCATCCACCTTAACCCTCATCCCGCTGCTTTAACCATTATTCCATTACTAAAACATTTTCCAGCTATACGTGAAATTACATGTAGCCTACTTGTATTTTTTTATAAACCCGGTTTGGATCCAGATGATACGTCATGTAACTCGGAGTTTCATCAGGATCCAAGTTGGTTGACACTCAATCAATAGTTTCTAAAAAGCTTCATAGAATCAGAACTCAAACTCAAACCAGAACCAACTATGAGTCGACATTTTTATTGTCACAGTGAGATATAATTTAAACCTTTACTCAATAGATATACATGTTACGCCTTTGCGTATAGAGTAGACCCCTGTGGGAGCCGTCTGATCTCGGTCTTCTCTGTTTGCTCATTGGATTACAGTAAAACCTCTCTATAACGGCCACTAAAGTATATTAATTAGTTGGTATTTAGGGCAACGTTCTGTTTTAATTTCACCTTGCTTTAAGCAGCCACCTGCCTTTAACACAAAATGCTTGATGTAATTTAGTGGCCGTTATAGAGAGGTGTTACTGTATATAGATTCGATCCTGTATATTTTGCAATGACCAAATAATCCTGTGTACATTTGCCAATATGAAACTTCATCGAATAATTGGTTATAAAGTCATTACTTCTTAGATAAATATCCATGGAGTAGGTGTGACAATATGTCTTTCTCTGAGAGACACCGTTGATTCGACCAATCGTATTGGAACCTCCGTCACTTCCTGGTTGAGAAAAATAAAAGTCCCATGCAGAAAGGCCGTCTACAGTTGATTTGTTAAGAGTATACGATTACATTTGTTAATACCCAATATTGTTGTCTTACGGTGAGGTTCTGGTCCGATTGGTATCAATGAACGTAGGACAGATTATTATTGATGAATATAAAGTGACAGTGGATTGAATATTTTAACAGACAATCGAGGTGTGACTGAACTCAGTCAGTTGATATGGTTCCTCGATATCTCTGGTTTATTGCGTATCTGCAACTTTTCTCAGGTAAGGCTTAACTACAATCCTAGATCATTGTCTATAACCTTTTCCCCGTTGAATAATCATGCACGAAATAATGACACCCTGAATAATAATTAATAGCTGAATGTGTTGCTATAATGGCATATGTACACATGATTATTTAGTATTGGTAGAACCTGTAGGGTAAAACCACCATCTCCTCCTCCACCATCGACGCCATTGTCTGAGAGAGAGAGAGAGAGAGAGAGAGAGAGAGAGAGAGAGAGAGAGAGAGAGAGAGAGAGAGAGAGAGAGAGAGAGAGGGTATAAGACTTGGTAAATACAAGTCTCCTATCATCCACATTTTAATGGCGTGGTTTACACCTTTAAATAGCGCGTATGTTTTGTTTGTTCTATGACGTAACCATGATGAGATTTATTTAAGAATGAACATATTTTTATATACTTGTATACGGTCGTAAATCAGGCGTCAAAAAGTACACAGGAAGATATTGTTTTACGTATTATACGAGACGACCATAAACAATACAGTGTATAGCACAGAGAGTGAAAATACCCCCTTTGAATGCATTGTTCACCCTTTACTCTACATATAAATACACCTTTCTACGCCTTTTGCAAACAGAGTAGACACATATCAGATGGCTCCTATAGGCCTATATCTGCTCTGTTTGCTTATGGTATGATATAGATATTTTTCTACAGTCTGCCTTGACCAAAATGTCCTGTGTTCATATACCATTATAAAAATAAATCTAATTAGTATTCATGACGTCATTATTTCTTACATGAATATTCATGGAGTAAAGGGTTAAAACCAGAGTCCATTCAGTAAGGACACATATGGTTTGCAAGAGGCTTTTGAATTACAACCAGTGCAGACCCTGCTCATAAAGTTCCTCTAGGAGCCTTCTGGTCTGGGTATACACTCTCTGCAAATTCCAGTACTATCGTTCCTCGTATTCAAAGGTTTAACCATATACTCCATACATACGCCTTTCTACGCTTTCGCACACAGACAAGATCCATATCAGACGGCTCCTATAGGAAACGTCTGAGCAAAGTCTTCTCTGTTTGCTTATGAATTGTTTACAAAGAATATAAATGTAGATACATGTATGATTCTACAATTCTTGCTGTTACCAAACATTCAATGTGATATAATAAAAATAATCTTATCAATATTTATGATGTCAGTATTTCTTTTATATGTATTAATGAAGTAAAGGGTTAACCCTTTCATTATTCTATATTTATTCCAAATTTGAATACCTACTGAGTATTAATAGAAAAATAGTAGCAATAAAATATAGAAAGTGGAGCATTTGTAGCCGTTTTAGAAGGTAATTTAACAGGTCTATAAAAACCCATTAGCACACAGAGCAGACCCTGATCAGACGGCTCCTATAGGAGCCGTCTGATCTGGGTCTACTCTGTTTGCAAATACATGAAACACGTTTATATGAAGGAAGGGGTTAGAGAATGCACTACACATGTGATAAATTAGCATTGCTACAAGATGTGTTGTTTGTTCGGTTATTTAACCGTTAGCATGTTTAGCAAACTGTTTAGCAGACGAATATTTGCTCACTCCATTTTTAAAATTTAAGGTACAGTAAAACCCATCAGAACAGGAATTCTAGTAGAGAAGAATTTAGATACTTTTAGGCAGGTGGCTGCTTAATGCAGGGTGAAAGTCATGCAGAATGTTTAACGCCCGGTTTAGAGGGGTTTGACTGTACATGAAATATTACTGCAAATACGCGATCAATGTGTCGATCTGTCTCGATCATTATGGGACGCCGAGTTACTAGTTGTCTCATCTGGATCCAAACTGTTTGTAAAGGTATCCACGGATCTACCCGAAATAGGTTAAAGGGTTGTGCTCGCATTTTACCATTCACTACACAGGGGACGACTCTTAACCCTTTCCCAGTTGAATTTTCACATAAGAAAAACTGACGTCATGAAGTTTACCAGCTGAATTATCATTCTGTTTCGTTATAGGTAGAAACTGTAGAGTCATGTCAATTATGATTTCGTAAGCAAACAGAGAAGATCCTGATCAGATGGCTTTTACAGTAGCCGTCTAATCTAGGTCTACTCTGTTTGCAAAGTCGTGAAAAGGCGTTTAGAAGCAGGAATATGATAAGACACATATATAATGGGTTATACTATCCCCTAACGTACAGAAAAAAAGTATAACTGCCAAAACTCTGATGTGTTACATTGCTACAATCTTTACTTACTTTCGATTCACTAAAACGTTTGAAAACCTGTTGACCGAGTTTCAGTTAGCTTGGGTCCTGATGAGAGACACCGAAATTACCTGGCGGTCCATCTGGATCCAAGCTGCTTGCAAACGATATTTTGTTATTGGAGGGACCAATTGTAGCAATTACACGGAGCGAGCGAAGAGGACTCAAACGTACACATTTAGCCCTTTACTCCATATATACGCATCTCTACGCCTTTCTGATCAGGGTCTGCTCTGTTTGCTTATGATATAATATAGATATGATTATACAGTTTCTGCTATTGCAAAACATTTCTGTGTCTATGTGGTATTATAACAATTAATTTAATTAATATTTATGATGTCCTTATTTTTTTTACATGAATATTCATGGAGTCAGCTCTGTTTGCTTATGATATACTATAGATATTATTCTACAGTTTCTGTCATGGCCAAAAGTTCCTGCGTCCATGTGCTATTATAACAATTAATCTAACTAATATTCACGATGTCCTTATTTATTACATGAATATTCATGGAGCAAGGGTTTAGGATCTTGGAAATTCGTGAAAAAACTCAATTAATAACTCAGCTAAGCATGTTATTTCAGAATTTCGTATTTATTAGACTTACATGTACATACATATAGTGTTGCTTCAGTGTAAATATCAGTGTTTGCTTCGCAACTTTATTTAAAAATACCCAATTTGAGTTTCACTGGGGGCCAACTACGTATTATTATCAAATGTTTTGCTACGACAATTTATATGAGTATTATAATAGATTTGTTTTCCTACGAAGGCAACTTTGTTATCGTAGGAAAACATTTCCCAATTGATACACTGGCTTCGCAGGAAAACAAATATATCATAATAACCATATAAAATGTCGTAGCAAAACATTTGATAATAATACGTAGTTGGCTCCCAGTGTGTGTGTGATAATGAAAACATGATTGAGTCCACTCAATGATTTTGAGACTTTACTCAAGTACATGTTTTGTTTCAACGGAAATTGTCAATTACTGTACATATTCATGTATATCATCATAAGAAATGCGGCGTTTGATTAAACATTTACTTCATGAATATTTATGTATGAAATAATGACATCATCACTATACGTTAGCTGCATTTTCATAATGGCGTATGCATATTATATTTGGGCTATGGCAGAAAAAAATCGAATCGGATATAAATGTGGGAGTCGTCTCGTCTGGGTCTACTCTGTATGCGGTCCTATTAGGTAAAATGTTAACCCTTTCACCGCCAATGTCGCAAAACTGCATCACGAAAAATAGTGCAGTCCCAGATCAGACGCCGCCTTTTTAAGGCGGCGTCTGATCAGGGACTTCACTTTTTGTCTCAAACTCTGTATCTTAGCTTTATTCCTTTGAAATTTGCATTTATGTACATTATTTCCTTATTTTACCGAATGAGTTAACAAAATGGTATTGCAGACGACAATTAGAAATTTGGCGCCGAAATTGTTGAAAACAATGAGTGCCAGGCAGTGTAAATCCTGATCACATGTTGAGTTACACGACGTCCCTACTTGGAAGAGTAAAAATGCAGCAGTTGATTTCTTTCTGCCATTTCTGCAAAAACTTAATAGTGCTTTTCACATTTCGGGTCTTCTTAAATAATTATAGCCCATAAATGTTAAGCAAATTTATGCAAATATAAAAGTGTTGATTTTAAGATCATATGTATGGATAGAGCTGAAATAATGCTCTAAAAGATACAGAGTAATTTATGCGTAATATTATCAACACGTGCGAATTAATCGTTTCAGTACCAACATTGTCGTCTGCTGGACATATTTTCATCTGCTTCAAGTTTTGGAATGGGTGCTTGTTCAATTTCTTTCTAAAATTATATTAAACCGAGTCTCAAACAGTTTGGATCCTGATTAGACATCGACTTACTCTGCGTCGCAGCTCGATCCTAACGGTTTGCATATATCTATATATATACTGAAGCGGTTACAATGGGACACACAGTATGCAAATTACATATATGTACAAAAAATAGATTTTGCGACACATGATTTAACCCTTTCCCTATATAAACGTGTTTTCAAGCATTTGCAAACAGAGCAGACCCTGATCAGACGGCTCCTATAGGATAAAGGTGAGACGGTTCTATAGCGTGGTAACCCTGGTAGATCCTATAGGAGCCGTCTGATCTGGGTCTACTCTGTTTGCTCATGGAATATGATAGATCGGGTTCTTTATTTCTTAAAATAGCTACAATGCTACACCTCCCACATTTCATTATAACTATTTTTTCCATGAATATCAAGTAGGTATTGAAATTCGAAATAAACATAGAACAGGGAAAGGGTTAACCCATTCCCTCATATTGACGACATTTGACGACTATGTAAAAGTTACTTTGTGAAACCATTGTGATAAATAGAGCATTTGCTCCTATAGGAGCAAATGCTCTATTTATCACAATGGTTTCAAACTACAACATTCTAAAATTTTCCTTTTCTCTAGTTAATACTCGTTTTCGGTAGAAATATTCAAAGAGGTTGTATCTAAAAATAGCCTATTAGGTAAAGGGTTTTAAACATTAGCCGCCAAAGGCGAGTCTGTGATAACACAGTACAGGCCTAGTTACGCTGTGTCTCATCGAACACTCTTTCTGATATCTTTGAAGAAATAGACAAAGTTGGTCTTAACCCTTTCCCTCATATAAACGTGTTTTCACGCATATGCAAACAGAGAAGACCCAGATCAGACGGCTCCTAGAGGAGCCGTCTGATCAGGGTCTGCTCTGTTTGCTAGTGGAATTTGAATAGCTCTGTTTCTTTGCTTTCTAAAACGGCTACAGTGTTCCACCTTCAAGGTTTCATTGTAACTATTTTGTTCATGAGTATTCAGTAGGTATTGAAATTTGAAATAAACGTAGAACGGAAAGGGTTAAGCCTTTACTGCATGAATATTTATGTAAGAAATACATGTAATGACATCATGAATATGTATTAGATTAATTTTTATTATGACATATTGACACGAGAATATTTGTCCAAAGTAGAAACTGCAGAATCATTTCCATATTATTTCTTAAGCAAACAGGACATACCCCGATCAGACGGTTCCTATAGCAGCCGTCTGATCTGGGTCTACTCTACATGTATTTGCAAAGGCACATAAAGGCGTATTTATAGAGTAAAGTGTTACAGATACAGGTGCGTACCCAAATACTAAAATCGTCATTTCTCCACCCAACCCTATACTGTGACCACTCTATAGAACTGTCTCACCTTTATCTGTAGCTTGTCTTGAACATGTTATTTGGACCTATTAGCTCAGTATGAAATACTTAAACTTGCTAGAAGCTCTTTGATCTGAGTATACATAGTTTGCAAATGACAAATGATCGCGTGTCCCGAATTTAAAGCGTTAAGGGTCGTTACAGTAAAAGCTTTCTATAGCGCCCAGTCAAAAGATGTTTAAATCTGGGGTTGTCAAACAGGTGATAGTTCAATGTAGCCCCACCACTCTCCACAGAGAAAGGAGCTTTCTGCATTACTCTCGTGCAGCAATAAACCTTAACGCCATGAACATCAATGTAAGAAAATATTACTTCATTAATATTAATTAAATAAATTTTAAAATGGCACCGTGTTTATTCATTATCATGTCACTATAGAGAGTGCATGTTGAGAGTCTTCTCAAACTGTTTAGATCTTATAGAAATACAGTGTTACATGATGTCTCATTTGAATCTAAACTGTTTTCAAAGCTTATCGCAGACTCAATCAATATTACAGTGAAATGCCTCTAAACCGAACATTCAAACTAGTACCAATGTCTGCTTTAACCTTTAGCCTGCTGAGCAAAGTATTTTTATAGAATTATTCACCTTTTGCATTTTAAAAAAATCAAGCTATAATAAATTTGTCTACCAAATACAATCAGGGTGTCAAACAGTTTGGACCCTGATGAGACGCCGAGTCACTCGGCGTCTCATCTGGATCCAAACTGTTTGCATAGGTATTCACTCATCCTCCCATAGCAGGCTAAGGGTTAAAACATAACATAACATGTCGTTTATTCGGCATAAAATACATACATGTTTATAGCCTTAACACACAGAGTGGTAATCATACACATTAATAATATCTTCCAGAAAAAAACAAAACTGAGAGTAGTTGATCTGTCATGTCCAGTAAATCTGTTGGACAGGTGGGAGCTTAACGCGAGGTGAAATTCATGCAGACAGCTCCGAAACTTTCACCCTGCATTAAGCAGCCATGCAGACAGCTCCGAAACTTTCACCATGCATTAAGCAGTCATGCAGACAGCTCCGAAACTTTCACCCTGCATTAAGCAGCCATGCAGACAGCTCCGAAACTTTCACCCTGCATTAAGCAGCCATCTGTCTAACAGGTTTAAATTCTTCTTTACTAAAAGTTCAGTTTGAAAACGGGTTTACTGTATTTGATTAACAACACAAGGCATATCTAATCTATGAATTGATCTAATGAAAATAAGCCTCACAACATTTGGCAAAGAATGAATAACCTGACTGGATGGTGCGCACAGAGACCTACTTAAAACATTTACTTCATAGAGACGCCCTTTTACGCACAGTAAAACCTTTGTAAATTGGTCTTGTAAGAGCCGTCTGATCTGGGTCTGCTCTGTTTGCTTATGTAATTTGTAGAGTTATTTGATTCTACAGCAATTGATAAGACATACTGTGCAATATGCATGATGATGTTAATATGAATACTCGTTGAGTAATTTTTTATACGTACTCACATTTTGTCTTCATTTGTGTTACATAAATGGGAAACAAAAGCTTGATTTATTTCGATGCCATAGACAAATCGGTAACAACCTTTGTGAACAGTCTAGATACAGATGAGACGCTGAGTAATATGACTCCTCACCAGTAATCAAACACTGTACACTCTGATCATATGTTGGTAAAGAAATTGGAGACAAACTCTACTTTGCCACAAGAACCAGCTGAACTTTAAATGCATAAGTATGCGACAATTCAATCGATTAACTATAACACACATACAACATAATTTTATACAAAGTCGCACAATTGACAGGCTCACATACACAATGAATATCAGCAATTTCATTTGATCATATTATTGTGTTGTATTGATAGCTGTCTATGGAAAATACTGTGTGGTTATAATTGCCATTATCCCGATAATAACGCTGTAAACTCTCTCTTAACCGGAAATTTAGTAAAGAAGAGTTTAGATATTTTAGGCAGGTGGTTGCTTAATGCAGGGTGAAAGTCGTACAGATGACTCCCTTGGGTGTTTTCTGCGTGAATTTCGCTTTGCATAATGCTGCCAACTGTAATAAAGACAGACATTGATGAGAGCTACAGATAAATGCGCATACCAGCTACAGATAAATGTGCATACCAGCTACAGATAAATGTGCATACCAGCTACAGATAAAGGTGCATACCCATATACTAAAATATTGTAATTTCTCCATCAAACCCTATACTGTGACCACTCTTTAGATTTGTCTCGAAGAGTCACAGTACCGGGTTTGGTTTGAGAAATACAGGAGTTATTCTTGAAAATGTTTTAATTTACACATTTTAGCTGGACCTCGGATTGGTACTTAATTATTTTAACGGCCGGATCCAGATGTTTGAAAATTAGACTGTGGTTTTGATAAGAAATTGAAGCGTACTTGTACCGTAATAATTTAACCCTTTCCCTCATTTATATGTATTACCTGAATTGGTAAATTGGTCAATGTGAAATGAATTACTATTATAAAAAATACCTCATTAATATTCATGATGTCATTATTTCTAATGTGAATATCCGTCGGATACAGGGTTTTACCCTTCGCTTGCTGTTCATGTCAATATACCTACCTGTAAATAGTGAGGACCCAGATGAGACAGCTCCTGCAGGAGCTGTCTCATCAGGGTCTGCACTATTTACAAGTTGATTGTGCAACCAGTGCACCCCACAGCAGTGATTGCACAGCGAAATACTTGTACATAGTGAATATATATGTAATTATACAACAGGGCATAGGTAAAGAAGAAGAAATGTGTTTTAGAATTCAGCAAGAGAAGGGTTAATTAACAGGGTAACAGTGTTGTAGTATAAACCGATATCAACGGCTTCTTTCGTATGTAGTCTGATCTGGGTATGCACTCTTTGCTTTAACCCTTTCCCTGTTCTATGTGTATTCCAAATTCTGATACCTACTGAATATTCATTGGAAAAAAATAGTTATAACGTAATATAGAAGTTAAAAACTGTAGCCATTTTCAGAAAGTAAAAGAACAGATCTTTCAAATTCCATTGGCCAACAGGAGCAGTCTGATCTGAATCAACTCTGTTTGCAAATGCGTGAAAACACGTTTATATGAAGGAAATGGTTAAAGAGAAGAGGGTAAGTGTTATGGCAACACCGCTCCAAATAAAAACTGCATTCTCACACAAAAGATACAATGTGAATTCATATTGATATACAAATAAATTAAAATAGCTGGTGTCCGTTGTACAAGTACATGTAGTTTGTCTGCTTAAACCTTTCCCTGTGTTAAATATGCATGTAAGAAATAATGACATCATGAATATTTATTAGCTGAATTTTTGTACTGTAAAGGTTTAAAGGGATTGATTTCTTCGCTTTGAAAAACTGTACACACAGATCTATATCATGTCTTAATAAAAAGACAAGACCTTGATCAGGGGGAGTCACCTGATCTGGATCTACTGTGTTTGCATATGTGTGAAAATGCGTTTATATGACGGAAAGGGTTAAACCTGATCTTGTGAAATCTGAAACCAAGCCGAGAGCTAGTGTAAGTAAGGTCACGATTAGCGAGATGGAATGGATTTAACCGTTTCCCTGTTCTATGCTAATTCCAAATTTCAATACCTACTAAATATTCATAGACACAATAGTTATAATGAAACATGGCAGGGGAACATTGTAGCCATTTCAGAAAGTAAAGAAACAGATCTATCAAATTCCAAACAGAACAGACCCTGATCAGAAGGCTTCTATAGGAGCTGTCTGATCTGGGTCTTCTCTGTTTGCAAACGCGTGAAAACGCGTTTCTATGAATGAAAGGGTTAACCCGTTAAACATCATATCATATTTGACAAACTGCTCTGAATTAAAATTGAAAACCCGTTCATTTTTCATGGCTGAGTGGTCCTGCAACAGACATTATGCCCCTATTGACTATTTGGTTTAGCAAACAGGGCATGCCCTCCTTCAGGAACCCTCTGGTCTGGGTCTGCACTGTTTGCCAATGTCAAGTGTATGGGACCGTGGGTGCTTATGGGTAAATCATAGAATCAAACTACATGTATTGTTTCACCATTGCTTGATTTAAAAATGACATCGTGTCAAACTGATCTGCTACATCTTTGTATTTAACCCTTCGCTTGCTGAATTTTAAAATACATTTCTCCTTCTTTACCCATGCCATGTTGTATAATTACATATATATTCACTGTGTACAAGTATTTCGCTGTGAACTCACTGCTGTGGAGTGCGATGGTTGCACAATCAATTTGTAAATAGTGCAGACCCTGATGAGACAGCTCCTGCAGGAGCTGTCTCATCTGGGTCTTCACTATTTACAGGTAGGTATATTGACGTGAATAGCAAGCGAAGGGTTAAGTGTTAACCCGTTCCTTCATGTAAACGCACTTTCACGCGTTTGCAAACAGAGTAGACCCAGATCAGACGGATCTTACAAGAGCCGTCTGATCAGGGCCTGCTCTGTTTGCCAATGAAATTTGATAGGACTGTTTCTTTAGTTTCTAAAATGACTACAATGTTCCACCTTCAATTTTTCGTTAAAACTATCTTGTCCATGAATATTCTGTAGGTATTGACATTTGAAATAAACCTAGAACAGGGAATGTGTCAAACAACTTGGAACCCTGCTGTTTGCAAATGCCACTAAGGTAATGGTTAGCAGGCTAAGGGTGAAATTACGGTTGAACTTCGATAGCTCGAAATCGGATAATTCGAACATCGGATAACTCGAACTAAAAGTTAGGTCTTTCCAAAATTTGCAATACAGAATTTCTCTAAAATGGATTACCAAGCATATCTAGAAACACATGTGACAGCTTAACCCATTACCTCATAAGCTATTTTTAGATACAACCTCTTTGAATAAATCTACCGAAAAGGAGCATTAACTAGAGAAAAGGAAAATTTTAGAATTTTGTAGTTTGAAACCATTGTGATAAATAGAGCATCAGGGAATGGGTTAATGTGACTGCATTAAGCTGTGAACTGGGATGATTGTTCAGATAAGAATAACTCGGATAACTCGAAGTCCAACCGTAGTGATGTCTGGAAACGTTGTCATCTTCTTCGATTCTTAGGCATCTTATTCTATTCCATTAAAAACATGTATTCAGTAAAATGTCAAACAGTTTGTATCCTGGTGAGACGCTGAATAAGCCAGTCTCTATTCTAGAACCTCGCGGCAAATATCTAATAAAGTGTCAAAATAGTAAAGTTGCTGAGATTTATTTGCATATGTAAGCAACATGTATTCACGATCTTTCAAAGAGTTAATCCTTTACCTCATAGAGGCGCATATTCACACCTTTACAAACAGACCCAGATCAGACTGCTTAAGTAGGGACCATATCCTCAGGGTCTACTCTGTTTGCTGATGGACTTCATAAAAATGTGTTTGAATTGTTTCTACAATGTCTGCCATGGCCAAAATCATCACGTCTTCATCTGCGATTATCATCTACACTGTTAGTGGCATTGGCAGTAAAATGTGGTACAGTAAAACCTGTCTTTAACCGGATGTTAATTTTAGTATAAATTTCGGTCTTGGAGACAGGTGGCAGCTTAATGCAGGGTGAAAATCGTGCAGAGGAGCTTTCTGCATGACTTTCACCCTGTATTAAGCAGTCACCTGCCTAAAATATCTAAATTTTCCTCTCTAGAATTCCGGCTAAGAGAGGTTTTACTGTATACATTGTTAGTGACATTGGCAGTAAAATGTAGCACTGTTAACCCTTTCTCTGATGAATATTCATGTATAAAATAATGATATTATGAATATCTATTGGCCGATACAATGACATATGTATACAGTGTCCATGCTTATTAAACTTTTAAGTTGAGTCTGAGTTCGTTCTCAAGTTTTTATTGGTCAGATTTGAGCAATCAAAAGCTTGAGAACAAACTCAGACTCAACTAAAAAGCTTTATAAGCATGGACCCAGGTATAGGTAGAAACTGTATAGTAAGATCTATTATAATTTCATTAGCAGACAGAGCATGTCCAGATCAAATGTCTCATACAGAAGCCGTCTTATCTGAGTCTACTCGTTGTCTACTCTGTTTGCTAAGGCGTGAAAAAAAACCCAGTTAATATTAGGGAAAGAGTTAAAACGATTTATGCAAGTGGCCGGTGTATGCACTCATTGTAGAACCAAATATAATAAGAGGGCTTTTCAAGGAGCTTTCTGTTCAAAATTATGTTCTGAATAATTACATGCGAAATATCTATTCAAATGATTCATAATGCACGTGTGGCAAGTGCATTTGGAAACTTAGATAATTAATTTAGTTAATGAATGTCAGACAGTACAGTCATTGAAACCCGAATTGTATGCGATGGCTTATTTGATATACCGGTAAAATATAGTGGCATGTTTCTGACACCGCTTAACCACTTAATTATCATAAAAGTTTCTTGTTAATATCTCACATAAATTTAAGGTCGCGCTATTTATCTGAAAAGTGGAACATGGAAACCTTTTACGAAAACCAGATAAATATCTTAGCCCTTCTCTTGCTGAATTTTAAAATGCATTTCTTCTTCTTTACCCATGCCATGTTGTATAATTCCATATATCTTCACTGTGTACAAGTATATCGCTGTGCAAGCACAGCTGTGGAGTGCACTAGTTGCACATTCAACTTGTTAATCGTGCTTACCCTGATGAGTATGGGTCATCTGGGTCTTAACTATTTACAGGTAGGTTTATTAACGTGAATAGCAAGCGAAGGGTTAACACGAGTTTTGTAATGATAGTGCTTTAAGCTGCCTCTACTTAATGAATTTATCTTACTAGTAATTTATCACGAAAACAGAGAGTCATTGATTAACTAAAACTGTTTCATGTTACCACTTATCTAAAAACCGAAAATTGTTTTTAAATGACTGCGGGAATGGCCAATTAATGGTGAAAGGAGATAGAATAGGATCTCTATATTTAGATAAGTTAACAAGATAGATTTTGATAAAAGTTTTTCGCGTTATTTATATTATGAGTTGGCAGTATAATTATGGCACTAATAGGCCATTTTGACGCAATAAGATAAATATCATATTTTCATGAAAAGATTCCATTTTCCACATATTAGATACTTATGTGAGACATTAACTTGAAACTTTCCACGGTCGATAAGTTGCAAGTAATGTCAGAAATGTGCCACCATACTATTCAATAAATGAATATATAATTCACAACCCGTCTGAAAATACAGCTTACTGAAATAGCAACGTTCTTTTTATGAAGAGTGGGGCGTTAAAATTCTTTTATTTAATGAAATTGAATTTAACTGTGAATTCTTAATTGTATACAATGATCTGTGAGTTAAACACAGGTGAATCATATTCTTTACAACTAATATACACACACCCGTCAACAAACACACACGCAAACACACACAAATACATGTACTAGCACAAATCAGGAGCGGAGCTGAAACCAAATGTAATGTACGCACCGTGGCTATAGGGGTCCGGGACATGACTCCTCCCCGGAATTTTTTTAGAATTGTGTAGTTTTGAAATCCTTGTTTTAAATAGAGCATAGCAAATGCTCTATTTATCACAATGGTTTCAAAAGTTAACTTTACAGAGACGCCAAAAGGTGCCAATATGAGGGAAGTGGTTAAAGTTTACTTGACAATGCAGAACGTTTGTCAAAGTATACCTCGTTTAGCCTTTGATTTATGTTCCAATTTGGCCATAATAATTCTTTGACCTTTCATGTTGATGTTGCGCACGTGCGTAAGTGCGTATCGGTAGGTACGCCCCTGCAAATATTTATAGAATCTTATAAATATTACAACCTCTAATTAAAAACAGTAAAACATCTCTAAAGCGACCGCAAACAAAAGGTCCAATTCAGAACATAAATCTCCCGCGTGAGCATTCTGTGTTACCTTTTAGCCTTGTATATAGCAGTCAAATGCTTTTATCCTTTCCCCCATAAATACGCCTTTATACGCCTTTGCAAACAGAATTAGACCCAGATCAGGGTATGTTCTGTTTACTCGCGGTATAAGATTTATATAATTCTACAGTTTCTTTCACATTCAAAATGTTCTGTGTTCATATGCCATTATAAAAATAATTAATTAATTAATATTCATGATGTCATATTTTCATAGTTCATGCTTAATTCCACTTATGTTAATAACCACATATTCTTTTACAGGAAATTAAAGATGACTATGATTTACTGCGATACTAGGTTTTAGATTTACACTTCAGAACCAAACAAAACTGCTGCACTATCTATCACTGTGTTCACTAATTCCTAAGAACTGTTTGATGTTTGATGTGCTGTTAACATTCTGCAGGTCATTTGCTGTCCAGTGTAATTTACTCCAAATACATTCTGCACTCTGAGCAATTGATATCTGCAAATATGTTCGTCTGCGTCAATTCTAAAAAATACGTTTTTCTTCCATATCTTTTCAAAAACTAATTTCAGAGTGACAGACAGTTAGGTGCCAAGTTACTCGGCATCTCATCTGGATCCAAACTGCTTGCAAAGGTTACCAAAGAAATAGCAGCTGGAACAAAACTCATACATGTTTTAGAGGAACAGTTGCCTATTTCAGAAATAAGTTTATTTGCTATGTTGAGGGTTCACCTATACCTATACCTTTTATAACACTTCAGCAGATGATTGTCATTGGCCAGAACTTGGTACAGTAAAACCTCTCTATAACGGCTACAACATTACATCAAATATTTTGTGTTAAAGGCAGGTGGCTGCTTAAAGCAAGGTGAAAGTAATACAGAACGCTTCTATAGGAGCGTTCTGTTTTACTTTCACCTTGCTTTAAGCAGCCACCTGCCCTAAATACTAATTAATTAACACAATTTAGTGGCCGTTATAGAAAGGTTTTACTGTGTGGCATTGCATAACATTTCTTATAAAATACATATCAACAGGAAAGTTATGTATCAGAAATAAGAAAAGATCCTTTAATCGCAGATATTCATTTTAAAAGACGTTTCAAAGCATGCTTTAACTTACACCTTTCAAATTGACTGTCAAAAGGTCTTATCAATGCCTGAAACATCACATGAGAACTGTGTATTTCAGGGTTTTCAAATGTTCACATTCCCTTCTTTAAGTGTTTCAATTATTGTTTTTAGCAAAGTGATATATTATAACGGCATTTTCCTCATTCTGCATTAACATGTATCTCTTACTCGTAAACAAAATTACTAAATACTTACTCTCTGTCTTTTCTTCTATCCTTCTTAAACATGTTTTATGCAGCCATTTTACGCTTGTGTAAACCTCGCTTGTTTTTTAAGCGGTAGATTTAGAGAGTGTTTACTGTATACATGTACGGTAACTTGTCACTTCTCTTTTTACCCCATCCCCACTTGTTCATGTACTTATGCTAGACCGATTCAATCCACATTTTCTAAATATATTTATCCAAATAGAATAAAATAAAAATCATAAATGTTGGTTATGCCCAAATATTCTTATGAAGATTGTCAATTTAAATTTACATCTAAAAATATCCCTATGATATAAAATATACCGTTTTCGTCGTTTTTGTCGATACTTATATTTTTGTTGTACAAAATATTATCTAGCGACCTATTTCGAACGGTTACGAAACTAAAATGCACCAAATAAATATTAGTACATCGGCAAATAATATCGAACTATTCGATACGAAGCACATGGAAGTTTTGTCTTCTTTACCGTCTATCCGATTGGTTTTATCGTGATTAACTTCTTTTCAAGATATAAACAAACAATTTAAGTGAAGTTATTTTTTTTAAAAAGCTTTATCAGTAGGGGCTATCTCTTTAATAATTATTTGGCCGATGTGACCTGTAGAAAAATGTACGTATGTGAAACAAAAAGTGTAGGCCCTGCTCATAAAGCTCCAACAGTGAACCTCTGGGTCCATTCTTATAAAACTTTTAGTTGAGTCTGAGTTCGTTCTCAAGTTTTGATTGGTCAGATTTGAGCCTTTGGCTCAAATCTGACCAATCAAAAGCTTGATAACTCAAATCTGACCAATCAAAAGCTTGAGAACGAACTCAGACTCAACTAAAAAGCTTTATAAGCATGGACCCAGATCTGGGTCTACACTACTTATGCATATACCGTTTCAGTGTCACTAGGCGTAAATGTATTAATAATTCAATGGGGAAATGTACATGTAAATAGTGTAGACCAAGATCAGAGTGCTCATGGAGGAGTCCTATAATCAGGGTCTGGACTATGTGTCGTTCGAAATCGTCTCGCAAATTAAACCCTTTCACAGTGAATAGATTCGATAGTCAATGACTGATGGGCTGTCCCTCTTTCAATATTCATCATTCAAATGGTAATGTTATTTTGGTTTGCAATATATGACACCCATTTCAGCTCCCATTATAAATGTTGTCTTGTTACAGTAGAGCCCATCTTAAGCGACTTCATTTTGATTGAACACAATAATCTTAAAAATATAGCAGCTTTTTGCACTACATTTGTCCGTGTTAAGCTACCACCTGCCTCACAGACCTATACTTAGATATCTTTTTGATGGTCTATCAAGACAGTTTTTAGGCCTATTGCTTTGTTAAATATATCAAAACATCTACCTCGTGTGACACCAAGGTACACATTGTTTGCAAACATTATAGCAAATTTACACGTTGTCAACTGAGAGTTAGTTCAAACCCTTACTCAGCTGTAAAAAAGGTGTCTCCTCCACTTCTGATCTAGTGCAGTTTTTGCCTACCCCCATTCTACCAAACTTGAGAGAAACTATTGTCCAAATGTCAAACAGCTCGGATCCTGATGAGACACTGAGTTATTCGGCGTCTTATATGGATCCATACTGTGGGCAAGTGCGTGTCAGGTCGGGATTAGGTGGATAAGAGTTCAATTTACAGCAAAACCTTGAGAATCCCCTCATTTCCGACATGAGTGTTCCTTTCCGAGAGTTCAGCAAACAGACCAGGTGAGGAGGTCCCAACTTTCTTTCATAAACTTCTCTTGAAATGCACACACAGAGCGTTTTTTGTTTTTAACTCTCCAAAATATTCCGATTGAGTGCAAGATGTGCAAACATCGGGTTCTTAAATGTTACCATGTTGTACATGTGTATAATCGTTCTTACTGTCACACGTGTACAAGTGCAACTGCTATTACATTTGAACAAGCATTATTAAATTTTATTATTATTGGATTGTACAGTCCTTACTATTATCAAATGTGTACAACCGTTACAATCTGCAATCATAATAGTAACAGCGTGTCTTTTATCATAAGTGTCACTGCTATTACATGAACATGTATACTGTCCTTATTACCATAACATAATGCGTATCCGATACTACTACGAGAGGTGCAAAGCTTATTTTTGAACAAAACTAAAATAACTGAAACATCTTACCTGAATACATTTTATTGTAACACGTTCTCAATATGGGACCCGATAGGGTTGTATCTCATCATACAACGCTTTGGCTATGATTTCAAAGTCTTATTTATGGTGTTCTAGTCCAGTTTGCGCTACTCCTCCTTAACCCATTCCCTGTTCTATGTTTATTCCAAATTTCAGTATCTACTGAATATTCATTCACAAAAGAGTAATAAAGAAACATCGAAGGTGGAACATTATAGCCATTTTAGAAAGTTAAAGACACAGATCTGTGAAATTCTATTATCAAACAGAGCAGACCCTGATCAGACGGCTCCTCTAGGAGCCGTCTGATCTGGGTCTACTCTGTTTGCAGATGCGTGAAAACACGGTTATATGAGGGAAAGGGTTAAGAGCTCTTTTGAGGCAACCAATCGCGTTTATTTGTCGTTTCTAAAGACGAGGTTTAACCCTTTCCCTCATATAAAAGTGTTTTCACGCATTTGCAAACAGAGTAGACCCAGATCAGACGGCACCTACCAGAATCTGCTCTGTTTGCTAATGAAATTTGATATATCTGTTTCCTTGCTTTCTAAAATATCTGCAATATTCCACCTTACATTTCTTTAAAACTATTTTGTTAATGCATATTCAGTAGGTATTGACATTTGGCCTTGATACAGAACAGGGGAATGGTTAAGCACATCCCAGATACAAAAGTAGATCGGAGCCGCATCGGGGGACTTCGGCATCAATTCTTCAGACGTTACGAAGTGAGCATTTTGCCTCTTGAGGAAATTTAGCGAATGGTGGAATGCCATATCTTTCGGTCCCTGCGGAAACAGTCTAGGAACATCTTTCTCTAAAAATGGTTTCAGAACTTTGTTAATGTAATACTCAGGATCTTCTTTAGTTCCTTTATCCAGACTCTCCGAATCACTAGTCAGGCCATGGAGCAGCTAGCACAAGCATCGCGTTTAACAAACTACAAATTATCATCATATTTCCCTTTTGATGCATCATACCTTTCTTCGCCCATAACATCTGCCTAAGTAAAACATAGCTTGATCAGAGGTGACAAAGTGTTTCCACTGATTACAATTTCAATATCATAAAGTCCCCATGATCTTGCTCTGCGCTCCTGAATTTGTACCATGTTGAGTTGATGAACTTTGCACTTTTTTCGTTGTTTCGCTTCTAAAATGTTCTTGATACTGTTGTTTATAGGGCTATAGGATACCCCTAGTTACAATGTCATTTTGGGTTGACGGGTTCACTTTGTTGATCAAACGGCCAGCCTTGCCTATAATGTCAGTGACAGCCGTATGCCATTTCATGAACTGTCAGAGGCCGAATTATGATGTGGCCCAATTTGATAGCGAATGTTGCTTATAGAACCCAAAGAAATGCTACCGTTTCTGACACCTGTCTGAATATCGGACTGTGAAGTGATCTGATTAGCGAATGTTTATTGTATGTATCGTTTCACAGATTCTGCATGTGGCCAGTTGCCGGAATCACTTCAACCCTTCCATTCGGCATGCTTCGGAACACACACAATGTTTCAACCCAATTGCACAAGTAACGACACCGTTATAGCTGTGCAGGATATCAAGGTCGGGGTCAAGTTTTCTACGTCATCATGTCCTGTAGAGGTCGAAGAGTCCGTAGATGGTACCAGTATCATGGACAGCATCACCGGGGACCCGGTTAGCAGTTCCTGTTGTGTCTTCGAAGATGGTGACTGTGCCTTTACCTATGAGTATGAGCCATGTATACATAATAAAAACTCTCTTAACCGCACATTTATATTAGTGCATTGAGTATGAGTACCTATGAGTATGAGCTGTGTATACATAATAAAAACTCTCTTAACCGCACATTTATATTAGTACATTGAGTATGAGTACCTATGAGTATGAGCTGTGTATACATAATAAAAACTCTCTTAACCGCACATTTATATTAGTACATTGAGTATGAGTACCTATGAGTATGAGCTGTGTATACATAATAAAAACTCTCTTAACCGCACATTTATATTAGTACATTGAGTATGAGTACCTATGAGTATGAGCTGTGTATACATAGTAAACACTCTCTTAACCGCACATTTATATTAGTACATTGAGTATGAGTACCTATGAGTATGAGCTGTGTATACATAGTAAACACTCTTAACCGCACATTTATATTACTGTTTCTATTCTATTGTCAAGTTCGAGATTCGAAAAACAAATTAGTTTCGCAGTGTTTAAAGTAGGTGCAAAATATGCAGGAAAATGAAATGAGTAAACCATTTTTTCTTAAATTTATTTTGTCGAGTTTTGTCGAAATGTTTTGCAGCTCAACCTTCGCATATCAAATACATGTATGTGAAAATCGCATAGTGTTCAATACTATTATTAAGGCCAATATAGAACCAGTCATTTGTCTAAATGGAAGACATTATTAGAAACATGCAATTCCTTAGCATTTCGAGATATAGAAATACATGTACTTTGAATAATGGATGGTCAAAACGACTAAGATATAGCATTTTGGGGCCATTGCCAAATATTGTCGTCTGCAAACAATTATCATCTTTAATGTGATTTTATACTATTGCTTCAAAAAGCATAATCACAGCAACAAACAGTTTGGATCTTGATTTCTCTAGTTCACAGCTTAATATGTGTCTAAAGCAATGCTGAAAGGAGCTTTCAGCATTACTTTCTACATGTATTAAGCTGTCACATGTATTTCTAAATATGCGTAGTGATGCATTGTATTGTAAATTTTGGAAATACTGAACTTTTACTTCGAGGTATTACGAAGTTCTATGTATCTCAGTTTGACAACCGTAATTGCATTTATTTAACCCTCATCATAATGAAAAATAGTACCGTAAAACTTGTCTTAAGCGGTCATCGACAAAGAGGTCTAATTGTGGGTCTGTAAGGCAGATGGTAGCTTAATGCAGGTCAAACGTAAGGCAGAAATGTCCTTTAGAAACTTCCTGTATTACTTTTACTCTACATTAAGCTACCATCTTCTGTTTAAGACTCCTATGTTCAATAAATCAATGACCGCTTAGCACAGGTTCTACTTTATGCTCAAACTATGATTTACTGAACTTATTGGAAGACGTCCAATTCGACCGCCGCCTGTGTGTCAAATGTTTACTCGGCGTCTCATTTGGATCAAATCTGTTTGCGAAATGACATTCAGGTTGTGTTAACCATGAGAAGGGTTAGCATGTTAAATAAATACCGTGATATACTCTGATTCCATATTTCAGTACCAGTACTCTCCCACAGCCGTACAAGTTTTTCTTCAATTGTACCGGACTGAGTACGTGCAACCAGCCCAACTCGGTTGTCCGGGACCAGACTCCGGGACACTGTAGCACCTCCTACAGTAGCTTTACAACCTACATGTTCATGGAGTACTATTGTATTGATGGTTTGTACTTTAATCCTTTACTCGATGAATATTCATGTATGAAATAATGAAATCATATATATTAATTAGGTTAGTTTTCAAAATGTTCTCTTACGCCAGGCATTTTTGCCAAAGCAGAAATTGTAGAATTAGATCTATGTAATACCATAAGCAAAAAGAGCAGACCCTGATCAGACGGTTCCCATAGGAGGTCCATAGGAGCCGTCTGATCTGGGTGTTCTCTGTTTGTGGATACATTGAAAGGCATATTTATGGAGTAAATGACTAATTATCTACTCCATGAATATTCATGCAACAAATAATGTAAATTTGTAAATTAAATAATTAGATTTTATTTCACAATAGCATGTGAACTCAGTATAGCTTGGCCACGACAGAAACCGAACACAGGGAAGCTTGGCCACGACAGAAACTGAACACAGGGAACATTGTTCACGGCAGAAATTATATTCGACCGTATATTTGATAATGCAAGCAAGTAGATCTACTTAATCTGGTTATGTCTCATATATATACTTGCTCTGTGTACATGTTTATATTAGGCCTAGTTGATATCTGCTTTGTACATGGTTCACATGATAGAAATTCGCCTCACCCCTTGTCTTTTCTGTGCTACAGGTACAAAGCAAAAACCTATGTTGCTACCGTTTCATTATTTCAGAAACAAGACTCGGAGATATGTGCGGCACAGTATCTACAAACCTTTCTGGCTCGGCATTTTATCTACAGAGTCCGGGTTATCCTAACAGCATATCATCTTCGTATAATACACCCTGTTCCTGCTCCGTCCAGTCCAGTATTTGTGACGTCGCTATTAATATCTACACTATACACGTGGACATGGCTTCAGATGGAAGCACGTGTCGTCAAACGTTAACAATTAATGACACGGGGCAAATAACGGAGTGGAGTTGTAGTAGCGAGACCGTATTTAATATAACCACTTCCACCTCTTCAGATAATTATATATTAGTGGAGCTGAATAATAATTTGCCATCAGACGGAGGCTATGCGTGGTTGGGGTTTGAAGGTAAGGTTTCGTATTCTAATTTAATGTATGCTTGTGTTGATTAACGGCCGTTTCTGGTCACTGTGGTCTATGTCGACGCCCCAGATAGAGGGGAGATGATACAGAGAAACCCGGGGGCGATGCCCTACTCTTATTGCCCACAGAGTTTGTCTGGTTCTTTAGATGCCCAGAGTAAAGCATTGATACATTGGACCTCGGCTTATAGTCTCGTCCAAAGGACTTCTATAGTAAAACCCCTCTAATGCGATCACCTAAAAGTGGTATAATTCTAGGTGGTAGAGTCAGGTTGTAGCTTAATGCAGGACAAACAGTAATGCAGAAAGCTCCTGCATTATGCAACCAAATGCTTATAAAGACACTCATGTTTATTCATTAAGTGGTCGAATTAATGCGATCACCTAAAAGTGGTATAATTCTAGGTGGTAGAGGCAAGTGGTAGCTTAATGCAGGACAAAAGTAATACAGAAAGCTCCTATAGGAGCTTTCTGCACTAATTTCGTCTTGCATTAAGCAACCATCCCCTTTTAAAAGCAGCTATGGTTGTTAGATAAGTGGTCGCATTAGAGGGGTTCTACTGTTATTTAATTAGGGAAGCGAGTGTACATGTAATACATAATTTGTATCATTTGTAAAAGGTCAGAAGACTCCTAGAGGATTCCTTTGACAAAGACCTGCACTCAAGCTCCATTACCTAATTCAATCCTTTCGTACTGAATAGACTTTATCTTTTACACAGTGACATACCATTCCATTTGAAACATTCAGCATACACATGATTAATCCCTTTACCTCTTCAATATTCGTGTAAAGAAACAATGCCACCACGAATACTTATTGACTGAACTTTCATGATGTAAAATTTCAATGGACTTTTTCGCTAACAGGAGTCTGAGTTTCGTTCTCAAGCTTTTGATTGGTCAGATTTGAGTTCTCAAGGTTTTGATTGGTCAGATTTGAGCCAGAGGCTCAAATCTGACCAATCAAAACCTTGAGAACGTTCTCAGACTCAACTAAACGTTTTATAAGCATGGACCCTGATCTGGATCTTCTCTGCAAGCGAACATAAGCGTTTATATATGAGGGAAAAGGTTGTTAAACATTCTACTACCTCTATCCTTTGTTCTTTTCCATTTACTCCATAGTGTCACCTTCTGAAGCATTTGCAAACAGAAAAGGTCAGATCAGACCGACTCCTATATGAGCTGTCTGAGCAGGGCCCCTATCCTATTTGCTTATGAAGCCATGTAGAACTGATTCAAACGTTTCTGGGTCCATGCTTATAAAACGTTTAGTTGAGTCTGAGTTCGTTCTCAAGTTTTTGATTGGTCAGATTTGAGACTTTGGCTCAAATCTGACCAATCAAAAGCTTGAGAAATCAAATCTGACCAATCAAAAGCTTGAGAACGAAACTCAGACTCAACTAAAAGCCATATGTGTCCTTGTTTAACCATTTCCCTTCATACGCTATTTTTAGATCCAACTTGTTTGACTAAATCTACGGTAACCGAAAAGGAGCATTAACTACAGAAAAGGAAATATTATAGAATTTTGTAGTTTTGAAACCATTGTGATAAAAAAAAGCATTTGCTCCTAAGGACTTTTCAAGAAATTGAGACAGAAAGTGAAGTCCCTGATCAGGACCCGCCTTGAAAAGTCTTATTACATGATAACGGCGCCATGTACTCCGACCCCCTACCCATTATGTGTTGGGAGCCGGAGGTAACCAAGCTCCGACCGAATGCATCTAGTCTTAATTATAGGGGGAAACATATTTTCTACTTCAAAAAGACATCTTTTCCACTCCAAAACACAAACATGCGACATCGTTATATGCTAGACTCTCAATTCGGCAATCCTTCGGCCTTATTTCTGCAACGATTCGGCACCCCTTCGGTATGTTCTGCAACGTTTCCGCAACGTTTCCACAACCTGTCCGCACGATCTGAAACCAGTCGGGACGCATTCGGGAGGTAATTCTTAAGGTTTCGGCTTGCTTCTGCGTCGCTTCGGCGTCTGTTACGCAACGCTTCGTAAGCGACTTCCCGAATACTTGCGGAATGCATGCCGAATGACCCCGCATACAAAGCAACAAGATGCAAGAAGCTATATTTTCAGTCGGGTTTACAACAAATAACATTAGCTATATCAGAAGCTATTTGCCGACTATAGTATCATAAAACAATAACACTTTAAAACAAAAACAGCCTGTAAATAAAGGATAAAGTTTAGCATATTTAAACGATACATATAAGATATATAGTTATATTTAAAGTCTCAGGTTTAGTTTAAATAGTTTTCACCATTTATGATTCTAAAAACGTCTCCAAAAGAAAGGAGATCTAAGACAATAATGTCTTTAAAATTATTAATGCTTGTATATTAAGAGACAAGCAAGGTTTTACGCAAGCGTAAAATGGCTGCCTTACATATCTTTACATAAATACTTAAACTGCTCTGATCTAATATTTCGACCACTAAGGGCCTTTGTCAAAGATTATCATGTCAAAATACACGTCACATTTTTGTTACATGCATTCAGCCATAAAATCAAAGAGAATAATGTTGATCCAGCGTCGTCATGGTGACATTGGGTTGTTTTTTAAAATGTCATGACGTCATCAAAATGACGTCATCAAATGACGTCATGGGTGCAACGACGTCATGCATGCATTAGCGCATTATCCTCTTTGATGTTACAGCCAAATGGTCTGTAGGTTCTCAGCCTCCATATCCAATCAGTTTCATGGATCTGTCTTTCAGTTCTACATGCATGGAACATCCGTTTCAAAACTACAAATCTCACATCATCACTGCTATGACCACCGATTCCAAAATGTCTATTTATTGGCTTCTCTCTCTCATGCCTCACATCACTCAAATGTTCTTTCATTCTCTCCCGAATTTCTCTCTCAGTTTCACCGACATACACCATTATATCGCATTTACTGCATTTAATTGCATATACTACATTTCTTTCTCTACAGTTAATATTAGTTGACACATTGTAAACTGATTGCCTATTTGTGTCACTTATACTTGACATTTCAAGAATACTGCAAGTAGCACAACCCTGTGAACAGACTGTATTGCTTGGTCTAACAATCCTGTTAGTTTTTGAATGCACCAGTGTGTCACATAGATTTTTATCACGCCTGAATGCTACGATTGGCAGTTGTTGGAATACTTCTTTAAGCCGGTCTGATTGATGCAAAACTTTTGAATGTTTGTTTACAATGTAATGTATATTCGGTAGCAGATTTGAATACGTCAAAACTAAAGGGACCCTATTCATTTTCCTGTTAGATCTAACTGTTTGTTTCTTTACTAATGTGGCAGATCTGTCAAGTTTATCCACCCTTACCAACTGATTTTCTATCATCCTACCACTATATCCTCTCTTCCTTAACTGACCCTTGAGTTTATTTCTTTCTCTAATATAGTCCGATTCTCTTTCACATATACGCTTAATTCTTAGTCCCAAACCATATGCTATGCTCCTTTTTGTACTAGGAGGATGGCAGGAAGAATTATTAAGGTACAGCTGTTTGTCTGTTGGTTTTACATAAAGATCTGTGTATATATGACCATTGTCTATTTTAACTAGAGTATCCAGAAATTCTATCTGATCCAAACCATATCTAAGCTCTATACTAATATTCGGGTGAATACTGTTTGCATGTGTCGCAAAATCTTCCAGTTCTTGAACTGTACCATCCCAGATCCCGAAACCATCATCAATGAATCTCTTGTAAATTTTTTGTATGAAAGTGCTATCTCCAAAAGAAAATGTGTTGTTGTCTAAAACTGTTTGAATCATCTTAAGAACATTTTCTGTATCAATCAACGGATCACTTCTGTTTGCAAGGCCTTCCATACATGCATCTAGTCCCTCTTTCTTTGGGACTGATGGATACAACTTTGCTACGTCTGGGATGGTACAGTTCAAGAACTGGAAGATTTTGCGACACATGCAAACAGTATTCACCCGAATATTAGTATAGAGCTTAGATATGGTTTGGATCAGATAGAATTTCTGGATACTCTAGTTAAAATAGACAATGGTCATATATACACAGATCTTTATGTAAAACCAACAGACAAACAGCTGTACCTTAATAATTCTTCCTGCCATCCTCCTAGTACAAAAAGGAGCATAGCATATGGTTTGGGACTAAGAATTAAGCGTATATGTGAAAGAGAATCGGACTATATTAGAGAAAGAAATAAACTCAAGGGTCAGTTAAGGAAGAGAGGATATAGTGGTAGGATGATAGAAAATCAGTTGGTAAGGGTGGATAAACTTGACAGATCTGCCACATTAGTAAAGAAACAAACAGTTAGATCTAACAGGAAAATGAATAGGGTCCCTTTAGTTTTGACGTATTCAAATCTGCTACCGAATATACATTACATTGTAAACAAACATTCAAAAGTTTTGCATCAATCAGACCGGCTTAAAGAAGTATTCCAACAACTGCCAATCGTAGCATTCAGGCGTGATAAAAATCTATGTGACACACTGGTGCATTCAAAAACTAACAGGATTGTTAGACCAAGCAATACAGTCTGTTCACAGGGTTGTGCTACTTGCAGTATTCTTGAAATGTCAAGTATAAGTGACACAAATAGGCAATCAGTTTACAATGTGTCAACTAATATTAACTGTAGAGAAAGAAATGTAGTATATGCAATTAAATGCAGTAAATGCGATATAATGGTGTATGTCGGTGAAACTGAGAGAGAAATTCGGGAGAGAATGAAAGAACATTTGAGTGATGTGAGGCATGAGAGAGAGAAGCCAATAAATAGACATTTTGGAATCGGTGGTCATAGCAGTGATGATGTGAGATTTGTAGTTTTGAAACGGATGTTCCATGCATGTAGAACTGAAAGACAGATCCATGAAACTGATTGGATATGGAGGCTGAGAACCTACAGACCATTTGGCTGTAACATCAAAGAGGATAATGCGCTAATGCATGCATGACGTCGTTGCACCCATGACGTCATTTGATGACGTCATTTTGATGACGTCATGACATTTTAAAAAACAACCCAATGTCACCATGACGACGCTGGATCAACATTATTCTCTTTGATTTTATGGCTGAATGCATGTAACAAAAATGTGACGTGTATTTTGACATGATAATCTTTGACAAAGGCCCTTAGTGGTCGAAATATTAGATCAGAGCAGTTTAAGTATTTATGTATTATATTAATTCCCTATTTTGGAATATTTACTTCATTACATATCTTTAAGCATGATAGAAATTTAAGAGGGAGCAATATTGTTTAGTTCTTTTAATTAACAGCTACATGAGGAAAACATGTCTATATAAATAATATCAGAAAAGGGGGATGTTTTAATGAGCCATGATCCGTGTGACACCAATAATACACATTACGTCACAGATCAATTATATGTTATCCACTTGCTGAAACACACTGGCATAGAAACCATTAACACATTAAGTGCTGATCACAAGTAAAATTAATTTATGCTAGATCACACAGCTTCTAGCACCACACGAAATACACCACTAATTCCATCAAACACTTCTCATAACTACTGCTAAATAGGCATACAAACTCCCATACTTACAGCAAAGAAAAAAACGCGCCAGCCCTGGGATTCGAAACTCCTATACTTACAGCAAAGAATAAAACGCACCAGACCTGGGATTCGAACTCACAACTCATACAACGTAAAGTATCTACTCTACCGAACAAGCTATTGCCACATACGTTTGCATGCGTACACGATATATACGTGGCTCATATCAGCAATAAAGGTCTACATTTCGAACAAAACAACCGATTATTCAAGAGTACCTTTAGTCTCAGAACTGTTCATACTAAGAGAGCCTTTTTATCTGTCTATTTATTTGTTTGTTTATAAAAAACTTTTTATTAATGTCAGCAAGCTGTTTGGATCCTATTTTAGTCCTCTTGGTTTTCTCATAGCACAGAAGATTGCACCAAACTGCTATATATTTCTAAGCATTTCTAAAGCTGATCCCGAATTGTTCCCGAATCGAGCAAAATTTATTCTGCAACCCATCGGCAAGGCTTCGGCGCTGTAGTGGATGTCAGGCATAAGAACCGTCTGATCAAGTACTGCTCTGTTTGCTCATAATATAATATACACATGATTCTACAGTTTATTCCATGACCACAAATTCCAGTGTCCATGTGCTATTACAATAAATAGTTTAATTGATATTCACGAATACATTATCGGCGCGAGGGAATGAATCTCCCGCGTCTATATGGAATTTCACTGGTAGGAAGGCTGATTTATTAAGAATTCTGAGAATATTTTTGAAATGTATTTTTTTGGTCCTTTCTGCTCTTCCGGGAAAATTAACCTGTTTATTAACATGAAATACTAAAATAGTCATGACATCAGCGTACAGTTTACATTATAAAAGGTGTCAGATTAAATTCCAATTATATATCTAGCGGTATTAAGTGTGTTTTTAACTAGAAAAGAAAAAGTGATATTGTAGCAGTATATGATCTAGATCCAAATAATTACTTTTTTGGTAAATTTATTTGATTTTATCGCGGGGTCGTTAGTTTCTAAATATGAGTTTTGATTAGGATCAAAACTGCGTTGTGTATTGGACCTAAATTGTTTGACAGCCATTTAGTGGTGGAATAATTGTAGAATACTGCAGGTGTATAAAGAGACTGTATTTTCTTAACTCAAGTTTCCTTTGTACGGTTATTACGTATTTGTTGTGGTTAGGCTACTTAGTAAACGGTATGGATCCTGATGACACATCGGTTTATTCAATGTCTCCTCCGGATCTAAACCGTTCGATGCATGCATAGCAAATATGATTTAAGAATAAATACAACATTTTAATATGCCAGAATTCATGTTATTGAGCAGATGTCATTTTGATTAGCAGCTTAAAGATTACTCATGCCACAGAATTGATCATCACATTCATCGCCCTATTAGAATTGCAATGCACAGTAGAACCTGTATTAAAGGACTATTAATTCCTTGAACCCTCAAAGAAAACAACAGGTGGTTGTTACTCCTGTCCTTCTCTATGCTTGTACACCAGTAAATAATGTTTAATCTATAACAAAATAATAGCAATTGATTTAGTGACGAAAACTAGCATTTTTACTTGTGTTGCATATCTAATGTGAATGTACGTGCGGTGTGGACACATATCACGCTTGTCTACAAGCATTTCAAGTTGTTTAGGTTTTATAAAGATTTCCATGATAGTTTGTTTTTACCATGTATGCTAGTCAAGTTACTTGTTCAGTATTAACAAAGTTTATACTTAATTTTCGTGTGTTATCTTTATGAATTGCCATATTTCACAATGTTAACTCTCCACGTTTAATGTACTACTCTCTAGAATAAACGCACATTTTATATAACATCATACAGAATAGTATTTGTTAAGTGCAATCATTCTTATTGAACTTCTAACAAAAATTGTCTTTGTGATACAACATATAGTTTTCTTTAATACTTTAATTTTTAACAGTTACAATAACCCCAAGCGAATAAACACTATTACATCGACAAAGCTTTTTATATCAAACACATGAAATATTTGTCTTTTTTATGGTTTTCCGTATTCTGCTTTTCCATATACATGTATGAACAAATTATTTCTGGATTTGTGGGCACATTTTAATAGGTTTGCAAGTGCAGACTGTAAATGCCACGTTTTACTTCTCCTTTGCTGTTATCCTACTCTATTCGCGCCCTTTGATACTTTGCGTCACTGGTTTTCTTGTTTCTTATATGAATATCCTTGGAGTAAAGGGTTAAGTATTATCTCATTACGTCATTTCTATTTTTGGACAGCCAATCAGAATGGTGCAGAGCTAATGATAAACTGCCCAGCCATCCCAGAGACGTCTTGTACCACTACTACCACAACTACCACAACCACAACTGGTAAGCACCAGAAGTTATACAATGTTGAGCTTCAGTCTAAGTTCATTCTCAAGCATGAAATTGGTCAGCATAGGTTCAATATAAGTCATTGTGTAAATCTTACGAAAATCGTCAATTTGAAAATTTTATCGAAACATGACCATGTGATACATTCGTCGATACTAATAAGTACAATATCAAATACACGAACGTTTTGTTTCCTTCAACGTTTATTCTTGCGATAGACTTCTTTTATTATGTAATAGTTCGGCATTTTTAAGACGCGTTGCTTGTTGAGACAATTATGTCATAGTCATTGATTAACCCTTTCACCGCCAATGTCGCAAAAATGTACCACGACGAATAGTGCGGTCCTAGATCAGACGCCGCCTTTACAAGGCGGCGTGTGATCAGGGACTTCGCTTTTTGTCTCAAACTCTATTTATATATCTGAGCATTATTCCTTTGAAATTTGCATTTATTTATCTTATTTCCTTATTTTACCGAAATATTTAACGAAATTGGATTGCAAACGACAATTAGAAATTTGGCGCCGACAGAGTTAACCACTACCATGCTAACCGTGATTTTGCTAGCAGTGGCGAACAGATTGGATCCCAATCAGACGCTGGGTAACCCCGGTGTCTTATCAAAATTGCCTGCTATTCAGTCAGTAAAATTGATCGAATCGGAAGTAGTCAAAGTTGTACCAGATCCGAGATTGAGCAGACATTATTTTTAGACATTATTTTTACTGCGGGGTTAACCCTTTCCTTCACATCAACCTGTTTTCACGCATTTGCAAACATAGTAGACCCAGATCAGACGGCTCCTTTAGGTCTGCTCTGTTTGCCTATGACACGATATAGATCTGATTCTACAGCTTTTGTCAAAGCAAACAAATGCCTTGAAAAGTTTACATTATAAAAGTTCAGCTAATAAATATTCATGATGTCATAATTTCTTACATGGATACTGACCAGGGTTAAAATTGACATGACACTCGTCATATAAGCAAAATGCACTATGAATATACACTCATGTAAAGTACTCTTAATTAGCATCCCTATTCATGTAAGAAATAAGGATTATGAATATTAATTAGCTGATTTTTATAAGGCCATCGTGTACAACAAGTTTCCAGAAACTATGGAATCAATAATGTTATTACCCGTTTACTCCATGGATATTCATATAAGAACTATTGACATCATTAATATTAATTAGATTATTTGTTGAAAAAGCGCAACTACACAAGCGTTTTGGCCATGGCAGAAACTGTAGAATCATATCTATATTATCTCATAAGCAAACAGAGCGAACCCTGGTCAGACGACTCCTGAAGGAGATGTTTGATCTAGGTTTACTCTGTTTGCAAAGGCGTTACCCCTTCTCATGATCAGCTACTTGACTGGCATTTGTACTTAGACTCAATCAAGACGAGACACCGAGTAACTCGAGACTCAATCAAGACGAGACACCGAGTAACTCGAGACTCAATCCAGACTATACACCGAGTAACTCGAGACTCAATCCAGACGATACACCGAGTAACTGGAGACTCAATCCAGACTATACACCGAGTAACTCGAGACTTAATCCAGACTATACACTGAGTAACTCGAGACTCAATCCAGACGATACACCGAGTAACTCGTTAAAGATGTGCCTCATTTATGAGTAAAAAGGTTAACGCTTTACTCCATGAAAATCATGAAAGAAATAATGACATTATGAATATTAATTAGATTGATTATTCTTAATGCACATGCACTGTACAGTATAACCTCTCTATAACGGCCACTAAGTTACATCAAGTAGTTTGTGTGAAAGGCAGGTGGCTGCTTAAAGCAAGGTGAAAGTAAAACAGAACGCTCTATAGGAGCGTTCTGTTTTACTCTCATCTTGCTTTAAGCAGCCACCTGTACTAAATACCAACTAATTAATACAATTTAGTGGCCGTTATAGAGAGGTTTTACTGTAAGCAATAAGGGTAGACTCATATCTATACTAGATCAGTAGCAAACAGGGCAGAACCTGATTAGACGGCTTCAATAGGAGCCATCTCTCTTTGCAAAGGCGTAGAAAGGCGTATCTATCGAGTAAAAGGTTTAATTTATACATGTGCATACCCACAGGGAGTACTACCACAAGTGCGAGTGCGAGTGAAGGAGGAGGAGGCGGTGGAAGTAGCCTCATCATGATTATTGCAGCTGTCATAGGTATTCTTGGTCTCATCGTGGCAGCTGTGATTATCTATTGTTGCTGCTGCAAAAAGAAGAAGGAGCAGAATAAAGTGGTAAGGGCTGATTTATATGACTCACGTCATGGGAATGTGTGAAACATTTATGTTTGCGAACAGTGTCGACCCTGGTCAGACGTCTTTTGTTTAAAAAAACCAGTCACAGTAACAACCAGTTTGGATCCTGATGAGATGCCGAGTTACTCGGTCTGATCAAAGGTGTAGAAAGGAGGCGTATTTATGGAGTAAAGGGTTAATCGTATTCATAGCTTTTGATCACTGTCGTCTGCTTTTAAATTATTAACCCTTTCAATGCCAGCATGGTCCACTGCTGGACACAATTTCGTCTGTTTCGGGTTTTAGTGTGGACATTTGTTAAAACATCCAATAGTGATAAACAGTTTTGATCCTGATGAGACGCCAAGTCTGGATAATATCACAGACCCGTCGTCATGTCACTGAAGAGGTTACCATGCTGCTGAATTAAAACGGCCCCTCCCGTTCTGAATATTTATTAAACAAAACATTGTAATAAAATTTATCACTCAAGAAAATGATTTTAGGACAAACTTAGCAGATCCTGATCAAAGGTTCCCCCACGGGTCTTATTTACCCGTTTCCCTTACATTAAAGGTTAAAATGCTGTTTTATTAATAAAAATTCTTAACAAGCATCTCCATCGCTTCACCAGTTAAATGAAAGAGCATAATTTTACCTCATATATATATGCTCTTTAATGACTTTGCAAGCAGTGTAGACTCAGATCAGATGGCTCATGTAGGAACCGTCTAATCAAGATCTACTCTATTTTCTTATGATATTGCACAAATCTGATTCTAAAGTGTATGCCGAGGTAAAAAAAATCATGATGTAAAAATCAACTTAACCCTTCGCTTGCTATTCACGTCAATATACCTACCTGTAAATAGTGAAGACCCAGATGAGACAGCTCCTGCAGGGGCTGTCTCATCAGGGTCTGCACTATTTACAAATTGATTGTGCAACCAGTGCACTCCACAGCGAAATATGTGTACACAGTGAATATATGTGTAATTATACAAGAGGGCATGGGTAAAGAAGAAGAAATGTGTTTTAAAATTCAGCAAGAGAAGGGTTAATGTTACATTAATTACTTTTGCATGAATATTTATGAGGTGAATAAATTGTACATACGTCTGTTGTAAACTATGTGTCTCACAATTACATGTACATATAATTTTTCAGGAGCCTGAAAAGGAGAAACCGGACAGTGAATCCGTCAACGATATGGACAATGATGATTCAGATGACGATGTGCCGATAAGAGGTCTTGGATTTCGGGGGAATTCAGTAGCTCCTGCAAATACCCACTTTAACAGATCTATATCACATCTACCACCGCTCCCTCTACACTTACAAGAGACCAGGTATATCATGGAGCATTCAGGGACCAATCAAGTCATTACATATGACGATGATACGAAATCTACCAGGCCCCCTGCCCGCCTCGACCCAATCATAAGGCCTAAACAACCGGAAGGAGAAGTACATAATTCTAACCAGAATTTATCGAATGCTGGAGACCGACTTCATGCACCAGTTCCCAGTGGACATTTAGAAGACTCTATAAGATCTGTTACCCCAGGGGATATAGAAACTGGTATGCAAACAACATACATAGAACAGAGCGAAGAGAAACGAAAGAAAAAGAAGAAGAAAAGAAAGAAGAAAAAGAGCAAAAAATCAAAACGAAGACTTGAAGAGGACGAAGAAAGACTTGCTGAAGAAATAGAGAAGAATGAAGATACATGTATAGACAATACACAAGAATTATCGAATGGTGCAAATATAGACGATACACAACAATTAGAGAACAATGAAAATATGAACGATACCCAGACGGGTGGAGCACGTGAAAACGACAATGAAGAAAGTAGCGTTTAACCTTTTCCCTGTTGAATATTCAAATAATAATTATGAATATTATTTTTATTAACTGACTTTTTATAATAACATAGAAACTAGAGTCAGGGGCACAGGGCTGTTATTTTTTGTATGCAAACAGAACAGCCTATGATCAGAACGCTTCTGTAGGAACCGTCTGGTCTGAGTCTACTCTGTTTGCAAAGGTGTAAACAAGTATTTGTATAAATGATAGGGCTAACTTCTATGTATTCTGTTCAGATTTTCGTAAATTCAGAATCGAAATGTATGTGATGTGAAACTAACATGTGCTATTAAGGGCGTGGTAAGGAAAGAGTTTGTATTGAAAATATTAATTCCTTGGGACTCGTTCCTCTTGAAAAAACCAAACAAAATTATACTGCTAAACTTAATTTAATGCGTTAAATTGAATACAGACACTTGGAAGATCAGTGTACGCATTGTGATACCTCAGACTAAATTCAATCATTCAATTTACCAACGATATTTTTGCAAAACTGCATGAATGTTGTGTTAAAAGTTTAATACAAAGTCACACAGCAGGAAACATAAATGTACCAATTCTTAACAAATTAGAAATTAAGCCCGTGTACACGTCTCGATCTTCCAAAACTGAATGCCTGGCTAACACAGTTTTTTATTATCGCAAATCTGAATCAGGATTACAGAGCATGCTTGTGATTCGGTCGTTTGTTTTATCGAATCACGAACATGTTCTCTAATCAGATTCTCTAATCAGGTTCTGACCCCGTTGAAAATCTAATAAAAAATGGCGGAACTTACACTAACAGCAGAGGAGAAACAATTTCAAACCATTCTAGAAATGGTTATGGGTGGTAACAGTTGAAAAAGTAACAGTTGCATTTCTATTTGCTCTCGAAGTAAATATGTTCTCAACATATTTTTTATTTTATTATTACAGTATATATTTTTATCTATTTGTATTTTTAGTTTTTGTTATTGTCGCTGTCTAATTATTCGACCAAAATATTAGCTGATCGACTCTGGAACTCGAAGAATTGCCAGGCACACCCAATGAGTATTTTCTTTTGTGAGGTGAACGTTTCAGCGGCCATGTTTAATACAAAATGTCATATCAAATTGTTTTAGTATCATAGCAAACGTGATTAAGATTGTGTGTATAATCAAAACCAAGGAAATAAAACACACCCCTGGCCATAGCACGAAAACTTCGTGCACAAAACTGCCGCCTACCGGAGTACTTGCTCGACACTAAGGAAAGTAATTTTCTACCAATTCACATAGGTTGAAAATTTCACAACCCTTGGTTACTATTGAAATCAGCGGGGAGACATGCCCGCCATTCAGAGGATTCGTATGTACGCGGGCGTACTCGAGTCCACACGTAGGTAAACCTATACGATAAAGCCTCTCTAAATCGGACGTTTATCTAGTATAGCCTAATATCGACCTTCGAGACAGGTTGCAGGTTAATGCAGGGTGAAAGTCATGCAAAAAGACTTTCACATTGCATTAAGCAGTCATCTGCCTAAACGTGTCTTAATTCTTTTCTACTAGAATTCTGGTTGAGAGAGGTTTTACTTTTCACCGTACACGTTTCCCCTTTCGATTAACCCACGAAAGCCTTGTTGAACACCTTTTCATTCGAATCGATTCCGAGTCAATAAGAGCTTGATTGGACATGTCCGTAATACCCCTATTCCACCACATAGACCACGGATCGCCGCGAATTGATAAATTTTAGGATTCATAGGTGTTTCTTAGGAATCGTAAACGATTCGTAGATATTCTTAATTCATTAACTCTTAAATTAACTCTTAATTCACAGTGCTTTCGTATGAATCGTAATTGAATTTTCTACCTGCAGTCTGTTGTAGTGACCGTATTCTTAAGCCTTCTAGCTGGTGTCAGCCGCGGTCTAACTCACCACATCGGGCTCTTCTTCTTCTTCTTCTTCGAAGCAGTCTCCTAGCTATCAGCGGCTGGTATTGATACTCCAAGTCGAGGAACAACACTCGAGCTGCTCTACGATGAACACCCATTATTGAACTGATGCCTTGCAAGTAGGGCTGAGGGCATTTTATACCTATACTGAGGGAAAGCCAAACGAATTGTTAAGAATAGTCACGAATTTTTATTCGTACCTGATTCGTATATGCATTCGGCGTATTCTTAACTGATTCCAAACGTTCGTGTAGTATTCGTAATAGATTCTTGTAAATCGTAGTAAAGTACCTAGTCATAGTCTACTTTCAGTCCGAATGACCGCTCAGCTGACTGTACATTTACTCCCCTGGCCATCGCCTACAATATTGAGCACTGCTAACATATGGCGCAATCATGCAGCCGCAGTACCGGCTAGTGACCATCACAAGTACCCATTTAACCCCTGGGTGGAGAGGAGGTGCGGGTGGGAGACACTGAAAAGCATCTCTGAAATTTCCGGAAGGGACCGGGATTTGAACCCCGCACCTCCGGACTGATAGTCAATCGCGTTACCCACTGGGGGCCAACTACGTATTATTATCAAAATGTTTTGCTACGACAATTTATATGAGTATTTTAATAGATTTGTTTTCCTACGAAGGCAACTTTGTTATCGTAGTAAAACATTTCCAAATTGATTCACTGGCTTCGTAGGAAAACAAATCTATTAAAATACCCATATAAATTGCCGCTGCAAAACATTTGATAATAATACGCAGTTGGCCCCCATTGTTACCACTAGACCATCGCACACCACGATTCCAGCCGAATCCCACGAATATTCGTAACACTGTCGTACCAGTATCGTAACTGAATCGTAGTTGGACCAGAACATTTACAAAAGTTTTAATTTTTGGCGATTCGTTGAATTCGTGGTCTGTGTGGAATAGGGGCATTAACCCGTAATGCCCCTATTCCACACAGACTACGAATCCCACGAATCGCCGCGAATTGACAAATTTTAGGATTCGTAGTGGAATCGTAATCAGTTCGTGCAGTTCTTAACTGATTCGTATATATTCGTAATCAGTTCGTGCAATTCTTGAGCAATCGGGAATTCGTGACTAAAGTTTTGAGCTGTTCAAAATTTTGGCCACGAACTCCCGAATCCAAAAGATCGTAGTTAATTCGTAACAAATTCGTAGTGATTTCTTATGAATCGTAATTGATTCGTAGGCATTCGTAGATATTCTAAACCCATTAACTCTTAACTGTTAGCTTAATTCGTAGTGCTTTCTTAGGAATCGTAACTGAATCTTCCACCATAAACTCCTGCATCAGTCTGTTGTAGTGACCGTATTCTAGCCTTCTAGGTGGTGTCAGCAACGGTTTAACCCATAACATGGGGCTCTTCTCCTTCTTCTTCGAAGCAGTCTCCTAGCTATCAGCAGCTGGTGCTGATACTCCGAGTCCAGGGCTAAACTGCTCTACGATTAACATCCATTATAGAACTGATGCCTTGCAAGCAGGGCTGAGGGCCTTTTAATACCTATACTTAGGGAAAATCAAACGAATTGTCAAGAATAGTCAAGAATTCATTATTATTCGTACCTCATTCGTATATGCATTCGGCGTATTCTGAACTGATTCGTAACTGATTCCTAACGTTCGTGTAGTATTCGTAGTAGATTCTGGTAGATCGTAGTGAATTCTTTACAATATTCGTGCGATTCCAGCCGAATCCCACGAATATTCGTAACACTATCGTACCTGTATCGTAGCTAAATCGTAGAGCGTCACTTATTGTACCAGAACATTTACAAAATTCCACGAATCGTCACGAATCCTAAAATTTATCAATTCTTGGCGATTCGTTGGATTCGTGGTCTGTGTGGAATAGGGGTATAAGGGCATTAACCCGTAGGCCGCTTTGGGGAAAATGATGTATGTTAACCCTTTCGCTGCCAAATTCTGTCGTCTGCTAACTAAGATGTCGTCTGCTACAAAATTTCATTTTTTTATTTTCTTCATTTTTGTTTCAAAAACATAGCAACAATAACAAACAGCCTGGATCCTGATGAGACGCCGAGTTAATCGGCGTCTCATCTGGATCTAAACTGTTTGCATAGGTAATTACAGATCCGGCATTGGCAGCGAAAGGGTTAAAATCTGAATCTAGTGCAAGCTTGACTACATCCGATCCGATCAAGCTTTCAAGAAACTACTGACCGGGTGTCAAACAGTTTTGATCCTGATGAGGCACCGAGTTACCCCTTGCCTTTTCTGGTTCCAGACTGTTTGCATACGGGCAAATAAGGTCACGAATAGCGGGGTCAAGGCCAACAACTTAGTACATACGGACAAATAGCATTAAATCAAATTCGTTGCATGAAAGCTAAAACTATATGCAATACACATATAACTGTCCTTATTATACATATATATGCTTACATGAACCTTACAGTAGAATCCCCTCTTAACCGAAATTCTATTAAAGAACAATTTAGATGTTTTAGGCAAGATGGCTGCTTAATGCTGGTTGAATATCATGCAGAAAGCTCCCAAAGGAGTTTTCTGTGTGACTTTCACCCTAAAATAAACTGCCACTTACTTATAAGACCGGTTTAGATACTAATGTTAACGTCCGTGCAATTTAACCCTTTCACCGCCGATGGCGCATTAATATAAGTGCACCACGACAAATAGTGCAGTCCCAGATCTGATCAGGGACTTCACTATTTGTCTCAAACTCTATTTTCTATATCTATTTTTGTATTCCTTTGAAGTTTGCAGAATGATTTAACAAATTTGGTTTGCAGACGACAGGGTTGAAATGACCGTAACTATAGCCGTTATGTGCTTACACTTATTGCGTCATTCGTTATCGGACTCGCATTTGCAAACAGCTTGGATCTAGATGAGACGACGAGTAACTCGGAGACTATTTAAGATCAAAGCTGTTTGACACTCTGCCAATATTTTCTCAAAGTTTGATCTTATCGGAAGTAGTCAAAATTGAACAGATCTAAGAAACAGTTTACATAGCGGCGTTATGGGTTATACGCTTGTTGTATCTTCTATTTATTATGATAAGATGTAAGTAACAGTTTACATAGCGGTGCTAGGGTTATACGCTTGTTGTATCTTCTATTTATTATGATAAGATGTACGTAACGTGTAAATTCCTGTTTTAAGAAGTCGTTGGACTCGAATTCTCAGGATTGATATTCAGTATTCTGACATGTGTCTTGTTTGAAAGCATTCTTTAGTTGGACAAGCGTCAGATTATGTAGACGCCACATGGTAATTAATTTTTCAAGGCAATTACAAGTGAAAACAGAAAATGCATTGTGGTTACAGGTTTAATGTGAGAGCTACGTGATGTCTGCTGAAAAAATGAGAGTATAAAATGTGACAAATTCACAATATGATGATACATACATGTATACTAACGGAATTGGTATAAAAGTTTGGTATGAACTTATCTTGATTAACACTCATTGAGAACAGTATCAGTGATCTGGTTCATAAGAATTTTTTGTGAGGAGAGAGATATTTTTCTTAAAATGGGCATATGTTGTTTTTTTTTGCAGTCGAATCTCTTATCTGTATTTGTCAGCAGCAATTAAAACCTCCGTCATTTTATCTTTTTTTCTGGAGAATATTATCTAAGTAGTGTATAGTTGTAAGGATTTACCTATTAATAAGGTTAATTGGCGACAACTGTGATAGTGTATATAAGACCGTACAATATCCCACACGTGCTAGATCTGCTAGATGATGATACATACATGTATACTAACGAAATTTGTATAAAAGTTTGGTATGCACTTATCTTGATTAACACTCATTGAGAACAGTATCAGTGATCTGGTTCATAACAATTTATTGTAAGGAGAGAGAGATTTTTCTTAAAATGGGCATATAATTTTTGCAGTCGAGTCTCTTATCTGTGTTTGTCTAGCAGCAATTAAAACCTCCGTCATTTCTGTCTAAAGGATTGTGTTCGTGATGCAAAACACCGAATATGTGGCGGTTTCGTGTTTATCTTGTTTTGTCGCATTTTTGTTGTTTTTTTATTATTGTTTCTGATGTTATGTTTTTGTTAGAAAAAAAGTTTGAATGCAACAGAATATTATTTGGGATTTCTTGTTTATTTAAGCGTCCATGTAGAGAGAGAGAGAGAGAGAGAGAGAGAGAGAGAGAGAGAGAGAGAGAGAGAGAGAGAGAGAGAGAGAGAGACAGAGAGAGAGAGAGAGAGAGACAGAGACAGAGACAGAGACAGAGACAGAGACAGAGACAGAGACAGACAGACAGACAGACAGACAGACAGACAGACAGAGACAGGGACAGAGACAGAGACAGACAGAGAGACAGAGAGACAGAGACAGAGAGACAGAGAGACAGAGACAGAGACAGAGACAGAGAGACAGACAGAGAGACAGAGACAGAGACAGAGACAGAGAGAGAGACAGAGAGAGAGAGACAGACAGACAGACAGACAGACAGACAGAGACAGAGATAGACAGACAGACAGACAGACAGACAGAGACAGAGAAAAAGAGAGACAGAGAGACAGAGAGACAGAGACAGAGATACATACAGACAGACAGGCAGACAGACAGAGAGACAGAGAGACAGAGACAGACAGACATACAGACAGAGAGAGACAGAGAGAGAGACAGAGCGAGACAGAGAGACAGAGAGAGAGACAGAGAGAGAGACAGAGGGACAGAGAGAGACACACACAGAGACACAGAGAAACAGAGAGACAGAGAGAGATAGAGAGAGAGAAACAGAGAGAGAGAGAGAGAGACAGATAGAGACAGAGACAGAGAGAGACACACACAGGGAGAGACAAGCACAGAGACAGAGACAGACATAGAGACAGAGAGAGAGAGAGAAAGAGAGAGAGAGAGACAGAGAGAGAGAGAGAGAGAGAGACAGAGAGAGAGCGAGAGAGAGAGAGAGAGAGAGAGAGAGAGAGAGAGAGAGAGAGAGAGAGAGAGAGAGAGACAGAGACAGAGACAGAGACAGAGACAGAGAGAGAGAGAGAGAGAGAGAGAGACAGAGACAGAGACAGAGACAGAGACAGAGACAGAGAGACAGAGACAGAGACAGAGACATAGACAGAGACAGAGACAGAGACAGAGACAGAGAGACAGAGAGAGGGAGAGAGCATTTGCATAAACAAATAAGTTATTATACACATAAATGTACACTCAAAATCTCCGCGTCTGCTTAAAACATGCACTGTACAGAAAAGTGTGTTATTACTAAGTTGGATTTTAAATCTCACCCAGTCATATTCTGCTTAAACTTTTTTCAAGCAACCCTAGCACAGCCTTAGTAAAGTTATGTGTTTCTTTAGGGAACAACTTGTGTATTTTTGAAATACTTTCGTTAATACAACTGAAACGCGCTTATTGATCGCCGCATGAGCGGCGATCACTAATGGAATGTTCAAAAGTATTTACCCATGTAGGAGGGGTAGCGACAAGTTTTACTAAGTCTATTCCGCGTACATCGGTGAGGAGAACCAAATGAATTGGCTCATGAGAGCGTGGCAGAGAATAGTTTCTATCTGCATTATCGATGTAGTGAAATATGTGATGTAAAAACCTTCATACGATGTTTAAAAAGAAATTTATCAAACAAATGTACAATAATAACAATAATTATGACACTTTTTTCGTCGAAGTATCGACATTAAATGCCAAAAACAGTTTTGTAAACATAAATGAAGCCGGGTCAAAGTCGCAGAATTGAAGCCGGGTCAAAACTGTAGTCGTGCACCTGTTTGCGGTGCTCTCGTTCTAAATTATGCCCTTCAGAGATTTTGACATATTACAGTTTTGTTTAATGACCATTGTTTATTGTCCAAAAATGTCGACAAAAGTAATACATATATCAGTAAATTTATACACGTGATATACACATGTTAAGTCATGAATAGATTCAAACTCTTTGCTAGTGCCTTTATATGTGAAAGCGATATATCCTAATAGAGAATAATAGGTTAGTGCTGTAGATGGGACTTACATTACAAGACGGGAAAACGTGCTCGAATTTGAAAAATAAGATCATTTGAATCGACAGTCGATATGTTAATTCAAACAGACATGGTTATTATTCTACCGGAGGCTCTACATGGTCAAAATCGAATTCCGTCGTCTCGGTTTCTATTTTTAGATAGGGCTAACGTCACTCGTTAATGGAACTGAACAGGCTATATTTAGGTCTATGACCATCACCGCCCTTGTAAGAGTTTATTGATTGAATTATCATGAGAGTGATAAATGTTTTAATGAAGTTTTATTGTTTTATTTATTTTTATTTAAAAAAGTCGTTTTATTTTGTTTTATTTAAAAAAGTCGTCAATATAGTAGCATGATAACTTTATATACATCTTCAATTTCCCTTGAAGTATGTCTGGCCTGATAGCGTAGTGGTTACCACGGTCGCCTATCGTGCAGTCAGCCCTGGTTCGATTCTCACCGCTGACGAAACTTTTTTTCTCTCTTTTTCCTTTCTATTTTTTTTAATGACGGTTTGGGTTTTTACTGGGATAGTTAATGATAATTATCCATATTAAGTGTTTTTTCTTTCAACATATACGTTATTTTTGGTAAAACAAATTTGTAGAAAAATTAAAAATAGTTCCTGTTGTAAGAAGAAATTCCTACACCTACTATACAAATAAACCTCTACTGTACATATAAACTTAGGTTTATTATGCTACCCCTTTATTACGTCACTAGCGGCTGTAGTGACGGGATAAAATATTTATCCTCTTATGTTTTGGTATCGTCAATATGCCTCTGAACCAATCAATGAGCGCCCTAGATATTTGTGTCAAGTTTCATGTGATACTTCCAACAATGCATATGTCATAATAGTTTTACCAGGTATTTACTTGTTACAGTTTGCAACAGAGTTCTTTATCAGCATGCCATAGTATATATAGGTATTTGATTTATCCTCATTTTTTTTAGCTCACCAGAGCACGACGTGCTCATGCTGAGCTTTTAGGATCGTTGGATGTCCCTCGTCTGTTGTCCGTTGAGATACCACATTTTGCACTTGATCTCTAAGTAAATTGGTTTGTGTTTTGCCCTGCATGAAATTTAGGTCAATCTCGAATATGGGTCGCCTGGGCTCAAAAACAAGGTCACTAGGTCAAATCTTAGAAAAATCTTGTTAATGCTCTAGAAGCTACAAATCTTATTGGATCTTACTGAAATTTTATCAGAATGTGTCTCCATGAAATCTACGCCAAGTTCGAATATTGGTCATGTCGGGTCAAAAACTAGGTCACTAGGTCAAATCTTACAAAATCCTAAACACTCTGGAGGCCACATTTTGCACTTGATCTTTAAGTAAATTGGTTTGTGTATTGACCCTGATGAAATCTAGGTCAAGTTCGAATATGAATCGCCTGCAGTCATAAACTAGGCCACTAGGTCAAATCATAGAAAAATCTTGTTCACACTCAAGTGGCTACAAATGTTATCAGATCTTACTGAAATTTTATCAGAATGTTTGTCCACATGCAATCTTGGTCAAGTTCAAATATGGATCATGTCGGGTTCGAAACTAGGTCACTACGTCATTACACTCTAGAGGCTACATATTTCGTTAAGTTTTTAATGAAATGTTGTATTTCAATTGTCTTAACAAAACAGTTCCTTATTAAAAACCTTCCTTGTACACAAATTTCGCGGCGATCCAATGCCTTGCATCAGTATTCGTCTTGTAGCTACCTGGACTGGTTTTAATGAGTGTGGCATATGAAGGGAGATAACCAAAAGAGACCAAAAACTTGTATTTTGTAATGGTTTACCTCCTTTATTCAACCGCAAACGACAACACGATATATACAAGTCATTAATTTTGCTACAAAGCGCTGTGCAAATGTTTTAATAAATACACATACTTTCACCACAAAAATATGTAAAATATACCTCTGGTAAGCGTATACACTATTGACAATCCTCTTACGACCCTCGTTCGCAAATAAGAATATACGCTGAATACAGCAATAAAACATCCCTAAAACAACAACTTAACCCTTTCGGCGCCAAATTTCTAATTGCCGTCTGCAATCCAAGTTTGTTAAATCATTCAGTAAAATAAGATAATGAGATAAATAAATGCAAATTTCAAAGGACTAAAGCACATATATAGAAATAGAGATTGAGACAAATAGTGAAGTCCCTGATCAGACGCCGCCTTGAAAAGGCGGCGTCTGATCTGGGACTGCATTATTCGTCGTGGTGCATTTATGCGAATGCGATGGTGAAGGGGTTAATTACTTTATTACGTTAAAAGCATTGCTGGCCGAATCTCACGCAGCTTTCTGCTTGATATTTGTGAGTTCAAGGTTAACCCTTTCCCTGTTTTATGCTACATTTAGTCCAATGTTCAATACCTACTGAATATTCATGGACAAAATACATGTAGTCATAATAAAATATGGAAGGTGCAACATTGTAGCCACTTTAGAAAACTAAAGAAACAGATCTATCAAATTCAATAAGACCACAGAACAGACCCTGATCAGACGGCTCCTATAGGAGCCAACCATCTACCGTTAATCATTATACCTCGTACATGTATATATGGATTTTAACTCTTTTTTGCAAACAGCAGACCCAGATCAGTCCGACTCCTGTAGGAGCCGTCTAATCACGGTCTGTTCTGTTTGCTCTGATCTGATTCTGAAGTTTTTATCACGTTCGAAAATTCCATTTTTAATAATGGCATTTTAATCGTTTCGGTGCCAAATGTCTAAATGTCGTCTGCAAACAACTTTTGTTAAATCATTTGGTAAAATAAGGAAATGGGATAATAAATGCAATTTTCAAAGGAATAAAGAACAGATATAGAAATAGAGTTTGAGACAAAAAGTGAATTTCCTGATCAGACGCCGCCTTGAAAAGGCGGCGTCTGATCTGGGACGGCACTATTTGTCGTAGTGCATTTATATGTAAATGCGACATTGGCGGTGAAAGGGTTAAATAGTTCAGTTAGAATCATACAGTCATTAATTCATTTCATTAGACCCAGATTAAGGTTTCTTTTGAGAGTTCATTGTGGAGAGACAATACTACAGTACTTAGAACCCATCTAAACCGGAATTCTAGCAGTGAATAATTTAGATACTTTTAGGCAGGTGACTGCTTAACCCATTCCATCATATTGACGCCTTTTGACGCCTCTGTAAATGTCACTTTGTGAAACCATTGTGATAAATAGAGCATTTGCTCCTATAGGAGCAAATGCTCTATTTATCACAATGGTTTCAAACTACAGAATTCTAAAAGTTTCCCTTTCTCCAGATAATGCTCCTTTTCGGTAGATTTATTCAAAGAGATTGTATCTAAAAATAGCCTATGAGGTAATGGATTAATGCAGAGTGAAAGTCCTACATTAAGCTATCACACACAGACCGACGGTGTGACTTCTTATAAGAAGTCTCATGAGGGAGGGTGCACTGTAAGCACGGTGTCATTGAATATTGATTTTGATGATTCGATTTATTTAACTTTAAATATACCATACACCTTTAACGCCTTTGCAAACAGTAAAGGTCCAGATCAGACGGCCTCTGTGCTTTGTTTAATAAACCCTTTACTCCATAAATACGCATTTCTACGCCTTTGCAAACAGTAGAGCTAGATCAAACGGCTCCATTAGGAGCAGTCTGATCAGAGTCTGCTCTGTTTGCTTACGATATAATATACAATGTAGATCTAATTATACACTTTCTGTCTTGGTTAAATATGTATTCATGTTATTTCAAATAGAGGTCATTAATATGCATTATGCCGTTACTTCTGACATGAATATTCATGGAGTAAATGGTTTCATGAATAATAATGTAGATCGGGTTCTACAGTTTCTGCCATGCTCACGCGTGTCATTATAAAAACCAATCGAATTAATATTCAGGATGCCAATCTTCCTCGCATGAATAGTCATGTAAAGGATTACTGAAGATCGTTACACCAAAAAGAACCCCAATACCGTCTTTATACAATTTAATGAAGTCGGTGGGAATATCAGCCCAATAAAAATAATGCTATTCAAGTGTGGTTATTTATCCTGGACAGTAAACCTCGATTATCTAAACTTCGATTATTCGAACACTAAAATACATTACATTATCGATCTTTAAGACGGGTAGCCGCTTAATGTAGAGTGCAGAAAACTCTCCTGAGAGCTTTGTGTATGACTTCCATCCTGCATTAAGCGGTCATCTGCCTAAAAGGATCTGAATTCTTCTTATCTAAAAGTTAAGTTTTCGAAGTTTTACTGTACATGTACTTAAATATGCATTTCAGTGCAGTAAAAGGTTAACCCTTTCCTTCATATAAACGCCTTCCACGCATTATCAAACAGATTAGACCCACATCAGACGGCTCCTATAGAAGCCGTCTGATCAGGGTCTGCTCTGTTTGCTTATGAAATTATAATAGATTCAACAGATTTTTGTCAAAATGTCCCGTGTCCATATGCCATTACAAAAATTAATCTAATTGATATTCACAATGTCATGATTTCTTACATGAATATTGATCAGTGCAGGGTTTAGTCAGCTATACATATGCTATCAACTAAATCTTTGGGCCATTTATTTCGACTTTTTATTTCGACATTTTAAATGTACATGAACATTAGGTCGAATTACACTATATCAAATGGCCTCAATTAGATCAGCAGTATAAATAATTAATTACCTCTGACATAGACGATTGGCCGGACAAATATTGACAGAATATGCACAGTAAAAACTGTCTTAACCCATTTCCTCATATTGACGACTCTGTAAAAGTCACTTTGTGAAACCACTGTGATAAATAGAGCATTTACTCCTGTAGGAGCAAATGCTCTATTTATCACATTGGTTTCAAACAACAAAATTCTAAAATTTTCATTTTCTCTAGTTAATGCTCTTTTCAGTAGATTTATTCAAATAGGTTGGATCTAAAAATAGCCTATGGGGTAAAGGGTTAAACCTTTCCCTAATGAACATGTATGCAGAAATGTATCGCTTCATGGATATTCATAAACCTATTTATATGATGTAATCTTTTCAAAGGAGTATTTGAATTAGACAAAACCTGTAGGATATGCAAACAGAGCAGGCCCTAATCAGACAGTTCCTACACGAGCTGTCTCGTCTAGATCTACTCTAGTGAAAAAAAAGTTACTACAGTAAAACCTCTCTTAACCGGAATTCTAGTAGAGAAGAATGTAGTTACTTAAGTCAGGTGACTGCTTAATGCAGGGTGAAAGTCATGCAGAAAGCTCCTCTAGGAGCTTTCTGCATGACTTCCATCCTTCATTAAGCTGTTACCTGTCTCCAAGACCGATATTTATACTAAATTTAACGTCCGGTTAAGAGAGGTTTTACTATATAAGGGAATGGGTTAAGCGACCATAACAAAGGTCATAATGCTCCTAAAGAAGCTTTTCGCATTACCTTTTCCCTGTATTAAGCAACTACCTGTCGTTTAAGATGCATGTTTCTTATCAATATAAGGTCGCTTAACCCTTTCCTTCATATAAACGCCTTTTAACGCATTTGCGAACAAAGAAGACCCAGATAAGACGACTCCTATATTTGGGAGTTGTCTGATCAGGGTCTGCTCTGTTTGCTTTTGACATGATAAAGATTTGATTCAACAGTTTTTGTCAAAACAAAAGAAATCCTTGAAAAGTTTACATTACAAAACTTCAGCTAATAAATATTTATAATGTCAATATTTCTTACATGAATATTGAACAGGGAGAGGGTTAACCCTTCTCTTGCTGAATTTTAAAATACATTTCTCCTTCTTTACCCATGCCTTGTTGTATAATTACATATATATTCACTGTCTACAAGTAGTTCGCTGTGCAATCACTGCTGTGGAGTGCAGTTGTTGCTCAATCAACTTGTAAAAAGTGCAGACCCTGATGAGACAGCTCCTGCAGGAGCTGTCTCATCTGGGTCTTCACTATTTACAGGTAGGTATATTGACGTGAATAGCAAGCGAAGGGTCAAGACATGCTCATCCATACATGTGTAGTATACATGTATGTTGATATTTGCTGGTAATAGGAGGTATATTCTGGCAAAACCCCAGTAGCTACAACAGGACTTCTCAAAAGTGTTCACTTTATGTGTCTATAAAAGCAAGTGGCTGCTTAATGCAGGACAAAAGTAATGCAGAACGCTTCTATAAGAGCTTTCTGCATAACTATCTTCCTACATTAAGCTTCAGTCTGCCTCTACGACCCAGAATGATACCTCTTTCTGGTGTTCGTATAAGAAAGATTTTACTGTATATGAAATACCACATGTATATATGAATAGAGGAAGCAGGAGTAAAGGTTAAAGTTAATCTGAATTTAGAGTAAATGTATGCACGGAAAACCTTGGCATGCTTAGCGCCACCTGACTCGTATTTGTAAACAGCCTCGATCCAGATGTAACTCGGCGTCTCATCTGGATCCAAACTGTTTGACAATCTGTCGACAGGTTCCTAAACGCTTGTACCAATTAGAAAAAAGTGAAAATGCAATAGATACGAGTTTTGGCAGACATATTTTTTGTTCAGCCTGATAAGAGTCAATCGATGATGCCGTCAAAACTCATTATGGCAAGGAAAGTGTGATACATAATGAGAAAATAAACAGTGCGTATATATTCAATATGATATTGGGTAAATACAATTTCATGCGAGTATTACAAAATGTCAGTAGTATATATGATATTCAACCTTTACTTGTTCAATATGCATGTAACAAATAATAACATCATGCATAGTCATTAGTTGAATATTTATAGTTGTACATGAACACAGTATTTTTTACCTTGGTAGAAACTACAAAATCAGGTATATTTAATTCCCTAGGCAAACAGAGCAGACCCTGATCAGACGGCTCCTACAGGAGCCGTCTGATCTGGGTCTTCTCTGTTTGCAAATGCGTGTAAAGACGTTCATTTGAAGGGAGGGCTATAGCCTATCCCGTTAACCGCGACCAGAGTCGTATTTGCCAGCACGTTTTGACAGATCGTCAATAGTTTCTCAAAAGCCTGTGTCATGACACTCGATCAATAGTTTCTCAAAAGCCTTTTTCATGACACTTGGTCAATAATTTCTCAAAAGCTTGTGTCATGACACTCGATCAATAGTTTCTCAAAAGCTTGTGTCATGACACCTGGTCAATAGTTTCTCAAAAGCCTGTGTCAAGACACTCGATCAATAGTTTCTCAAAAGCCTGTGTCATGACACTTGGTCAATAGTTTCTCAAAAGCCTGTGTCATGACACTTGGTCAATAGTTTCTCAAAAGCCTGTGTCATGACACTTGACCAATAGTTTCTCAAAAGCTTGTGTCATGACATTTGACCAATAGTTTCTCAAAAGCTTGTGTCATGACATTTGACCAATAGTTTCTCAAAAGCTTGTTGTGGCATGACACCTGGTCAATAAATGACTAAAAGATTGATCGAATCCGACATAATAAAAACTGCTCAGACGTCCATACATGAGCAAACGGGTAAGTTATTAACATTTTCCCTCATAATTATACGAGTACATGCCTTTTCATGCATTTTCAAACACAGTAGACCCAGTCCAGACGGCTCCAATAAGAACTATCTGATAGGCATCTGCTCTGTTCGCTTTTGGCATGATATAGATTTTATTCTACAGCTTTTGTCGAAGCAAAAACAAATCCTTGAAAAGTTAACATTATATAAACGCTTAGCTGATAAATATTCACAATGCGATTATTTCTTAAATGAATATTGAACAGGTAAAGGGCTAATTGTGAGATGATTGTGATGTACAATAAACTCTCAAGCGACGAGTTTTGTATATTTGTATTTTTTGTTATAATATATAGGTCTACAAGGCTAAGGGGCTAGCTGTGAATATACAATGTATTAATATTTAACCTTCAGGACTCTACTGGCGAATTTAAGATAACCTATGCAAACAGTTTGGATCCTGATGAGAAGCTGTGAAACTCGACAGTGTGTTTCGAAAAGAAATGAAAGAAAACAAATACACAAATGTTATTGAAGTAGACGACAATACTTGCAGACGACCATAGCAGCACAGAAAACAGAATGTTAATAATCTATAGATATTTATTTAAACTGCACAAAAGACAATAATAAAACATTAGCTTATATCAAATCATGTCTTTGACCAAGTGCTTTGAGGGGAAGTTTGTTGACACTTGGCATGTTCTCTCCGTATGTCTTCAATACACATGCAAATAAATATACATGTACAATTATAAATGTACCTTAATTTGATACTCTCGCTTTCTGTCGCCTTTGCAAACTGTACATATCAAGATCGGACGTCTGTCTGATAGAGTTTGCTCAGATTGCATATAATTTATATGTCACAAATCTGAGGCATCTACTCGTTGTAATGACAATATATCCTTATGGTATATTGATAATAAAATAACTTAATTGATTTCCACAATAGTTGGGTCCTTGAATGAATATTTACTTAGCCTTGAAAGGGCAAATGCAGACCGTCTTGCATTGGTCATTTCTCTCATATTCATTACATACGCCTTTTGACACTCTCTCAAGCAGCGTAGGCCCAGCTCAGACGACTCCTATATGAACCATATCTGGTCAGGGTATGCTCTAATTGTAAAGGCATTAACCTTTTTCCTGTTGTTGATGCATTTTAACGCCCTTGCAAGCAGAACGTATCAAGAGCAGACAACTCCTGTATAAACCGGACAACTCCTGTATAAACCGGACAACTCCTGTATATAAACCGGACAACTCCTGTATAAACCGGACAACTCCTGTATAAACCGGACAACTCCTGTATAAACCAGACAACTCCTGTATGAACCGGACAACTCCTGTATAAACCGGCTGATCAGGGTATGTTTTATTTGCAGAAAGTCCCGCATTAACTCATTCTCTCCTAGGTCATTTTTAGACTCAACCTCTTTACATGTATCTACCGAAAAGAAGCATTAACTTGAGGAAGGAAAAACTTTAGAATTTTGTAGTTTCAAACCCTTGTGATAAATTGATCCTATAGGAGCAAATGCTCTATTTATCACAATGGTTTCATAAACTGGCTTCTACAGATGCGCAAAAAGCGTCACCAGGAGATAAGGTGTTAATCCTTTCCCTCATAGAGACGAATTTTGATGCATTTGCAAGCAGAATAAAACTATAGATAAGACCGTTCCTAGGGGAATGTGTTAACCCTTTCCTTCATGTAAACGTGTTTTCACGCATTTGCAAACAGAATAGGAGCCGTCTGATCTGGGTCTGCTCTGTTAGGAGCCGTCTGATCTGGGTCTGCTCCTATAGGAGCCGTCTGATCTGGGTCTACTCTGTTTGCTAGTGACATATTTAATATCAGACTATTTACTTTCTAAAATGGATACAATGGTTCACCTTCCATATTCAATAATCACTATTTTGTCCATGAATATCCAGTAGGTATTGAAAATAAACATAGACCAGGGAAAAGGTTAAGCTACCAACTGTCTTTTAAACCCAGATGTATATATATGTCTCTTTTGAGAGCTCGTTGCAGAGAGGTTTTACTGTACATCGAACTGGATTTATCTTGAAGATACAGTAAAATCTCGATACTACGAACACTCAAATACGTACCATTATTAATCTTTAACACAGATGGCAGCTTAATTCAGGGTAAAAGTCATGCAGAAAGCTCCTAGAGGAGCTTTCTGCATGATTTTCACCCTGCATTAAGCAGCCACCTGTCTACAAAGACATACACTCTTCATTATTAAAAGTTCGTGTTTCAACCATGTTTATTCATTAAGTGGTCCTATAGGAGCTTTCTGCATTACAGTAAAACCGCTCTATAACGACCATTAAATTACATCAAGTATTTTTTGTGTTATAGGCAGGTGGATGCTTAAAGCAAGGTGAAAGTAAAACAGAACGCTTCTATAGAAGCGTTCGTTTTTACTTTCACTTTGCTTTAAAATACCAATTAATTAACACAATTTAGTGGTCGCTATAGAGAGGTTTTACTGTACTTTTGTCATGCATTAGCAACCACCTGCTTATAAAGACAACCATGTTTATTTATTAAGTGGTCGCATTAGAGGGGTCCTACTGTAGCTATGTAAGAAATAATGACACAATGAACATGTATTAGACTCTAGCTGAAGTTTTACAAATTATGTATGGATATTGGATGTTTTGACTATGGGAGAATCTGTAGAATCAGATCTATATACATGTAATTGATTAACCCTTTCCCTGGTCAATATCCATGTAAGAAATCATGTCATCATGAATGTAACTATAATCAGCTGACGTTTTATAAAGTCTTTACTGTTGTTTTTTTTGCTTTGATAAAATAAACTGTAGAGTCAGATCTATATAATGTCAAAAGCAAACAGAGCAGATCCTGATCAGACGGCTCCTATACAGATCTACATGGATTTTGAGTGATGAATCTGATTTTCATTTTGCGGGACATTTCTCGGTTTTCGAGGAAACAACACAGACCCCGATCAGAGGGTTACTTGCAGTTTTCTGATCAGGGTTTTTGCATAAGTGATATTCATTTGATACATGTTTTAAATACCGTGCGTAGCAGTTATAAAATGCAGTTTACGGTGCACATCAGCATATCTATACGGTGAGCAAATCCGTGAGATCGTCTACATGAAACTTTCTGTAGATATATATACATGTAGATCTGTCTCCTGTACATGTTGGCTGATAACAAACTAGTTTCATCTGGGCTTTACATTACGGCACCATTATTTTTCTTTTAAAAAAAACCCATCATACTAATTGAAGCAGCTGACAGTTTTGAAGTAGATTTAGACCAATCCCACTAACCTACTTGTCCCTCTCCACGGACTACTGAACACACGCATACACATCTATACACATCTATAATTAGTAACATGACCTCACCTCCTGTCGGCAAGTAAACACGTTAATCGATACTGTTTATAAGAGGATTCAATATGGCGACCAAACCAGGTCCGAAATGGGCACTGTTTGTTGCTTGTCTACTCTGCCTGTTAAGTGTCAGACTATGTTACGATTTCGTGGATAAATGTGAAGGAAAGGTGGACAATTGTTATTGTACAGATTCTGTTATCGATTGTCAAGGACACGAGTTCTCAGATATCAAGGAAATTTACCCATACGTTACTGGATTAACGTTCCGAGTTTCAATAACGGGTGGTAAATTGGAGCATGTCCCATCTGATTTGTTCGGCCCGGTTGTTGATTTAATTAACGGTGAACACTTGTACAACCTGACATTTCTGAACCTATCAGGAAATGGGATCAACCGGGTAGGGGAAGGTGCCTTTGATCATCTTCCGAACTTGGAGACGCTCGATTTGTCTGATAATAGCGTTTCGGTGAATTCCCCTCTTAGTCAAAATCCAGTTTCACTATTGCATCTTTCTGTACTGCAAACACTCAATCTTGGCAATGCCTTTGATACTGACACATTGGTTTCATGTGATCTAGGAAATATGTTCGGAAAGCTCAACATGACACGTCTAAAACAACTGGATCTCAGTGGCAACGGGTTATCAATCGCTACGAGCAAGTTTGATATGTTTATGGAAAATGCGTATTCTCTGGAACGACTCAACCTGTCCCACAATGCTTTCTCCCATTTTGTGTATGGTCATGGTTACGGAAACCTTGTTGAATACGACTTTTCTTACAACCAAATGGATTTCTTAACAAGCCAGGAGACCGATGAAATTGAGAGCATGCCAAGATTGAAAATCATTAAGTTTGGAGGAAATCCAATTCACTGTGATTGTAGAATGGCTATTGCTTACGATTGGTTCAATTCAACAGAGCAGCCTTTAGATTTCGACAACATCATATGCAAGTACAGTGACAATGTGACGAATGTCGGGAAACCAATTGTTAAGTTGAGACTTGGCGACTTTTGTAAAGAACCCAGGATCTCAGTTTGTGGACCATATACTGTGGCGAGGGCCACTGCCTACAACGGATTGATCATTGGGCTAGCAGCTGTAGTTCTTATCGTGGTTACAGTACTAAGTGTTGTTATTGCTGTTAAATGCCGTAGAAAGAGACAATTCCTCGAAGTCACCGCAGACACGTCGAAAGATGAAAGCAAGACTTCGATCTATCCAGCATACACAAGAATGATCTGAGGACACACTATGGGTCGTTATTTTATTAAAGTGCTTAAAATACACAGTTCATACCCTTTCTCAAAATTTAAGAAATAATGAATTCAGTGAATATAAATTAGCTGATTTGTTTTATAAAGGCATGATGCATATCTGGAAGTGTTTTCCATAGCAGAAACGGTTAGAACTATATTATTCAAACAGCAGACCCTGATCAGACATCCCTTGCAGGAGCCGTCTGATTCTCGTAAATTAATGAACGAGATATTGCATGGACACACGGTAAAAAGTTGATCAACTACAAATTAAAAACAATCACGAATCTACAGTAAAACATCGATACTACGAAATTTTAGTAAGTGGCTGCTTAATGCAGGGTGAAAGTCATAGAGGAGCTTTCTGCATGATTTTCACCCTGCATTAAGCTGCCACCTGTATTAAAGTTCGATAATGATACGTATTAATGTTGGTAGAATCGAGATTTCACTGTAAATTTAAATCCTAGATGCTCCTGAACCTATTCCCTCATAGGCTATTTTTAAATACCTCTTTAAATTAATCTACCGAAAAGGAGCAATAATTAGAGAAAAGGATTTTTTTAGAATTTTGTAGTTTGAAACCATTGTGATAAATAGAGCATTTGCTCCATCGGGAGCAAATGCTCTATTTATCACGATGGTTTCACGAAGTGACTTTTACAGAGTCGTCAAAAGTCGTCAATATGAGGGGATGGGTTAAAGATATATGCCAGTTTACGCTGTTGTAAGCAGACTAGACTCCTGTAAGTACTGTCTAAGTCTACTCTGTTCGCAAAGGCACCGAAAGGTATATCAACATGTATCAGATAAACGGTTAAGCAGGCACTTGTATTTAAAGATATCGGGTCGTTTCTGCCAATAGTAATTTCGACCCCAAGTCATTTCGGTTTTGGTCGTTTCGACCCCAAAGTAAAATGTAAATAATATGAATAAGCGTTCGCTGTGGAGAGGCTCTACTGTATCACAGACATTTGAACAAACAGTAACACAGACTATATTTCATAGCAATGGTTCTCCATCAAACACTATGTTCTAAAATCGTCATGTTTTCTTCACTCTTTAGCTCTATCAACGCCAATGTCGCCTGTTTGCACCATTGAAAACAGTGCAGTCCCAGGTCAGATGCCGCCTTTTCAAGGCGGCATCTGACCTGGGACTACACTGTTTTCTGTATTATTTTAACCCAAAAATACAGGTTTTTAAAAACAAATGTTTTACTAATATACCTTTATTATTTAGTTTAGAATTATATTTAATATGAAATTATTATTACGACACTTTAAATTTGGCACCAAAAGAGTTAGAATCGAATCGAGGAGACGCTTCTAAAGAGTGGTTACAAGTTATTAGCAATTCAGCATTCAGTTTGGTGGAGAAATAAAGGAGTTGTTCTGGAAAAGGGTTTACTGTACGCATCTTATCAGACACATGTCCTAACTGAACAGGTCTTGATTTGTTTACGCTGCGATGACAGTCTTTTTAACCATTTATCTGATGAATATACATGTAAGAAATAATGACACGAACATTAACCCTTCGCTTGCTATTCACGTCAATATACCTACCTGTAAATAGTGAAGACCCAGATGAGACAGCTCCTGCAGGAGCTGTCTCATCAGGGTCTGCACTATTTACAAGTTGATTGTGCAACCAGTGCACTCCACAGCAGTGATTGCACAGCGAAATACTTGTACACAGTGAAGATATATATAATTATACAACAGGGCATGGGTAAAGAAAGAGAAATGTATTTTAAAATTCAGCAAGCGAAGGGTTAATGAGATGGATCTTGATAATCGAATATGAACATTGGACATTTTGACCATGGTGGAATTGGAGAACCAATTTTATAAATCATTCCATGAGCAAACAGAGTAGACCCAATTAGGCGGCTTCTTTTGAAGCTATCTGATATGAGTCTACTCTGTTTGCAAAGACGTCAACTGATCTATGAAATAAAGCGTTGATCAAGCCCCCAGTGTAATGCAAAGAAGTGATCCCCATAGAAAAAGTAAACTGCTGGGTCTAAATTATACATGTCGAAAACTAACTCTAGGCATGTGACAGCCCAAAACTGGCTTTTGGTTTGTCATTTTACGTAGAATCATAGCATGGGTCAGTTTTAGATGTGGAATGTCAAGATGGGCTCATATTTCTACTGAGAGTCACTATTCTTTATTAAACGGGCACACTTATAATATATCAAAATCATTGTATATATATCATACGTTCATTATCTAATCACTCTCTCCATTTTCTCTTAACCCTTTACCTGCTAAGCGCGACCTTTAACTGGCATTTGCAAACAGCTTCAATGCAGATACCGAGTGTCGAGTTTCCCGACGTCTCATAGGCTATTTTTAGAACCAGCCTCTTAAATAAATTTACCGAAAAGGAGCATGGAGAATTTTAGAATTGTGCAGTTTTGAAACCATTGTGATGAATAGAGCATTTGCTCCTATGGAGCAAATGCTCTATTTATCACAATGGTTTCACAAAGTGACCTTTACGGTGGCATCAAAAGGCGTATTTATTGAGGAAAGGGTTAAACTATTTGACATTAAGTCGATTAGTGTCTCAAAAGTTTGAACGAAATCGACATTATGCAAAGAGTGTAGCAGATAAGAGTTTTAGCCTACATATTGTTTAAGCAGGCAAAGGGCTAACCCTTAGTCCGCCACATAGTTTTTATCACTCTGCCCTCTTTGAATATTAATTAAGGCAAATCTTTACACATAAATTACAGGATTTATTGGAATGATTTTCCCAGGAAAAAGCATATAACATGTAGGCATGGAATTTCAATTGCAAACAGTACATCATTAAATTTACCCTGATGTGAAAGCTCCTATAGGAGCTTACTCATTTAGGTCTACACTGTTTGCAAATGCAACTATAGTTGTGACTGGCGGCCTATGGGTTAACAGTTATTTATAATATGTTGGACATTATTTTTAATGGATGGCGTTGGTGAAAGCAATGAATACCACCGCTAATGTTTGAGACATGCTGTAGCTTAATGCATGATGAAAGCGCAATGCAGGTTTCTGCTCCCGTTTTATCCAACATTTTAAAATTTCTTGTTTAAATTCAGTAATTGGTTAGATTCACAGGTTTTACTGTGTGTTTAAAATGCAACTTGTACTTTACTGACGGATTCTTGACCTACTTCATGTACTATGAACAAAATTAGGTGCCCTTAACCCTTTACCCCATGAATATTTATGTAAAGTTATAATGACATCATGAATATTAATTAGATTATTTGTAATAATAAACACATTGACAAGTATTTTTTTGGCCATGGCAGAAACTGCAGAATCGTATATATACCGTATCATAATCAAACAGAGCAGACCCTGATCAGATGGCTCCTACAGGATCAGTCTGATCTGGGTCTACTCTGTTTGCAAAGACGTAGAAAAAGCGTATTTTGAAGTAAAGGGATAAACATTTAGAACAAGTGTTTGTTTAATGCAGAACGAAAGTAGTTCAGAAAGCTCACGTGGTAACTTTATGCGTCGGTTTTCGTCCTCCTGCATTAAGGAACCACCTGTCTATAAGACCTAAGATTAGAATCACGCTTCTTTGGATTGGTCGTTGTAGAGAGGTTTAACTTTATTTACGACACGTCTTTGCGAACGACCTACTCTGTTAATAGCTATCATTCGAATCACAGATGCCAGGCGCGTGACAGATTTCTTTCGTGTAGTATCTATAATTCTATGTTTACAATTAGTTACGCACCATTACATAGTATTATAATGTACGAAAAAATAAAATTCAAAACCTTTTTTTCTGTCAAAGCATGGTTTCTAAACGTATTTGAAGATGCTTGTTAGTAGTATGTATGAAACTTTCACGCGTCCGACACCTGTGGTTCGAATTACGGTGATATCAAGGTTTGATAAAAACTGCTGGAGAATATGGCCACACTTAGTACAGTTAAATTTCTCTATAGCGACCAATTAATGATTAAACTAAGGTGGTCTTAAGAGCAGGTGGTTGATGAATGCATATTGAAAATAATGCAGAATCTCCTATGGGAGCTTTCTGCATTACTTTCATCCTGCATTAAGCTATCACCTTGCTATAAGACTCACTACAAGGCTATAAGGGGTCAATGTAATTTGGTATTACTGTGATGTGACAAAAAATGAATGTTTTTGTATTGCAGTTGAACTGTTATCTGTTATTGTTATTTACTTGGCTTTTATCACCATTTTACTTCATGGATATCCAGAGCAACATATATACAGTAAAACCTCTCTATAAGACTATAACGGCCACTAAATTACATCAAGTATTTTGTGTTAAAGGCAGGTGGTTGCTTAAAGCAAGGTGAAAGTAAAACAGAACGCTCCTATAGGAGCGTTCTGTTTTACTTTCACCTTGCTTTAAGCGGCCACCTGCCCTAAATACCAACTAATTAACACAATTTGGTGGCCGTTATAGAGAGGTTTTACTGTAGGTGCATACTCAAAACTAAAGTAATTTCTCCACCAATCCTTACATTGTGACCACTCTTCAGAATCGTCTCGAAGAGAACATTCTAAACAGTGTTCACAACATAGGGTTTGGCTGAGAAATAAAGAAGTGTTTCTTGAAAATGTTTTAATTTACGCATCCTATCTTGGCCTCTGGATGATCATCTGTAAATAACATACATGTACTCAACTTAACATTTAACCCTTCGCTTGCTATTCACGTCAATATACCTACCTGTAAATAGTGAAGACCCAGATGAGACAGCTCCTGCAGTTGTATTCATGTTGTATTCATGTCTTGTCTTAACCCACTACCTGATGATTATTGTGTAAGAAATAATGACGACATCATGAATATTAATTAGATTAAATATATTATGGATTATGAACACAGGAGCTTTTAGCCGTGGCAGAAACTAACTGTATTATTCCATCACAAAACAGAACAGACCTTGAGCAGACAGCTCCTGCAGGAGACGTCTGATCTGGGTCTACTCTGTTTATAAAAGCATGAACAGTCGTCTTTGAGGTAAAGGGTTATTTTATACACGTGATGCTTTTTACTGCACGTAACGGCAATGAAAAATATGTGTGTGTGTGTGTGTGTTTAAAAAAAAATGTAACCTTTATTCTGACGATTGAGTCCTGACCGGTATTTGCAAACAGCTTTGATCGGCGAAGGATACAAGCTGTTTGACTCTCACAGAGCGACAGATAACGGCGCGTACTCCAATACTAAAATCCTCATTTCTCCACCAAACCCTATGTTGTGACAACTCATTAGAATAATCTCTTCGAGGTGATTCTCAAGAGTGGTCACAACATAGGGTTTGGTGGAGAAATAAAGAAGTTATACTTGAAAATGTATTTTCGTATATTATCTGGAGCTCTGTCCCTCAGGTCATAGCTTCTGAAAAGCTGGAACGAATTTGAAATAAGTAAGAGTTACAACATATTTGAGTATTATATCAAATTTGAGTATTATCTCAGATTAGCAATTTAAAGATTATAACGGATTACCAATTGACCATTATAGCAGTTTAGCAATTTTCTTGAACATTATAGCAGATTAGCAATACAATTGAGCATTATAACATATTATCAATTGAGCATTACAACAGAAAATAGTTGAACAATGTAACATATTAGAATGTGAGCTCTGTAACAGATTAGCAATTGAGCATTACAATAGAAAATAGTTGAACATTGTAACATATCAGAATGTGAGCTGTGTAACAGATTAGCAATTGAGCATTACAACAGAAAATAGTTGAACATTGTATCAGACTAGAATGTGAGCTGTCACTGATTAGCAATTGAGCATTGTTAAACAGAGCTACAGATAAAGGTGCGTGCTCAGATACAGTAGAACCTCTCTAATGCGACCAATTAATGAATAAACATGTGTGTCTTTATAAGCAGGTGGTTGCTTAATGCAGGACAAAAGTAATGCAGAAAGCTCCTCTAGGAGCTTTCTGCATTACTTTTGTCCTGCATTAAGCTACTACCTGCATCTAGCACCTAGACCTGCGCCTATTTTAGGTGGTCGCATTAGCGGGGGTTTACTGTACTAAAATTGTCATTTCTCCAACAAACCCTATGTTGTGTGACCACTCTTTAGAATCTTCTTGAAGAGAGGAATCTAGAGAGTGGTAACAACATAGGGTTTGGTGGAGAAAGAAAGAAATTGTTATTGAAAATGGTTTAATTTACGCATCTTATCTGGACCTCTCATTATAGCTGGATAGCATTTGAACATTGTAGCTGGATAGCATTTGAACATTATAACTGGGTAGCATTTGAACATTATAACTGGGTAGCATTTGAGCAGACACGGTGTTTTATAACAGTATAAGGGTCAACTATTTGATGTACTACTGTGTAGTTCCTGTATTTTGAAGTTAACCCTTTACTCCATAAGTACGCCATTTCCACGCCTCTGTAAACACCTCCTTTTGAAACCATTGTGATAAATATAGCATTTGCTCCTATAGGAGCAAATGCTCTAATTATCACAATGGTTTCAAACTACAAAACTCTAAAAAAAATCCTTTTCTTACTTAATGCTCCTTTTCGGTGGATCTATTCAAAGAGGTTGGATCTAAAATAGGTTAAACGTTTACTCTATAAATAGCCCTTTTTATACCTTTCCAAAAAGAGTAGACCCAGATCAGACAGTTCCTATAGGAGCCGTCTGATCAGGTTCTGCTCTGTTTGCGTATGATATAATGGTAGATATGATGCTACCGTTTCTGTCATGTCCAAAATGTCCTGTGTCCATGTGCTATTATAACAAATTAATATAATTAATATTCATCAAAATTAATCTAATTAATATTTATCACGTCATTTGTTCTTACATTATTAATGGAGGAAATAGTAAAAGGTAAAATGATGCAGGCATAGTCTCATGAGTACGCCGTTAATATGTGTACAAAAACGGTGTGAGCTCGCCGCCGTTAATACGTGTACAAATTTAACGTTCTGAGCTCGCCGTTAATACGTGTACAAATTTAACGGTTAATCTATTACATGTAATCTCGATTTGCATAAAGCCGACTTACATTTAAAAGATAAAGAACTTGGATTGATGTCAGAAGCTGAACTGTTTGGTACTCGGTCAATAGTATCTCAAAACTAAATACGGAAGAGTCTCTCTAAAGTGACCGCATGATTTAATAATATATGAGGCTGTAACAATAGATGGTTGTGTAACACTTCCTCAGTAAATACGCCTTTCTATGCCTTTGCAAACAGAGTAGACCCAGATCAGACGGCTCCTGTAGGAGCCGTCTGATCAGGGCCTGCTCTGTTTGTTTATGGAATAATATAGATATGATTTTATAGTTTTTGCCATGGCCAATTTTGTTTTATGATTAAGTACCATTACAAAAACTAATCTGCTTAATGTGCATGGTGTAATTATTTCTCATATGAATATTTATGGAGTAAAAGTTTAATACAGGGGAAAAGTGATACAGAAAACTCCTATAAGAGCTTTTTGTATCACATTTGTGCTACATTAAGCTACCACCTGTTTTAAAAATCCAATGTTTTTGAGTTGTCATATTAGCCAAATTTTCGCAAGTTCAGGTTTACTTGTTTCCCGCATTCAGTGGAATAAAACTGTGCGCAAAATTGAAATAATTTCAATTAGGATGATGGTTCTAGTGGTACAATGGCGTAACTTGACGCCGCATAAACTGTATCATGTACTGTGATTTGACAAGAAATTTAAACAACAAAATGTACTTTCAGAATCCAGAAATAGAACTGTTTTACCCTGACAAATATAATGCGTAACCATTACCAGATAGAGACTTATTTCTACACATTTGCAAACAGAAAAGAACTTGGATAATCTCATAACATAGGTCTTATTCTATACATTTCTCTCATGGTAAAACTATTCATGATATGGTATTTGGAAATTTAAACTATCAGGTTATTGATATTAACCCTTCGCTTGCTATTCACGTCAATATACCTACCTGTAAATAGTGAAGACCCAGATGAGACAGCTCCTGCAGGAGCTGTCTCATCAGGGTCTGCACTATTTACAAGTTGATTGTGCAACCATTGCACTCCACAGCAGTGATTGCACAGCGAAATACTTGTACACAGTGAAGATTTATGTAATTATACAACAGGGCATGGGTAAAGAAGGAGAAATATATTTCAAAATTCAGCAAGCGAAGGGTTAATAGTCATCATTTCTAGCATGAATATTCACCAGGTAATAGTTCATTGAAATTCTGTGATAGTTTACTTTTACAATAATTCACATTTAACCCATTCAGTCCTAGTGTGGCCAGTTTGTGATAACATTTGCAAATACTTTGGATCCTAATGAGACGTCGAGTAACTCGGCGTCTCATCAGGATCTAAACTGTTTGACTCTAATCGTGATTCAGAAAGGAAATTGAAGAAATAATGCATTGCAATCATGAAAAAAACCAGGCAATTATTTTTTAACATGAAATATGCCAAAGACTGAAAGGGTTAAGCTCTTACTTATGTTCGTACAGTGTTATGTACATTATGCAATGCACTTGTGGATACGTGATTACATTTTGTCCCACATTGATTTGATATTTTATATTTAACATGTTTTATTTGCAAATAAATTGCGAAAGAACGAGTCATGTATTGTGTTTTCCTGGCTTTTCAGAAATCTGAAATTAACTGACCAATTTCAACCCCAAAGGATGTTACATGTACCAAGAACATGGGCTGATAACGTTTTAGTATTAGATTAACCAATTACCTCATAGACTAAATTTAGACCCAACCCCTCTCTTTGAATAAATCTACCGAAAAGGAGCATTTAATAGAGAAAAGGAAAATGCTGGAATTGTGTAGTATTGAAACCATTGTGATAAATAGAGTATTTGCTCCTATGGACCAAATGCTCTATTCATCACAATGGTTTCAAGAAGTGACTATTACAGAGGGATAGAAATGCGTAGTTATGGAGGAAAGGGTTAAGATCAGTCTTTATGCGTTATGGTATTTCAGAGGTCCAGTTAAAATGTATATTAAAACGTGTTCAAGATTAACTTCTTTATTTCTCCACCAAACCCTGTGTTGTGACCTGTGTTGTTACATCGGCGGTATGAAGTTTAACCCATTACCTCATAGGCTATTTTAGACACAACCTCTTTGAATTAATCTAACGAAAAGGAGCATTAACTAGAGAAAAGACAAATTTTAGAATTTTGTAGTTTGAAAGCATTGTGATAAATAGAGCATTTGCTCATATAGGAGCAAATGCTCTATTTATCACAATGGTTTCACAAAGTGACTTTTACAGAGTGACTTTTACAGAGTCGTCCAAAGTCGTCAATATGAGGGAAGGTGTTAACCATTTACTTGAACGTGACGCCGGTGATGCCTTTACAAACAGAATACATCCAGATAAGATAGCTCATGTAGCAACCGCCCGATCGGGATCTGCTGTTTGCTTATGTACCAATATAGATAGAATAATACAGTTTCTACAACCTTCAAAATGTCATTGTTTATGAAGTTAATTATCTGCCAATAATACTCATGATGACATAATTTCATACATTAATGTTCATAAGGTAAAGGATTGATTGAGCTACGTTTAGAGAAATCGTCACGATAAATTGTTGGCTGTTATACAGTTGAACTTCGATATCTCAAACTTTAAGGGACCATACAAATTACTTCGAGATAACATGCGTTCGAGTTATCCAATTTCTAATCTAAGTCCACAGCTTTACGTAGGTCTAAATCAATGCTGAACGCTCCCATCGGAGCTCTCAACGTTACTTTAGACCTGTATTAAGTTGTCACATATGTTTTTAGATGTGCATAGTGATACATTTTAGATCGTACATTAGTGCCGATCTTAAGCGACCTTATATTTATCATGCAAAGTCACGAAATACAGTTTCTCACATACCTTCCCTTATCTCCGAGTTAGAACAACGGGTTAAGATTTCCTTTTCTCACATACCTTCCCTTATCTCCGAGTTAGAACAACAGGTTAAGATTTCCTTATCTGTAACACGTGTAAGATCACTTTAGAACGTATGATGTCATATATGACGTCAAACCATGGAAACCTATGTTTACATGTCATTTAAACGGCGAAAATACACTTTTTTGATATGTGAGAAAAAGAATCTGATGCTCGTTGTCTTTTAAGATCACATGTTCCTAAACTCACCAAGAAAATGTTATTAAGCTCGCCAAGGCTCGCTTAATGACATTTTCTAAGGCTCATTTAGGAACATGTGATCTTAAAAGACAACTCGCAACAGATCCTCTATATCTCAGTTCCATTTATCTGTCGAAATCAGTTTTCAATCCAGAAATATTTTCATTTATATTACAGTTAAAACATTCAAATGTGCTTCCATCACTTTTTTACGTTTTTTTTTAATTGGCACTGGCCAGCAATGTGCTTGAGAAATGACCGACACTATTTGAATGTCAGTGTAGGGAAATAAACAACTAGCTAAACACTATTTTTTCCGCAGTTAAAGTGCAACTATTGTTGAATCAAACACATATAAGAAGAAAACGACTATGTATTTATAAAAATCTATTAACACATGTCTCCATTAATTTAACGCAACACAATACTAGAATAATTTGTATAAACCCTTGCCTGCTAAACGTACTCTGTCATTTGCACATGTTTTGGATTCAGATAAGACGCGTCTCTTCACTATCCACGCTGTTTGACATTCGGCTATTGTATTATTTTCTAAGGCTCGTTTACGAACATGTGATCTTAAAAGACAACTCGCAACAGATCCTCTATCACTTCCTGCTAGCATAATATTTTCCACGTCGACGCTGTATTTTGTGAGATGCAGTGCATGTGTACTGACCCCACTGGGATGCACGTTTAATTCAGCCAACAGGAGGAAAACAGAAGGAAGAAAAGGCATACTTTAACATAAACATAAAGTTTAACACATTTGCTCACCTTTGTCTCAACTATTTGTGCATATCAAAGGATTAAATCAAGTTTGTTTATGTTGTAAAAATCGACGACGTCACTGCACGCCGATATGACGTCACGTATATTGTACTGGCGTGTATTTTTATTCAGGGGACAGAACCGCTTGAACAAACTTCCTTTTTCTTCATTTTCTCCATTCTTTATTGGTGTCGCATGATAAAAGAATTACTACGCTAGTAGTTTTGAAGTTAATCTGTATTTTGGCTCGTCAGAAAAGTAGTTAAATGCTCACCAAGGCTCGCTTTTAACAACTTTTCTAACTCGCCAAAATACAGCTGAACTTCAAAGCTACTAGCATAGTAATTCTTATGAATTGGACACAGAAATCTTAAAAAGCAGGTGAAAAAAGTAATACATTACATTTGACCTGTATTAAGCTTCCACCTGCCTTATATAACCATAATTAGACATCTTTTTATGGTCGCTTAAGACAGGTTCTACTGTATATTGCAAATTTTGGAAGGACCGAACTTTAGTTTGAGTTATCCAAAAGTTCCGATTTATCCGAGTTCGAGATATTAAGGTTCCACTGGATTCTCCAATGTCAGTATTTTCTACCATTGTTCTTTAAGTACACTGTCGTGTATTGATCCTGGTGAGACGACGAGCTAATCAAGTGTCAAACAGTACTGATCTAATCTGCCTATTATCTGCATTCAGCCTGTTTGGCATGTGGTATGAATTCGCCACTAGCATGCCAACAATTAAACCTTGTTCCACTATCCGGGACCTTGCTCGCATTTACAAACAGCTTGGACTCATATGAGTCGCCGAGTAACTGGGTGTCTCACCCGTAGCTAAGCTGTTTGATACAACAGGGGCAACACACGTTTGAGTCAGTATGTGTATATATAGAAAGAAGGGATCCGACTTCAAAATATCCTAATTACCCACTCATCTACTTTAAACCCTTCGCACTGCAAGAAATGCACCGATTTCGATCAGATAAAAAAGCTATTCCGTAAGACATTGTTTTATTCGAAATATTATATGCAAAGATTTTGCCGGTCAACTAAGGGATAAACTTAACACGGCACCAGGAACATGAGAAAAATGACCAAAATTCGTTAGTGGAACACGACCCTCTGACAGCCTTGAAACGATTACTTATACGTCAAACACAGTACACTTTGGCATCCATATCAGCAATATATTGAATGAAAAGAACTTCCGACAGCGATCTTACACGAAAACGTGGTTTTACCTTCTGGTGATTTTTAACGTTTGCAGCTGACATCGTTTTCAAGAAGTCAAACTTTAGTCACCTGACTATACAACAGCTGCGTTATTTCATTGGACGTGCGGAAAATGGCGATTGTTTCGATGGATCACGAACAAGATGGAATAGTTCACTTTCGTCAATGGCCAATAAAAACATGTATAACAAGAAGTCACGTGACAGAACTTCGGCGATGTGAAAATGAAAGTAAATATATACTGAAAGTGGGAGATCCTTCGAAAGCAAAAGTAGCAATGCAAATGGAGAAAATTGCAGACTCGGTTTTATTGAGTCTGTTCATGAGTAGGCCCTAGTGATTAAAAGTGCAACACTACTCATGCCCCCTAGCTTTGAAAATGGAATGCCGCTTAAGCCGGTGCTACGAGGCGTGAGTAGTGTTGCACATTTAATAACTGCTCATGAACGGACTCAATAAAACCGAGCCTGCAATTTTCTCTTTTCACATTGTTGCTTTTGCTTTCGAAGAAGGATCTCCTAATTTCAGAAATTAAATACTTTACCTGCATGGTGTGTTATTACACACTTTAAGAGAGAGTGTCAAAAGTGTGTATATGTCTAGGTATCCGTTAACCCACCCTACACTTGCCTATGTAGGCTTATTATGACCTTATTATCCATTTTGTTTTATTTTGTTTGCCTTGTTACCATGTCTAACATTGCATATCATTGCAATTAGTTCATTTACAAGAAGGTTTTTACCAAACAGAAACATACAATCAACCACCTATTTCTTGTATACTGGTGTTAGCATGTCTAGTGTTGTAGTGTCCTAGACCATGGTACTCGTCATTCGCAGTTTGAAGAAAGTCATGCCCACCTAAATGTAATGCATAATTATGTAGGTTTCAAAGTATAAGCAAATGTGGGGCAATTTCGATTCGTGAATCACATTCCCTTCTATGCGCCCCTTTATAGGATGATACTAGTTTTCATTAACATAACCCGTCGAGTTCAAAAAGCACATCTATATCAATGTTTTCTTCAATTAGAGCAGTGGCAGGAACGAATACAATTACACAGCTCATATAATGCGGTACTGATTTTATGAGTAACATTAATTATCCACTCCGCCGAAGCGCTTCAGGTGCATAGTATATTAGCAATAAAACAACACAATGTAAGAAGCGTGTAATCCCAAAAGAGACATATTAATAGAACCCAACAACCGACCTGCAATTGACCAAATTTATCAAGACATTTTGACAGACAATGACGAAGCGAGCTTAAGTACGAACACTAACGCAAATCAAAGCAAATTATCTGTATCTAGAACATCAAGAAGAGTTGTTGGGTCTGTCGTGAACGGCGAGGAATGCATGTTTTGCCACACTACAAATGCAAATAGTAAGATTCCACCTGTCACAACATTCAAAACTAGTAACCAGATTCTCGAAATGTCAAAAGACCAAACTCTAAGTGTGTGATGTGCATGTGTTAATGATCACACTGCGCCAGAAGAGAAATACAATGTTAGATGTTTCGTGAGGTTCATGAGACGCACACCATACACTAAGGAAAATCGGTCAATGACGACATAGCTATGTAATTGCTTGGTTTGGAACTGAAATAGGCGGCTCACAAAGCATATGTACAAGCTTTCCTAAATATGAAAGAGACACTGTGCATTAACTACAACAATGGGCGTGGAAATCCCTACTTCTCTAAACGGCAGAATAAACTCTTTAAAAAGAAGCTAGTTCCACAGGCCAAAAAGATTACGTCTTCATGCCAATTCTAAGACAGCAGGCTTTGTTTGTAACCTGAAGTTTAAGCGTTCAGTTTATGATTTAGTCACAGATGACTCCGAATAACCACCCCGAATTGCATGCTTGTGACCATTGCGATGATGCAATCCTGGATACGGTCCATGTTGCGTTAGAGATGTGTTCCGATATTTTGACACATACACTGTATTATAAATTTGTCATAAATGAGAATAAGATGATATCTTCTGTCTGTGTCTGAAAGTCTCTTTATGGTTCTGCTCTTGATGTTTGGACTTTGGAGGACAGACATTGATCGAGACTGAGCTAGAAGACGACAAACAAACTGACATACAAGGGATAAATTCCAAACTTCAAGCCAGGATTCTCAACATCAACAATGCAGTTCGCATTATCAGTTATAATAATGTCCTGCAAGTTGACTCTTTTAAAAATGACAATAATGGATACTGCCATAGTAACTAGACCAAAATGTGCTCACTTTACATGTGACACCATTGACATTAATGTTTCTAGTTTTAAGTCCATCTTTAACAGCAGCAAAACAATTTTCTTGCTAACAAGTTTGCTGGGAGCAGATGGTTCAAGGATCAGATATTGGTTTTGACTACCTACGCCAATTACAGGTACATGAGAACTTCATTACAGGTATCTGAAGCAATGGAACCAATTTTATCCATTTAAGGGGAAACAGTGGGATAACAAAAAGCAAATATTACTAAGAAGGTGGGCATTATCATACTACACGCGACTCTATTTCTCATAGAAATGCTGATTGAGTGTCAAACAGCTTTTATCCGGATGAGTTACTCGGCGTCTCATCCCGATACAGGCTGTTTGAACATGTAAACCACCGGCCAGCATAGCCTAGGAGTTGCGGTGCAGAAGATAGAAATGGCTTCCCTCCTTGGCGCTCAGGATATAAGGGATCGTTTTACGACAAATTCGTCAGTGTCAGTATGATGTGAATGACTGGGTTGTCCGCCGGCGGACAACTAAAGTAACAGAACCGTTGAAATCTTGGTTTTGGGAAAGAGTTTTGACCGACAAGCCGACTCTCTCTGAATTTAAAAGCAACGAAGTATAGGTTAGACGGCATAGTGAAGCGATTCAGAGACATTTTATTTAGTGAAGGGGTCGTCATTATTACACATTTTCGATATCCTGTTGTTTGAGTTGGGTTTAACGTCCCACCAACACAGACAGGTTATACGGAGACGTGTCTCATAGGTCTCATTTGAAAGACTGTTGGAGCAGGGAAGTTACCTTTGGCTAGATCACGGGACCGCTCCATATGTTCGACACCAAAGTCGTTTTTGTCTACTAATATTCTGGTCTGCTGCACGTTTCAGAATGTGCAAGCAAGGCTATCAACCTTTTGAAAACTGCAGTTTAATCGGAATTATCAAAAACAAACCCACAATTTTCAGTTTCAAGTACACAAACACGAAACAGATATATCTAAAAGTAAATATAAAGATTATGCAGGAAGAGAACACACACATTAGACAACCATCCAACAGCACACACTAACAAGAGGAGAAACAAACATACGAGCATACATGCCCATTGAAAATATAAAAAAGAGCACCGTATGCGAAATCCAGCCCTTGTCTATTAGTTCCTTAGTCCGCAAAGGGAAATACTTTTGTCAAAAGAGTTAGGGTCATGTGTCATATTATAGACCTTGTAATGTGAAGTTTCATGGGATTATCCCGAAATATAAAAAAGTTACGGCTAGTGCGTTTTTCTGCTATTTCTATGTCCGTAAAAGGGAATTATGTCAAAAAGCCTTACATACATGTAGTAGTGGTCCTTTATTACACTGTAGCCCTTGTGATTGTGAACAAGTGCGTTAAGTGTCATTTTATAAGAATGAATATTTAGAAGTAATCGCCAATGTTAATTCATTTTTCACGGGGACGACAAACGCCGACGGCGTCAACGATACAGGAGAAATAACAAACTACAGTACCTCAGCTTCTTTTTGAAAATGAACGACCCATTGTAGGTAACTTTTACCGCCGTTACCCTACCGCTATTCTGTTCTGCCGTTACCCTACCTCTATTCTGTTCTGTCGTTACCCTACCTCTATTCTGTTCTGCCGTTACCCTACCTCTATTCTGTTCTGCCGTTACCCTACCTCTATTCTGTTCTGCCGTTACCCTACCTCTATTCTGTTCTGCCGTTACCCTACCTCTATTCTGTTCTGCCGTTACCCTACCTCTATTCTGTTCTGCCGTTACCCTACCTCTATTCTGTTCCGCCGTTACCCTACCTCTATCTGTTCTGCCGTTACCCTACCTCTACTCTGTTCTGCCGTTACCCTACCTCTACTCTGTTCTGCCGTTACCCTACCTCTACTCTGTTCTGCCGTTACCCTACCTCTATTCTGTTCTGCCGTTACCCTACCTCTACTCTGTTCTGCCGTTACCCTACCTCTATTCTGTTCCGCCGTTACCCTACCTCTATTCTGTTCTGCCGTTACCCTACCTCTATTCTGTTCTGCCGTTACCCTACCTCTATTCTGTTCTGCCGTTACCCTACCTCTATTCTGTTCTGCCGTTACCCTACCTCTATTCTGTTCTGCCGTTACCCTACCTCTATCTGTTCCGCCGTTACCCTACCTCTATTCTGTTCTGCCGTTACCCTACCTCTATTCTGTTCTGCCGTTACCCTACCTCTATTCTGTTCTGCCGTTACCCTACCTCTATTCTGTTCTGCCGTTACCCTACCTCTATTCTGTTCTGCCGTTACCCTACCTCTATCCTGTTCTACCGTTACCCCACCTCTATTCTGTTCTGCCGTTACCCTACCTCTATTCTGTTCTGTTCTGTTACTGGTACAACCTTTTGATGTTGAAAGTGGAAGACAGAAATGAAGATAAATAAATAATTTCTCAAATAGCCGAATGTCAAACAGCGTGGATAGTGAAGAGACGCGTCTTATCTGAATCCAAAACATGTGCAAATGACAGAGTACGTTTAGCAGGCAAGGGTTTATACAAATTATTCTAGTATTGTGTTGCGTTAAATTAATGGAGACATGTGTTAATAGATTTTTATAAATACATAGTCGTTTTCTTCTTATATGTGTTTGATTCAACAATAGTTGCACTTTAACTGCGGAAAAAATAGTGTTTAGCTAGTTGTTTATTTCCCTACACTGACATTCAAATAGTGTCGGTCATTTCTCAAGCACATTGCTGGCCAGTGCCAATTAAAAAAAAAAAACGTAAAAAAGTGATGGAAGCACATTTGAATGTTTTAACTGTAATATAAATGAAAATATTTCTGGATTGAAAACTGATTTCGACAGATAAATGGAACTGAGATATAGAGGATCTGTTGCGAGTTGTCTTTTAAGATCACATGTTCCTAAATGAGCCTTAGAAAATGTCATTAAGCGAGCCTTGGCGAGCTTAATAACATTTTCTTGGTGAGTTTAGGAACATGTGATCTTAAAAGACAACGAGCATCAGATTCTTTTTCTCACATATCAAAAAAGTGTATTTTCGCCGTTTAAATGACATGTAAGCATAAGTTTCCATGGCTTGACGTCATATATGACATCATACGTTCTAAAGTGATCTTACACGTGTTACAGATAAGGAAATCTTAACCTGTTGTTCTAACTCGGAGATAAGGGAAAGTATGTGAGAAATTTATTTCTTAACATTACTTCTAAGTTTATCTATTATATTTTGTTTATCTCAATCATATCCGAAACAGGCTATGTTTTTTATGTTTGTTTTTTGAGTGGACGGGGAAAAGCAGAAGACACATGAGATGATTTAGAATTCTGAGAGAAATAGTAAATTGTTATAATCTTATTCCCATCATGTAAGGTAAACTTCTGTCTGTCTTTCACCTGTCTCTAATGGAGAGCTATTATTATTTTTATTATTATTCATTCTGATTATCGATTTTCCTATAGAAGATATGGTTAAAATGTGTAGAAGTGGATTTAATTAAACCATATACTATACTGTAGAGTAATAAAACTCAAATAAGCCCATCTGTTAGAATCATATACACCAAAATTAATGGAGAGCAAGGTTTGTTACTGGTAGCAGCCTGATCGTAGTGTTCAGTACTTGCTGCAATGTGTTTTATAAGGAGTACTATTAATAAGAATAGTACAATTTGTTTGGGGGTAAAATCCGTTCCTTTTTGGTAGTAAAGTTACCTGTCAGTTATTGTATTTTTTTACTAATTCTTAGAGGAATTGCCAAATTTTGCAATAACAGAACAATATTTCAAGAATAAAACAGCTGTCATCTCTTTATTCTTATTCATTGAGAAATATCTTATCAATGGCGTGACGAAAAAATAAATTCAGACAAACCACTATTCCGCTCTAGGTAAAGGGAGTTTAAATACCGCCTGCTTAAATATTCCACGCGTGGTGATAGTCGGTGTAACGAAGTAAAGTGACCCCCATAGAATACTGACCCTCGGTCACTATTCTTCAGAAAAAGTGACCGCCTTTCTGAAAAATACCGACTCCCTCTGAAGAAATACTTGAATATCTAATATTGCTGTGGCTGCAGCTTTGTTTTTGTTGTCGCTGCAGGGCCGGGTTTGTGTGAAATTTAATTAACTGAATGTTTTAAATAATTGCGCTATGAACAATATATTTTTATCATGGCACAAACTATAGATCAGATCTATCTTATTTCTTAACCCTTCGCTTGCTAAATTTTAAAATACATTTCTCCTTTTTTACCTATGTCCTGTTGTTACATATATCTTCACTGTGTACCCGTATTTCGCTGTGCAATCACTCCAGTGGAGTGTATTGGTTGCACAATCAACTTGTAAATAGTGCAGACCCTGGTGAGACAGCTCCTGCAGGATCTGTCTCATCTGGGTCTTCACTATTTACAGGTAGGTATATTGACGTGAATAGCAAGCGAAGGGTTAAGCTCTAAGAGCAGGCCCTGGTCAGACGGCTCCCACAGGAGCTGGCTGATAGCTCTAAGAGCAGGCCCTGGTCAGACGGCTCCCACAGGAGCTGGCTGATCCAAGTCTACTCTGTTTGCAGAGGTAAAAAAGTCACACCTTGTAAACATTGAAGACCAAGATAAATGGCTCCTATAGAAACCGGCAGGAACTGTCTGATCAGAGTCTGTTCTGTTTGCTTATTGAATAATAAATATCTGAGTACGAACGTTCATTGTCAATGTACAATCATAGAATTTCAGTCCATGATTACGAAGCGGTAATATTTTTGATTGATTGGTGGATGGATGGATGGATGGATGGATGGGTGGATGGATGGATGGATGGATGGCTGGATGGATGGATATATGACGAGATAGATGTATAGATTGATGGATGGACCAATGGATGGATGGAGGGATGGTTGGAGGAATGGAAAGTACTATAGCAAAAATACAGCATCTTTACACGTCGATCGTAAGGAGGTTCCTGTGCATGATCCCTACGACTGAAATTGGTCGCATGACTAGAAACAATTACCAAAGATTACTGAAGACCACCCGCGATTATCAGTGACTTGTCGTGCGTCCTTTGTACGAATATCGGCAACAAGAGGACGCTTGAAATCGTAAACAGGTCACAAATGGTCGTATGCCTAGTAAGACTGGGCCCTAACGTTGTTGTACATGATCAACAACCTCTCTACGACTGAAATACGACTGAAATTGGTCGCATGACTGGAAACGATTACCAACGATTAATAAAGACCACCGGCGATTATCAGTGACTTGTTGTGCGACCTTCGTACGAATATCGGCGACCAGAGGTAGCTAGCAATCTTAACCCTTCGCTTGCTGAATTTTAAAATACATTTCTCCTTCTTTATCCATGCCCTGTTGTATAATTACATATATCTTCACTGTGTACAAGTATTTTGCGGTGCAATTACTGCTGTGGAGTGCACTGGTTGCACAATCAACTTGTAAATAGTGCAGACCCTGATGAGACAGCTCCTGCAGGAGCTGTCTCATCTGGGTCCTCACTATTTACAGGTAGGTATATTGACGCGAATAGCAAGCGAAGGGTTAAACAGGTCTTAAGTGGTCTTAAGACCTAGTGGGACTGGGCCCTAACAGAACACTGATTGGTTAGTTGCATGATTAACAGTATCTGTTACCTGTTTTGTGGCTGCTTAGGACAAGAATGTTCCTGCTATACAATATCATATTAACCCCTTCTGGGTCATGTTTGACAACATTAACATTCTTAAACAGATAAGATCCAGATCATACGCCATGTAATGAGGCATCTGATCAGAATCCAAACTGTTTGTTAATCAAAGTTAGACAGGTCATGATGCCATTATAGCAGTATAGTTCTAAACGGGTGAATGACCAAGACTTGCGCTTCCTGTTAACCCTTTCCATGTTCTACGTTTATTCCAATTTCCGTACCTACTGAATATTCATGGGAAAAATAGTTACAAGGAAATATGGAAGGTAGAACATTGTAGCTATTTTAGAAAGTTAAAAAACAGATCTTTCAAAGTCTATTAGCAAACAGAGCAGACCCAGATCAGACGGCTTCTATAGAGGAGCCGTCTGATCTGGGTCTACTCTATTTGCAAATGCGTGAAAACACGTTTATATGAGTGAAAGGGTTAATACTCTTATAAATGATGCCATACTAGCAGTGAAAGCGTTAACTAGGTAGTAATTGCATTGCTCTTTAGAATTTCTTGTTCCAGTGTCTATTCAATATACCAGCTCCATGAAGAAATGTGTGTTATGTTTTATAAGGTTTTACAGTTTATGTTGATCTAGTAGCTGTTTCTCCTCTTAACCCATTTTCTCCCAGTGGATTCTTCCTTGCTTATATATTGGATTAGTCTATTTTTATCTAAGAGATGTCTGGTCTAAATTTTCATTTTTGTGTTATATTGAATTTCCTAACAGCAAACAGTGTAGACTCTGATCAGACGCCGCATTATGCGGCGTCTGATCAGAGTCTACACCTACGTCCCATATATGGGATCGTGGGAGCACATGGATTAAACAATATCAACACACATGTTAATTACTTCACTGCCAGGTTCGACAACTTTAACATTTGCAAACAGATAAGATCCAGATTGGTAGCTACGTAACGTGATGTCTGATCAGAATCCAAACTGTTTGTCATCATTTTTAGACTGTTTTTACGCCAAGTTTGCCTTAAAAATTGAAGTGAGTTTTACTGATGAAGAATTTTAATTTCATAACAACAGTGAAGAGTCAGAGTACAGTTCTAAAGGGATAACTGACCAGAACTTGCGCTTCTATCTTATTTTGTAACTATCGTATACAAAATGAACACAAGGTTTAATGTCACGTTCTTTCGTAAAGCTGTAAAACCTTCTCCGCGATGTTTCGTTACATTGTTTTTGTTGCATTGTTAAGATTCTAATGATATCACTGTTTTATTGTAAAGAGACCAAAAATGACATTGAGAACATGTACTCGATGGCCAGTAAAAGACCATAGTAATTATGGATAAGTCATTTGGGGTTCGACAGAAATGGCGATATTCAAACATCCATCTTACTTCCTCCATAAGTGGGTTTAAGGGGACGCTATGATAGAGTATCAGACCTTTCCCGTCGTCGCACAAGCAAAAAGGGAATCCTAATGTGCAAGAATTTGACAATCAGGCATGCAGTGCGCTTCAGTACAGAGGGGTTATATTCCCTTTTTATGCCCCTACAATGTGGTGGCATATAGGGTTGCTCTTGTCCGAACGTCCGTACGCATATCTAGAAGAATTTGTCAGGGCTCTTTCTTGGAAGGTATTTGTCCAGTCTGCACCAAATTTTACACACATGTTTGTGGCCATTATACGTATCTTGGTCAAGTTTGATAGCCATGTAAATCGCTTATGTCGTTTAGGAGTTGCGGCCCTTTATTTGTAAAAATGACTTTAAAAATATCTTGTCCGGACTCTATCTTGGAAAGTATTTGTCCAATCCTCAGCAAACTTTACACATATGTTTGTGGCCATTAAATCTTGGTCAAGTTTGATGGTCGTTTAAAGTCGTTTTGGAGTTGCTGTCCTTTATTTGCAAAAATGACTTTTTGATATATTTACTTCACAACAGCAGGTGTTTAATTAATGCTTGTGTGGCGGCCGTAAAAGTCGCCCGTACTTCATTCTTAGTGTTGTTATATTTTCTGGTCCTTCGGGATCATTAATTTTGATGTTATTAATTTGAAAATTGAATACTGCTTAAGCCGGTGTAAGGGGCGTGAGTAGTGTTGCACGTTTGATTACTGCTCATGAACAGATTCAATAAAATCGAGTATGCAGTTTTCTCTTTTCGCATTGCTGCTTTTGCTTTCGAAGGATCTCCCACTTTCAGGATATATTTAAAAATATCTTGTCCGGACCCTTTCTTTGAAGGTATTTGTCCAAACCACACCGAGCTTTACACACACGTGTATGGCCATTAGATTTTGTTCATAGCCATGTAAATCGCTTTATTTGTGTAGGAGTTGCAACCCTTTATTTGCAAAAACACATGACTCTAAAAATATCTTGTCCAGACTCTTTCTTGCAAAATATTTGTCTAATCCTAAGCAAACTTTACACATATGTTTTTGGCCAATATATCTTGGTCAAGTTCGATAACCATGTAAATCGTTAGGAGTTGTTGCATACTTAACATACATGTTCATGAGCATATATAAACTTTATGAGGATTATATTCCTTACTTTCTGTGACAAAAATCAGAACTGGGGGCATCAGTGTCCTATGGACATATTTCTAGTTAATGAATCGTTGAATGCGTTTGACAGACAATTTTGCGAAGTTCGTAAACGAAATCACCAAAATACTCCGGATGTGAAATATCTAATTGTAATCACAAAATACGTTAATTACAATTGTTTTTGTTAATGAGCAACACATTATGGTGAAACAAGTTTGAAAAGGTACAGTAAAACCTCTCTTAACCGACTGTTTAATACAGTAAAACCTCTCTTAACCGGCAGTTAAATACAGTAAAACCTCTCTTAACCGGCAGTTAAATTTAGTATGAATATCGGTCTTGGAGACAGGTGGCAGCTTAATGCAGGGTGAAAGTCATGCAGAAAGCTCCTCTAGGAGCTTTCTGCATGACTTTCACCCTGCATTAAGCAGCCACCTGCCTAAAAGTATCTAAATTATTATCTACTATAATTCCGGTTAAGAGAGGTTATACTGTATTTCGAAATTTGTCATAGCTGTAGCCCTGTTTCAGCAGTTTACCAGTGAAAATAAGGTTGTTAAGACACGAATAAGCTAAGAAATGTAAACCCCATTAGATGTAGCACGGGAACATCCCCCATCAAAATGAGGATAGTTAGCTATATTAAGATCAAAGTCACCCATTTTGTCATTAATTTTAGAAGAAATATTTCCATTGTTTATAGATCTTTATAATCAATAGAAAATGGACATAAGTATACATGTACCAGCATAGGTTGTTGCCTTGAGTTATGTCAGTACAAATGCTGTTGTCATACTTGTCAAAAACAAACGGTAAAAGATAAGTAATAAGAAGCACAATGATAATGATAATGATGATGATAATGATGCTGATAATGATGATGATGATGATGATGATGATGATGATGATGATGATGATGATGATGATGATGATGATGGTGGTGATGGTGATGATGATGATGATGGTGGTGATGGTGATGATGATGATGATGATGATGATGATGATGGTGGTGGTGATGGTGATGATGATGATGATGATGATGATGATGATGATGCTGATAATGATGATCATGATGGTGATGGTGATGATGGCGATGAATTTACTAAGCACCTGCTACCTAGTAGTATTACCCACTACCTAGGTAACTGTTATAGTCACGTGTGCTTTAAGCCAGTATTTTGCCACATCTATAGCCATATCTAGTCAGTGTTTGCCAAAAGAGTTGACATGTTCTGTCATTTTAATCCAAAGTTCTTTCAACTTGTTTTGTTTTTATTTTGGGCAGTACCATTTTATATTGTTTTGAGTATCAAGCAAGTGATATAATTTATTCATCAGTGTTGACTTATATTGTTGTCTGTTATCATTAAAGTATACGTATTCATATATAATTATTCGTATGTGCCACCCTGTATTTGTGATATGTATCGTATTCGCCTCTTGGTGTATTCGTTACAGCCATATCTTCTAGATATATGTAGCGATAGTGTTTACAGCAATTCTGTATTGTATGTTTTGGAAGGACTAAACTTTTTGTTCGAGTTGTCCCGAAGTTCCAGTTATCCCGAGTTCGATATATCGAAGTTCAACTGTAGTTCTATTAAGCATTTACCTGAAGAATATTTATATGTTTTCACTTAATAGTTGAAATACGTTGACATTAGCTAAATGGATTTTAGTCGTAAAACCATGATACCAGATTGGCCCCACATTAGACGACCATTTACTTGGAGTTTCCTCTGTATCCAAATTCGTGCACGTGCACGTATCAACTGGGTCATACTTGTTTGCTCATGCCAGTCAGAACACGAATATAAAGTGAATGTACCTAATACAGTGAAACCCCTCTAAACCGGAATTAGAGAAGAGAATAATTTAGACACCGCTAGGCAGGCGGCCGCTTAATGCAGGGTGAAAGTAATGCAGGACTTTCACATGACTTTCACTCTGCATTAAACTGCCACCTGTATCCGAGACCAATATTGATACTAAATTTAATGTTTTGTTTAGAGGGGTTTTACTGTATAATGACGGGTCGATTTCACAAATCCAATAACAGTGAACACGGGTTTTAACCCTTAATCTCCTAAACGTGACTAGACTGTGGTTTGCAAACAGCTACGATACAAAAGAGGAGCCGAGTAATTCGGTGTCCTATCAGGATCCAAGCTATAGTTGACACTCGACCAAACATTTCTCAAAAGCTTGAACGAATCGGAAGTTAATACTAAAGGTTAAACAGAACGGAGCTTTTTACAACAGGGTTGAGGAACACAGCTCACTGTGGACTATACACACATACAGTGCAAAGATGTCGAGAAGACGAACGTTTTCTTTACTCGTTCTTATTTTTGTTTTTGGCTTATCTTTGAAGATCTATTATCAAGGTAAGTGATTTTAGATACGTTCATGGGGTATAAATAAAACTGTGGAGAAAAAAACAGAAGGCAAAAAGTTTAAACTTAATCGTTATTAAAATACAGTAAAAACTTTCTACACCGATTGTTTAATACAGTAAAACCTCTCTTAACCGGCAGTTAAATTTAGTATGAATATCGGTCTTTGAGACAGGTGGCAGCTTAATGCAGGGTGAAAGTCATGCAGAAAGCTCCTAGAGGAGCTTTCTGCATGACTTTCACCCTGCATTCAGCAGCCACCTGCCTAAAAGTATCTAAATTATTATCTACTAGAATTCCGGTTAACAGAGGTTTATACTGTACAGATGTTATAAAGTTTAATTCACTTTGCTGCTTAATACTGGATGAACTGTACTACTTGTTAAAACTATTACCCTCCCTTCATTTAAACGCATTTTCAAACCTTTGCAAACAGAAGAGACCTAGATCAGACGGCTCCCATAGGAGACGTCTGATATGGGTCTGCTCTGTTTGCTTATGGCAAGATATAGGACTGATTCTACAGGTTTTGTCAAAGTAAAACAAGCCCATAACACATCTACATGATATAATTCCAGTTAGTAATTGTCAAGATGTGATTATTTCTTGCATGTATATTGAACTTATAAATGTTAAATGCAAGATCAAAGGAATCAGAAAAACAAACAGAACCACAAGCATTTTTCATACTAAAAACTGAATTTAACACCGTCTTTACAGTTACTAAGTAAAGTCAGTGAACCCTTTACGCCATGAATATTCATGTAAAAATAACTGTATCTTGAATATTAATTATTTATTTTTTTTACAAAGGCAAATGAATGTGCGTGAAGTTGGCAGGCAGTTGGTTATTGGCAGTTGTTTATTGAATTTTCAGCTGTCAATTGGTTATTCGTAAAATATAAGAATTGAATGAATAAACTGCATGGTTCTCTACTGAATTTTCAGCTGTCAGTTGGTTATTGAATTTTCAGCTGTCAGTTGTTTATTGAATTTTCAGCTATCAATTGGTAATTGAATTTTCAGCTGTCAGTTGGTTATTGAATTTTCAGATGTAAGTTGTTTATTGAATTTTCAGCTATCAATTGGTAATTGAATTTTCAGCTGTCAGTTGGTTATTGAACTTTCAGCTGTCAGATGTTTATTGAATTTTCAGCTATCAATTGGTAATTGAATTTTCAGCTGTCAGTTAGTTATTGACTTTTCAGGTGTCAATTGGTTATTCGCAAAATATAAGAATTGGGGGAATAAACTGCCAGCAGGAAATTGGTTATTCAGCCGTAAATTCAAAAAGGTAACAGAGGCGAATTTTCAGCTGGTTCTGGCTGTCAGTTGGTTATTCAACTGGTTATTCGTCAAATATCTAAATCTGGCGAATAAACTGCCAGCAGGAAATTGGTTATTCAGCCGTAAATTCAAAAATGTAACAGATGCGAATTTTCAGCTGGTTCTGGCTGTCAGTTGGGTATTCCACTGGTTATTCGTCAAATATCCGAATCTGGCGAATCTACTGCCAGCAGGAAATTGGTTATTCAGCCGTAAATTCAAAAATTTCACACAGCCGAATTTTCAGCTGGTTCTGGCTGTCAGTTGGTTATTCAACTGGTTATTCGTCAAATATCCGAATCTGGCGAATCTACTGCCAGCAGGAAATTGGTTATTCAGCCGTAAATTCAAAAATTTAACACAGCCGAATTTTCAGCTGGTTCTGTCTGTCAGTTGGTTATTCAACTGGTTATTCGGTAAATATCCGAATCTGGCGAATCTACTGCCAGCAGGAAATTGGTTATTTAGACGGAAATTCAAAAATTTAACACAGCCGAATTTACAGCTGGTTCTGGCTGTCAATTGGTTATTCAACTCGTTATTCGTCAAATATCCGAATCTAACTAATATACTGCCAGCAGGAAATTGGTTATTCAGCCGTAAATTCAAAAATGTAACAGATGCGAATTTTCAGCTGGTTCTGGCTGGCAGTTGGTTATTCAACTGGTTATTCATCAAATATCCGAATCTGGCGAATCTACTGCCAGCAGGAAATTGGTTATTCAGCCGTAAATTCAAAAATCTAACACAGCCGAATTTACAGCTGGTTCTGGCTGTCAATTGGTTATTCAAATGGTTATTCGTCAAATATCCGAATCTAACTAATATACTGCCAGCAGGAAATTGGTTATTCAGCCGTAAATTCAAAAATGTAACTGAGGCGAATTTTCAGCTGGCTCTGGCTGGCAGTTGGTTATTCAACTGGTTATTCGTCAAATATCTAAACCTGGCGAATCTACTGCCAGCATGAAATTGGTTATTCAGCCGTAAATTCAGAAATGTAACAGATGTGAATTTTCAGCTGGTTCTGGCTGTCAGTTGGTTATTCAACTGGTTATTCGTCAAATATCTGAATCTGGCGAATATACTGCCAGCATGAAATTGGTTATTCAGCCGTAAATTCAAAAATGTAACAGAGGCGAATTTTCAGCTTGTTCTGGCTGTCAGTTGGTTATTCAACTGGTTATTCGTCAAATATCTGAATCTGGCGAATATACTGCCAGCATGAAATTGGTTATTCAGTCGTAAATTCAAAAATGTAACAGAGGCGAATTTTCAGCTTGTTCTGGCTGGCAGTTGGTTATTCAACTGGTTATTCGTCAAATATCCGAATCTGGCGAATCTACTGCCAGCAGGAAATTGGTTATTCAGCCGTAAATTCAAAAATGTAACAGAGGCGAATTTTCAGCTGGTTCTGGCTGTCAGTTGGTTATTCAATTGGTTATTCGTCAAATATCCGAATCTACTGCCAGCAGGAAATTGGTTATTCAGCCGTAAATTCAAAAATGTAACAGATGCGAATTTTCAGCTGGTTCTGGCTGTGAGTTGGTTATTCAACTGGTTATTCGTCAAATATCCGAATCTGGCGAATCTACTGCCAGCAGGAAATTGGTTATTCAGCCGTAAATTCAAAAATTTAACACAGCCGAATTTTCAGCTGGTTCTGTCTGTCAGTTGGTTATTCAACTGGTTATTCGGTAAATATCCGAATCTGGCGAATCTACTGCCAGCAGGAAATTGGTTATTCAGACGGAAATTCAAAAATTTAACACAGCCGAATTTACAGCTGGTTCTGGCTGTCAATTGGTTATTCAACTGGTTATTCGTCAGATATCCGAATCTAACTAATATACTGCCAGCAGGAAATTGGTTATTCAGCCGTAAATTCAAAAATGTAACAGATGCGAATTTTCAGCTGGTTCTGGCTGGCAGTTAGTTATTCAACTGGTTATTCATCAAATATCCGAATCTGGCGAATCTACTGCCAGCAGGAAATTGGTTATTCAGCCGTAAATTCAAAAATCTAACACAGCCGAATTTACAGCTGGTTCTGACTGTCAATTGGTTATTCAAATGGTTATTCGTCAAATATCCGAATCTAACTAATATACTGCCAGCAGGAAATTGGTTATTCAGCCGTAAATTCAAAAATGTAACAGAGGCGAATTTTCAGCTGGCTCTGGCTGGCAGTTGGTTATTCAACTGGTTATTCGTCAAATATCTAAACCTGGCGAATCTACTGCCAGCATGAAATTGGTTATTCAGCCGTAAATTCAGAAATGTAACAGATGCGAATTTTCAGCTGGTTCTGGCTGGCAGTTGGTTATTCAACTGGTTATTCGTCAAATATCTGAATCTGGGGAATATATTGCCAGCATGAAATTGGTTATTCAGCCGTAAATTCAAAAATGTAACAGAGGCGAATTTTCAGCTTGTTCTGGCTGTCAGTTGGTTATTCAACTGGTTATTCGTCAAATATCTGAATCTGGCGAATATACTGCCAGCATGAAATTGGTTATTCAGCCGTAAATTAAACAATGTAACAGATGCGAATTTTCAGCTGGTTCTGGCTGGCAGTTGGTTATTCAACTGGTTATTCGTCAAATATCCGAATCTGGCGAATCTACTGCCAGCATGAAATTGGTTATTCAGCCGTAAATTCAAAAATGTAACAGATGCGAATTTTCAGCTGGTTCTGGCTGGCAGTTGGTTATTCAACTGGTTATTCGTCAAATATCCGAATCTGGCGAATCTACTGCCAGCATGAAATTGGTTATTCAGCCGTAAATTCAAAAATGTAACAGATGCGAATTTTCAGCTGGTTCTGGCGGTCAGTTGGTTATTCAACTGGTTATTCGTCCAATATCTGAATCTAGCGAACATACTGCCAGCAGGAAATTGGTTATTCAGCCGTAAATTCAAAAATGTAACAGAGGCGAATTTTCAGCTGGTTCTGGATGTCAGTTGGTTATTCAACTGGTTATTCGTCAAATATCTGAATCTGGCGAATATACTGCCAGCATGAAATTGGTTATTCAGCCGTAAATTCAAAAATGTAACTGAGGCGAATTTTCAGCTGGTTCTGGCTGGCAGTTGGTTATTCAACTGGTTATTCGTCAAATATCTAAATCTGGCGAATATACTGCCAGCATGAAATTGGTTATTCAGCCGTAAATTCAAAAATGTAACAGATGCGAATTTTCAGCTGGTTCTGGCTGGCAGTTGGTTATTCAACTGGTTATTCGTCCAATATCTGAATCTAGCGAACATACTGCCAGCAGGAAATTGGTTATTCAGCCGTAAATTCAAAAATGTAACAGAGGCGAATTTTCAGCTGGTTCTGTCTGTCAGTTGGTTATTCAACTGGTTATTCGTCAAATATCCGAATCTGGCGAATCTACTGCCAGCAGGAAATTGGTTATTCAGCCGTAAATTCAAAAATGTAACAGATGCGAATTTTCAGCTGGTTCTGGCTGTCAGTTGGTTATTCAACTGGTTATTCGGTAAATATCCGAATCTGGCGAATCTACTGCCAACATGAAATTGGTTATTCAGCCGTAAATTCAAAAAATTAACACAGCCGAATTTACAGCTTGTTCTGGCTGGCAGTTGGTTATTCAACTGGTTATTCGTCAAATATCCGAATCTAACTAATATACTGCCAGCATGAAATTGGGTTTTCAGCCGTAAATTCAAAAATGTAACAGAGGCGAATTTTCAGCTGGTTCTGGCTGGCAGTTGGTTATTCAACTGGTTATTCGTCAAATATCCGAATCTGGCGAATCTACTGCCAGCAGGAAATTGGTTATTCTAATGCAACATTTTTGTAACACGCATTCTGATTGGTCCACGTGACAAAATTTGAAGCATATAAACCACCGATATACTGTCGGAAAAATGAATATACTGTCGGAAACCGAATCACTATAAAATTTACTACGAAATATTCATACGCGCATTCATAGTAAAATTGAATGAATGGGTCTGAATGAAAGAAGACCCTGGCTGAATGAAATGTCAAATGTTTTCAATTTGCTTTTTTTTCAACACACTTTATGGTTGTAGTCAATGTGAGTCTGGCGATTCTACTCAAATATCTATCGCAAAGTCCCACAAGTTGATCCTGAGTCCATTTATTTCACATGTTGATCTAATTCACTGTCCTTGAACAAACGGTTCTCTTCCTCTATTCTGTTTTGAGGTGTATGTGGCACCTGCACCCTGTAAATATAAGATTTAAGGTATATAACCATGTAGCTGTGAGATTTATACCCATGCTGAAACTATTTAAGAAGGACCTGACAACACTTAAACATTACCAACCGATCACAGACAATGATCTGAAAACACTAAAAAACTCAGGTTTCCTCTCTGCCATAAATCACAAATCTTTCCAAAGAAAAGTGGTTTGACATAGTCTTGAATTTCGCTCTTCGTCGTATACATAGAAAACCTAAGATCTCTGACAAAGTACAATTTATGAGTCATGCAGGAAACATGTCCTGTAAATCTCTGAAAACATACCTGATAAAACTGCACCCGTGATCGAACCATTTCATTCAGTAACCCAAACGTTCAGTCGATTATGAAGAATCATATACACACCCAGGCCTGTTGGTGAGCGTGTGCTGAACAAAATGATGAAAACAATTTCTGCTGAGGCTTGTTTCGTCAAAAGTTTTAAAACACAAATCACTGTGTCCGAGAGACCACAATCATGCACTAGTTGTTGGCCTATGCAGGTGTCAAAACCAGGGAAATGATGAAAAAGTCCGGTCATCAGAATGAAGTCAGTGTCCGAAGCTATAATGTCGACTCGTCCGACAATCAGAAGCGGCAGTATTCTTCAATATTCTTCAAGGACAGTCCCATAATGAGAATTCGCCCCACCCACTCTAGACCACTCGAGGGCTCTTTGCAAATTCCAAACATGCCTGTAGATTGTCGCTCCTGATAATTTCCATTTGTACGTCCACTTGACCTATCATCATTCTCATCAAATACACCAATCAGCCAAAGTATCCTGAATATGCAACCAGTGTCACATTGCAAACAATTTAAAAATGAATAATTCCGTTGTCCATGTGCAAAATTATTGTGGAATTTCGAGCAATGTCGAGGTCAAATTTGATTCATCTTTCGTAGTTTTGAAAGGGACCTACCGTCAGAAATTCAAAGGACCATGACTTAACGTTTTTTATTTGTGAAAATCAAAAGTATCAAGTGAAAACACCAGTTCTTGGTATTAAATATAAGCACAATTGCTAGGTTCCGGGAGAACTATTTTCTATATGCGTAATGCGGAGATATGCGGTGTTTCATGACGTCATGTTATGACGACAGAGAGAAAATATCAAAGGACTTAAAGTATTGTTTGTTTTTTACCATCTGGATCTATGGTTTCATTAGAATAGGGATAACCGTTGCGTATTTGAAGATTTGCAGCAGTATATCGGTGGTTTATATGTCGCAAATAATCGTTTTACATGCTCCGCTAACGCGTCGCATGTAAAACTAAATTTGCGACATATAAACCACCGATATACTGCTGCAAATCTTCAAATACGCAACGGTTATCCCCTAATTCAGCCGTAATTTCAAATTTGTAACAGAGGCGAATTTTCAGCTGGTTCTGGCTGTCAGTTGGTTATTCAACTGGTTATTCGTCAAATATCCGAATCTGGCGAATCTACTGCCAGCAGGAAATTGGTTATTCAGCCGTAAATTCAAAAAATGTAACAGAGGCGAATTTTCAGCTGGTTCTGGCTGTCAGTTGGTTATTCAACTGGTTATTCGTCAAATATCTGAATCTGGGGAATATACTGCCAGCATGAAATTGGTTATTCAGCCGTAAATTCAAAAATGTAACAGATGCGAATTTTCAGCTGGTTCTGTCTGTCAGTTGGTTATTCAACTGGTTATTCGTCAAATATCCGAATGTTGCGAATCTACTGTCAGCAGGAAATTGGTTATTCAGCCGTAAATTCAAAAATGTAACAGATGCGAATTTTCAGCTGGTTCTGGCTGTCAGTTGGTTATTCAACTGGTTATTCGTCAAATATCCGAATCTTGCGAATCTACTGCCAGCAGGAAATTGGTTATTCAGCCGTAAATTCAAACATTTAACAGAAGCGAAATTACTGCTGACTTTGTCTGTCAGTTGGTTATTCAACTGGTTATTCGTCAAATATCCGAATCTGGCGAATATACTGCCAGTAGGAAATTGGTTATTGAGCCGTAACTTAAAAATGTAACAGATGCGAATTTTCTGTTGTCTCTGGCTGTCAGTTGGTTATTCAACTGGTTATTCGTCAAATATCCGGGGAAAATGTTTAAATATTGTCCAATTTAGACGTTAGACAGTTATATCAAGTCGGAAAAAATGTCTAACAAGTGTCTAATTTAGATATTAGACAATTTGCCGGACCGGGAAAATGTTTAAATATTGTCCAATTTAGACATAAGACACTTCTATCTGGTCGGAAAAAATTCCAACAAGTGTCTAATATCGACTCTTGACAATTTGGTGGGCCTGGAAAATGTCTAAATATTGTCGAATTTAGACATTAGACATTTCTATTAATTCGGAAAATTGTCTAATAAGTGTCTAATTCAGACGTTAGACAGTTTGCCGGGTCGGCAATTTTTTCAGTCTTGATAGAAGTGTCTAGTTTCTAAAATGGACAATATTGGACACCACCCTCCTCTCCCGTGTTCTCACGGCAGTGGGGTGTCCCGGCCTGGGCGGTTCTTTCCCGTGGAATGTCCCAGTTGAAGCACGACAGCCGACTTCCCCGGCGTGCATGTCTCCGTCCCCATGGTAGAGCCCTGTGTTTGGACGGGAACAATTTGCCGCGAGCGGAGCTACTCGTAGCCGTGTAAGATTACCGTATTAGCATGACGGTGGGCGTCCCAGGCCAGCGTGGCATGGTTCCGTGGAAGGTCCTGTTGCAGCACGGTAGCCGACAGCCTTGACGAGCGCGGCTTCGTCCCCGTGGTAGATTCCCCGTGTTCTCACGACAGCAGGCTGCCCAAGCCTGCGTGGTTCTGTCCCGTGAAAGATCCTTGTTGAAGCATGTGGGCCGACTGCCCTGGCACGCGCGGCTCCATCCCCGTGCTAGATCCCCGTCTTCGCACGGGATACGACTGCCACAGGCTGCGCGTCTCGGTCCCGTGAAAGAACACCGTGTTAGCAGGGCATCGGGATTCCCCGGCCAGCGCGTCTGGAAGATCCCCGTTGAAGCACGGGAGTCGACTGCCCCGGCCCATGCGGCTTCGTCCCGTGGTAGACTCCAGTGTTCCGTGGAAGGCCCTGGTGCCGGGCAAGCTGTCCAACGTCAAAATTAGACACTTGTTATTCAATTTTCCGACTTGATAGAAATGTCTAATGTCTAAATTGGACAATATTTAGACATTTTTCTCGAACTAACAAATTGCCCACCGTCGAAATTAAACATTTTTTAAACATTTTTTCAGACTTTATAGAAATGTATAGTGTCTAAATTGGACAATATTTAGACCCCCCCGTGTTCTCATGGCAGCGAGCTACCCTGTCCTGCGTGGCTCTGTCCCTTGAAAGATCCTCGTTGAAGCATGAGAACCGACTGCCTTGGCACCCTTGGCTCCGTCCCCGTGCTAGATCCCCGTCTTCGCACGGGATACGACTGCCACAGGCTGCGCGTCTCGGTCCCGTGGAATATCACCGTGTTAGCAGGGCATCGGGATTCCCCGGCCAGCGTGTCTGGAAGATCCCCGTTGAAGCACGGGGGTCGACTGATCCGGCCCATGCGGCTTCGTCTCGTGGTAGATCCCTGTGTTTTGTAGAAGGTCCTGATTACGGACAAGCTGTCCGACGTCGAAATTAGACACTTGTTATTCAATTTTCCGACTTGATAGAAATGTCTAATGTCTAAATTGGACAATATTTAGACATTTTCCCCGACCTGTCAAATTGTCTACCGTCGAAATTAAACATTTTTTAGACATTTTTTCAGACTTGATAGAAATATCTAGTGTCTAAATTGGGCAATATTTAGACCCCCCGTGTTCTCATGGCCGCGAATTACCCCGCCCTGTGCGGTTCTGTCCCGTTGAAGGTCCCGTTGATATGGCGTACGAAACGGTTCATAACTTTCCAAAAGCGCATCATGCGGTTTAGAAAGCGCATGATGCGGTTTGTAAAGCGCATCATGCGGTTTATAAACCGCATCATGCGCTTTCTAAACCGCATCATGCGCTTTCTAAACCGCATCATGCGCTGTAATAGTTTTGGACCTTTCGTACGCGATAGTCACAGCATTTTAAAGCACATCTTGCGCTTCAACTCACCGGTTCTGGCACTTTATTGATCACGGTTCGGGCTATATTATGATTTCTCTCAGCCAATCAAAACAATTGTTACAAATTGTATTATCTAGTGATGGGCAAATTAAATTACCTAGGGGTCGGGGCCTATTACAGAACGGTTACTTTTAGTGTACTTAGATCATGATTTTTTTTAAATTTAAAACATTATGAACGTTTTTGTTCAATGAAAATAAATTTGACTGCAATACAACGGCGACTGTCGTCGTTCTCTAAAGTTTAGTACTCTATGAAGGCGACCTCTTAAATCCAGAAATGGAAGGAGGGCGTCCGATATTTGTACGATTTTGTTTTTGTCGTACCCTTTATTACTTCTATACATGCACTTTACCACTGTATTTGCCATCGTGGTTGTTGTAGCTTAGTCGGAGAGGGGATACGTTTATTCACACTGTTTGTCTTTTAGGGTGGGGGTGGAATAAGTGTGAGGTTGAGCGCCCATAAACCGGTTAGTTGAACATATTTTATTTCATAATATCCAGAAATGGGGTTGGGCAACAAGTTCTTCCAACTTAGATAAAGCCCTTCCCCTACAGTAAATGGAATAATATAGTACAAAGTAAAATGACAGTCACACAAATATACGCATATAAATTCAAAGGATTAGAGTGAGAGAGAGTGAGTAGGTGAGGGAAATGGAGAGAGAGAGAGAGAGAGAGAGAGAGACACACACACACACACACACAGACACAGATGGACAGACTATATTATATACCTCTCTCTCTCTCTCTCTCACCCCACAAACACTCGCTCTCTGTGTGTGTCTCTCTCTTTCCCTCTCTGTGTCTGTGTCTATATCTGCCTGTCTCTGTGTGTCTGTCTCTATGTCTGTCTCGCCTTCTTTCTCTCTCTCTCTCTCTCTCTCTCTCTCTCTCTCTCTCACACACACACACACATATACACGCACGCACGCACACGCACGCACGCACGCATACACCACCCACTCTCTTTTTTCCTCTCCTCTCTCTGATTTATTTATGGTATTACAATATGAACTGAGGACCTTTAATGCAATAGAATCAGAATTGAAACACAAGGCAACCAGCTGAACCTGACCAGGCAGCTCCTACAAGGGCTGTTCTATATTATATGAATTATCGAATGTTTTACCTGGGCACTTTAAAGCAGTGTATATTCTAGTCCTTGTTTGATTATTAAGTCGTTAAAGTAACGCACCATAAATCTAAGTTTTCCGCCCATACTGGTGACACTGATATCAATCTTAATAGTTATGCGAGTACATGTACCATATCTAGTAACTTTGTAGATCACTTTTAAAATGTCAGGTTGTCACATACATGTAGTTATATTAACCCTTCGCTTGCTATTCACGTCAATATACGTACCTGTAAATAGTGAAGACCCAGATGAGACAACTCCTGCAGGAGCTGTCTCACCAGGGTCTGCACTATTTACAAGTTGATTGTGCAACTAGTTCACTCCACAGCTGTGATTGCACAGCGAAATACGTGTAGAAGATATATGTAATTATACAACAGGGCATGGGTAAAGAAGGAGAAAGGTATTTTAAAATTCAGCAAGAGAAGGGTTAACCCTTTACCTACAGAATATTATATTCATATGTTTTCACTTAATAGTTTAGATTACATTAACTCTATGGATGCTCCCCCCCCCCCCACCGCCCCATAAGAAAGTAGACACTAATCAAATCTTTGTACAACTTAAATGAATAATGCTTCATGCTTTAACCCTTTTTGATAAGTGCTGGTATTTGCAAAACAGACCCTGATGAGTAACATGATCTGGGTCTACACTGCTTTCAAATGTGTAGAAAGGAGGCATATTTATGGAACAAAGGTGTAGAACCAGATCAGACAATGCATATAGGAGCCGTCTGATCAGGGTCTGCTCTGTTTGCTTTTGGTAGGTTATATATCTGATTCTTCATTTTTTATCAAGACAAAAAAAAATCCCTTGAAAAGTTAACATTGTCAAAATTGAGCTGATAAATATTCATGCTGCCATTATTTCTCTCTGTCTGTCTGTCTGTCTGTCTGTCTTTGTGACTGTGTCTGTCTGTCTGTCCCTCTGTGTGTGTCTCTCTGTCTCTCTGTCCCTCTGTCTGTCTCTTTGTCTCTCTTTAACTCTTTCTGTTTGTATCTTTCTCCCTGTCTGTATCTGTCTCTGTATCTGTCTCTGTCTTTCTGTCTCTCTTTCTCTGTCTCTCTTTGTTTCTGTCTGTTTCTGTCTCTCTCTCCCTCTTCATCCTTCCATCTCTCTTTATCTCTGAACCACTTGCACAGCAAGCCATCTTTCTCTCTTTTCTGTCTTTCTTTCCGTTGTTCTGTCACTCTTCTGCTAGTGTCAACATTTTTTAAAAACACTGGCAGTTTTTGAATAAAAGAACGTTTGCGTTAGAGCGCGGGGTCAATATTTTACAGAAATTGCGGAGGTGGTCACTATTTTTCAGAGGGAGTCGGTATTTTTTCGGAAATGGGGTCACTTTTTCTGCAGAATAGTGACGGTTCACTATTGTATGGGGGTCACTTTACCTTGTTACATCGACTCCGACCCCTCTGAATCCACGCCTGTCCTTCCATCCATCAGTCTATCGCTCTTTCTCTCTCCTCCCTCTTTCTCAGAATCCTCGAACACCCTCTCTCTATCTCGACCAACCTTCCCATCAATCCATCAAAATATCGTCTATCTTTCTCCTCTCACATTGTTTCTCTTTTTCCTCTCGCCTATCTCTCTTTCTCCTCTATCTCTCGCTGTTTCCCCTCTCTCCTCTCTCTCCCCATCACTCTCTTCCTCTTCCTTTGTGTATATCCTTGTATGCGTCTATCTATCTGTGTGTGTGTTTCTCTCTGTATCTCGCCCTCTATCTACAATTGTATCTATCTACCTACCTACCTATCTACCCAACCACCCACCCACTCAGTCAGCCAGCCAGTTAGACAGACACACACACATACAAACACACAGACATACACAATGACGCACAGGCAGGTAGACAGACAGGCAGGCAGGGACACACGCAAACAGAGTAGACCCTGTTCAGACGTTTGATCTTGGTCTTCTCTGTTTGCATAGGCGTGAAAATACGGTTATGTGAAGGAAAGGTTTAAGCAATACTGACTTTATGAATATAGATTAGTTGAAAGTTTTATAATGACATATGAACAGTGGAATTTGTGGTTATTACAAAAACTGTAGGACCGTATCTATATTTATTCGTCAGAAAACAAAACAGACCCTCACCAGACAGCTCCTACAGGAGTTGTCTGACATCGGTTTAGTCTGTTTGCAAATGCATGAAAATGCTCCTGGAGTTGTCAAGTAAAACGGTTAACCCTTCACTTGCTATCCACGTCAATATACCTACCTGTAAATAGTGAAGACCCAGAAGAGACAGCTCATGCAGAAGCTGTCTCATCAGGGTCTGCACTATTTACAAGGTGATTGTTCAACCAGTGCACTCCACAGCAGTGATTGCACAGCGAAATACTTGTACACAGTGAATATATATGTAATTATACAACAGGGCATGGGTAAAGAAGGAGAAATGTATTTTAAAATTCAGCAAGGCAAGGGTTAATAAATAAGCATTCTTTAAAATCCAGAACGAAAGAACAGGAAGCACCTACGTAAGACCCCTGCATAACCCTAGTATGAATAAGGGTCACTATTTACCACAACCATTTGCTACATATGTTATGGCTTTTAACGCAATTACAGACAGGATAGGCTGGGGACTTATAAGAGTCGTCTGATCAAGATCTGTCCTGTTTATGTATGTGATATTATACATTGAAATCCGTCTAAACGACCACATAAATCTTCTTTAAATGTAGATAGATGCTTATGCCAGAAAAAAGAATACAGAAAGGTCCTGCAGAAATTTTCTGCCTACCTTTCGCCTTGCTTTGGTCCAAAATTACATCCGTTTTGGTGGTAGCTTTATAAAGGATTTACTGTAGATCTGATTCAATACACACAGAAGCAGCAGACAGGGAGACACAGAGATGAAAGCGGAAGAGAGTTAGGGAGAGTAAGAGAGGATAAAGAGAGAGAAAAGTGAGAGAGGAGAACGATAGACAATGGATTGATAGATTGATGGGTAGGTTGGTCGAGGATAGAGTTGATCAGTCAGGATAGAACGAAAGAGAGAGGAGATAGAGAAAAAGAGATAGGCTAATTGATAGACGGGTGGAATGGTTGTACGTGGGTTGGGGATAGTGCGAGAGAGATAGAGAGAGATGGGAGAGACAGAAAGACGAGACGAGAGAGAGAGAGAGAGAGACAGAGACAGAGAGACAGAGAGACAGAGAGACAGAGACAGAGAGACAGAGACAGACAGACAGACAGACAGACAGAGACAGACAGAGAGAGAGAGCGAGAGACAGAGAGACACAGAGACACAGAGAGACAGAGACAGAGAGATACAGAGACAGACAGAAAAGAGAAAGTTGGAGTAACTTAGAACAATAGGGTGAATGGCGAGTGAGTTGGTCAGGGACAGCGAGACATAGAGAGACGGAAATTAGAAACATCGAGATAGAGAGAAGAGAGTGTGAGCCTTGCTTTAATCTCATATTACATCCTCTTTGGTGGTCGCTTAAGAGGGGATTTAATGTAGACCATGGCATGAATTCCAGTGTTGATATCATAATAAAAAATCATATAGTTAATATCCATGATTAGATACATATCCAAAAACAGGTCATCGAGTGAAAATAGTAAAGTACCTAGTTATGTCTACTTTCAGTCCGAAGGATAATCAAGATCAAAACGATTTGTGTTAAATTAGGAGTCATCTGGTATTTTGAAATTTTTTTTTATTAAGCAGAAGATTTTTTAGCAAACAAACTGTGGAACAAAACACTGCTTTGCTTGACATTCTTGAAAAGTGATTACTTTTGCACATCGTATCACATGCTGAAATATTCATGCAGTTTATCTATTTATTTACCGGAGTAAAGAAATCTTAAAGTATCAGAACTGGTATTTCAGGTTGAAAGTCATGTAGAAAGCTTCTTTGGTAGATTTCTGAATGACTTTCATCCTGTATTAAGTAGACACCTTCCTTTTTAGACCTAAATTATTCATTATCAATTTTTTGGCTTATAGGGGTTGACACCAAGTATACAGTTACTACAGTACAATGTGTCTTAAGCGGCCATTCATTTATTGAACACAGGAGTGATAAAAGGCAGATGTTTGCCTAATGCAGGGCAAAAAAGCCCTTAATCATACCTCTTTTGGATGGCTGCTTAAGACAGGTTCTACTGTGATTGAAAACAAAACTGGATCCAAATAGTCTGTGGTGTGGCAGTTTAAACATATGACGGGATAATAAGGTTAGCATAAGAGTGCAAACAACTAAGATCTGCTACGAATTATATGTCATTTTGCAACAATGAAGCATTAAACAAGTGTTAATGCCATTTACAAAGAGGTGCGGGTGCCTCACCGGTATTAACCCGCAGAAAACCGGCGATAAATGCGGGAGGGCGGGCATATGTACGTTAGACGGACGTACGAGAGGACGGATGTTCTCATGGATTGAATGTTATATTACTACATCGTATTTTGTTCAAAATAGGCACATAAAATGAAAATTTAGTCACATAAAAATAAAAACACAAAATATCTTTTGTTCTCAGTGTCACATAACTATCAATCCATGTGAGCGGACGGACGGACAGACAGTCTGTTTTCCTTCTACCTATTTCTTCTGGTCACATGCTACTTACAAAGTACCTGGTGTCATTTATCACCTTTTTCGAGGGTTAAAACGTTGTTTGTTTGTCGCAGTTTCTTTCAATTTTCTGCATTAAACATTGTTCGTCACGAACTTGTGAAGGTTTTAATTGATCCCTTTTGTAAGAGAAATGCCTTAGAACAGGTTAACTTGAAATCAGGTTAGCCATAAAGCTGACAGAGTGTGTAAAAAGCAGTTTGTGTTCCATTCTTTTTGGAATATGATACTGTCACACAAAGGTAATTTACGATTTACATTGTCGGCATTTTTTTCCAGTCCCATGTTTGCATCGAAAATGTCAGTATTTGCTTCAATATTTCGATGAATGGCAAAACTTTGTAATACAGAACTACACAAATGGAACAAAGTTCAGTAAAACCCCGCTATTGCGACCACCTAAAAGAGGTATAATTCAGGGTGCTAGATGCAGGTGGTAGCTTAATTCAGGAGAGAAGTAATGCATAAAGCTCCTAGAGCAGCTTTCTGGATTACTTTTGTCCTGCATTAAGCAACCACCTGCTTATAAAGATACTTATGTTTATTCATTAAGTGGTCGCATTAGAGTGGCTCTATTGTAGCTGTCGTCTCTTTATTCATATTCCTTGAGAACTATCTAATCAATGATGTGACAAAAATGAATTAAAACAAACCATTATTTCTATTCCGTTCTATGTAAAGGCGATGCAAATGCTGGCCGCTTCGATATTCCACAAGAAGATGCGCTGTGATAGCTGGAAAGCCGTTCTTAACTGGGTAGCTTACCCAACATAAATAGCAAAAACACTAATTATACGTAAAAATATAATTTAATTTGGTACAGATGTAAAACAGTATTGCATGAATTAATTCAATAAATACAGCATCTTTACTGTTCGGTGCGTTGCCTCGACCTTCCGCACAACGATATTTAAATGGCCGACCCATTATCAACAGCAATAACATTTAAACTACATGTAACAAGATCATTTTGTCATAGAGATCTAAAACAATATTTATAGAAATGATTCACATAAAACTATTACAAATAAAGATATAAAACTATTATAAATAAAGACCTAGACAAAACATCATTTTTACTTTTGGATGGGAGGCCTCGATTGACCAGTGGTCGACTTACCAATAAACTTAACAAACACAATAAAACAAAAGCAATGAATTCCAAATTAGTTTTACCAACATGTAAAATAGTATTACAAAATCAACCCCACGCACAATTAATAGAAGACATACTCAAGAAAAAAATACAGCATCTTTACTTTTGTGATTTGTCATATTTACAAATACATACAGCGAGAAAGATATTCTCAAAATCGACGCAATGCACAATTAACGCGCGGTTGTTCATTGACTATACCCTACCTTTTTATGTAAGGATAATTCTGATTGGTTAAAGGGCCGCGGTTCGGCGTGGCGGTTCGGCACTTAGCGTACGAACGGTTCATAACTTTCGAAAAACGCATGATGCGGTTTATAAAGCGCATGATGCGGTTTATAAAGCGCATGATGCGCTTTCTAAAGCGCATGATGCGCTTTTGGAGAGTTATGAACCACTTCGTACGCCATACGTTGAAGCACGACAGCTGACTGCACCGGCGCGCATGGCTCCGTCCCCGTTATAGATCCCCGTGTTCGCACGGGAGCCGGCTGCCGCGAACTGCGCTGTTCGGACCCGTGTAAGATTACGTATTAGCATGGCAGCGGGCTTCCCCGGTCAGCTAGCTCGGTTCCGTGGAAGGTCCCCGTAGCAGAACGGGAGCCGACTGCCCTGGCGCTCGCGGCTCCGTCCCCGTGGTAGATGCCCCTGTTCGTATGGGATCCGGCTGCCGCAATCTGCGCGTCTCGGTCTCATGAAAGATTACCGCGTTAGTAGGACCAGGGCATCGGTCTTCCCCGACAACGCTGCTGGAAGATCCCCGTTGAAGTACGGGAGCCGACTGCTCCGGCTCATGCGGCTTCGTCCCGTGGTAGATCCATGTGTTCGCGGCCTGGCAAATTGTCTAACGTCTAAATTAGACACTTGTTAGACAATTTTTCAGACTAGATCCAGATCCATGTCAGACGCAAATTAGATCCAGATGCAGATCAGATCAAATCATATGCAGATCAAATGCAGATCAGATCCAGATCTGTGTTCAAAGATAAGATCTAGATTCAGATCAGATTTAGACCCTTATCCAGACCAGATCCAGGTCAGGTCAGACCCAGATCCAGATCCGAGATCAGGTCAGATCAGATATAGACCCAAGATCAGATCCAGATCCAAATCCGGTCCAGATTAGATCAGATTAGATCTATATACAGATGCAGAATATTTCTGGCCAGATCAGATTAGAAGTGATTCGGATCCCGGTCCTTATCAGAGTTTCCAGATCAGATCAGATTAGATCCAAGTCCAGATCCAGTTCAAGATCTATATCAGATCCGATCAGCTCCAATTCAGATCAGATCCAGATCAGACCCAGATATCAATATCTGGATCCGTATCAGATAAGATTAGAACATGATCCAGATCAGATCCATATCTGGATCCAGATCAAGATCCAGATCAGATCAGGTTAAATCTAGATTTGGAAAAAATCGGCTTGTTCACGTAATGAGAGTAAATGAGCGCAATTCATTATTGACAGACCGGCGACCCAGCTCTGTCATGTGAGTAAAGAAACCGCTACTGGCAGTCACATGCTTTTTGTAGACAGGCTGTACAAACCGTTAGTAAATAAACATTACTAGCTTAGATTAAACGAGTCCTCATTCATCTTCTAATATGTGTCCAAATTGTTATTGACTCTGGATCTACAATCAATAATTTAAAATCTGGGTGGAATCGGGGCACACGCTGACAAACAAAGCAGAAAGAAAATACAGTTTGACACTAAAATATGTAACCAGATATAGATCTACAAAGTCTTGAAATAATGAAAATCTACAAAAAAATAAATGTTTGCTCTAAAAATGTGATGTTGCCGGAGATCTTACGTAGTTTATGGTATGTAACACAGGGCACCGTCACAATGAATTATGAACCTCGACAGAAAGAAATGTATGAACACTAGATATATAGACAAGGGGTCGAACTTCCTATTTACGAATTTTACCCCTCTCCCAAGTCATGCCTCTGTTGACATTCATTCAAACGGTATATCGGGTAAAGCTTTTTGCCAATAAGTAGTCTAATGTATAATCTATGTAACTGCAAAGCGAAAAGCTCCTAGTTCTGGTTCTTGATCTTGATCCTGGTCCTGGTCCTGATCCTGATCCTGATCTTGATCTTGATTCTGATCTTGATCTTATTTGCATCTGGTAAGATTTTGGAGTGGAATCACTTCTGATTTGAGCTGATCTGCATATTGATCTGATCTGGCCTAACTTAAACTGCATCTGGATATATGCTGCTTTATCTGATCAGGTCAATCCATGTCAAAATTTAATTCAGACCATATCCAGATCAGATCAGACCCTGATCAGATCCTGATCATGTTCATCTATTCCAATCAAATCTGGATATTGACCGGATCTTAATATAAAACTGATCTTCCCTAAATTGATATTATCTAATTTAATCTGCTATGATCTGATCTGATATGGACCTGTCATATATCTAGATCTCATCTGATCTATTCTGAATCTTGATCTGATCTGACCAGATCTGACATAAATGTCGATGGACATGAGCTGGACGAATAACCAGTTGAATAACCAACTGACAGCCAGAACCAACAGTAAATTCGCCTCTGTTACATTTTTGAATTTACGGCTGAATAACCAATTTCCTGCTGGAAGTAGATTCGCAAGATTCGGATATTTGACGAATAACCAGTTGAATAGGCAACTTACAGCCAGAACCAGCTGAAAATTCGCATCTGTTACATTTTTGAATTTCCGGCTGAATAACCAATTTCCTGCTGGCAGTAGATTCGCAAGATTCGGATATTTGACGAATAACCAGTTGAATAACCAACTGACAGCCAGAACCCAGCTGAAAATTCGCAACTGTTACATTTTTGAATTTACGGCTGAATAACCAATTTCCTGCTGGCATTAGATTCGCCAGATTTAGATATTTGACGAATAACCAGTTGAATAACCAACTGACAACCAGTACCAGCTGAAAATTCGCATCTGTTACATTTTTTAATTTACGGCTGAATAGTCAATTTCCTGCTGGCAGTAGATTCGCCAGATTCTGATAGTTGACGAATAACCAGTTGAATAACCAACTGACAGCCAGAACCAGCTGAAAATTCGCAACTGTTACATTTTTGAATTTACGGCTGAATAACCAATTTCCTGCTGGCAGTATATTCGCCAGATTCGGATATTTGACGAATAACCAGTTGAATAACCAACTGACAGCCAGAACCAGCTGAAAATTCGCATCTGTTACATTTTTGAATTTACGGCTGAATAACCAATTTCCTGCTGACAGTAGATTCGCAAGATTCGGATATTTCACGAATAACCAGTTGAATAACCACCTGACAGCCAGAACCAGCTGTAAATTCGGCTGTGTTAATTTTTTTAAATTATGGCTGAATAACCAATTTCCTGCTGGCAGTATATTAGTTAGATTCGGGTATTTGACGAATAGGCAGTTGAATAACCAACTGACAGCCAAAACCAGCTGAAAATTCGCAACTGTTACATTTTTGAATTTACGGCTGAATAATCAATTTCCTGCTGGCAGTAGATTCGCCAGATTTAGATATTTGACGAATAACCAGTTGAATAACCAACTGACAGCCAGAACAAGCTGTAAATTCGGCTGTGTTATTTTTTTAAATTTACGGCTGAATAAAAAATTTCATGCTGGCAGTATATTAGTTAGATTCGGATATTTGACGAATAACCAGTTGAATAACCAACTGACAGCCGGAATCAGCTGAAAATTCGCAATTGTTACATTTTTGAATTAACGGCTGAATAACCTATTTCTTGCTGGCAATAGATTCGCCAGATTTAGTTATTTGACGAATAACCAGATGAATAACCAACTGACAGCCAGAACCATCTGAAAATTCGTATCTGTTACATTTTTTAATTTACGGCTGAATAACCAATTTCCTGCTGGCAGTAGATTCGCAACATTCGGATGTTTGACGAATAACCAGTTGAATAACCAACTGACAGCCAGAACCAGCTGAAAATTCGCAACTGTTACATTTTTGAATTTACGGCTGAATAACCAAATTCCTGCTGGCAGTAGATTCGCCAGATTTAGATATTTGACGAATAACCAGTTGAATAACCAACTGACAGCCAGAACCAGCTGAAAATTCGCATCTGTTACATTTTTGAATTTACGGCTGAATAACTAATTTCCTGCTGGCAGTAGATTCGCCAGATTCGGATATTTGACGAATAACCAGTTGAATAACCAACTGACAGCCGGAACCAGCTGAAAATTCGCATCTGTTACATTTTTTAATTTACGGCTGAATAACCAATTTCCTGCTGGCAGTATATTCGCAAGATTCGGATATTTGACGAATAACCAGTTGAATAACCAACTGACAGCCAGAACCAGCTGAAAATTCGCCTCTGTTACATTTTTGATTTTCCGACTGAATAACCAATTTCCTGCTGGCAGTATATTAGTTTGATTCGGATATTTGACGAATAAACAGTTGAATAACCAACTGACAGCCAGAACCAGCTGTAAATTCGGCTGTGTTAATTTTTTGAATTTACGGCTGAATAACCAATTTCCTGCTGGCAGTATATTAGTTAGATTCGGATATTTGACGAATAACCAGTTGAATAACCAACTGACAGCCGAACCAGCTGAAAATTCGCATCTGTTACATTTTTGAAATTACGGCTGAATAACCAATTTCCTGCTGGCAGTATATTCGCAAGATTCGGATATTTGACGAATAACTAGTTGAATAACCAACTGACAGCCAGAACCAGCTGAAAATTCGCCTCTATTACATTTTTGAATTTCCGACTGAATAACCAATTTCCTGCTGGCAGTATATAAGTTTGATTCGGATATTTGACGAATAACCAGTTGAATAACCAACTGACAGCCAGAACCAGCTGTAAATTCGGCTGTGTTAATTTTTGAATTTACGGCTGAATAACCAATTCCCTGCTGGCAGTAGATTCGCAACAATCGGATATTTCACGAATAACCAGTTGAATAACCAACTGACAGCCAGAACCAGCTGAAAATTCGCAACTGTCAAATTTTGAATTTACGGCTGAATAACCAATTTCCTGCTGGCATTAGATTCGCCAGATTTAGATAGTTGACGAATAACCAGTTGAATAACCAACTGACAGCCAGTACCAGCTGAAAATTCGCATCTGTCAAATTATGAATTTACGGCTGAATAACCAATTTCCTGCTGGCATTAGATTCGCCAGATTTAGATATTTGACGAATAACCAGTTGAATAACCAACTGACAGCCAGTACCAGCTGACAGCCAGAACCAGCTGTAAATTCGGCTGTGTTAATTTTTTTAAATTATGGCTGAATAACCAATTTCCTGCTGGCAGTATATTAGTTAGATTCGGGTATTTGACGAATAGGCAGTTGAATAACCAACTGACAGCCAGAACCAGCTGAAAATTCGCAACTGTTACATTTTTGAATTTACGGCTGAATAATCAATTTCCTGCTGGCAGTAGATTCGCCAGATTTAGATATTTGACGAATAACCAGTTGAATAACCAACTGACAGCCAGAACAAGCTGTAAATTCGGCTGTGTTATTTTTTTAAATTTACGGCTGAATAAAAAATTTCATGCTGGCAGTATATTAGTTAGATTCGGATATTTGACGAATAACCAGTTGAATAACCAACTGACAGCCGGAACCAGCTGAAAATTCGCAACTGTTACATTTTTGAATTAACGGCTGAATAACCTATTTCTTGCTGGCAATAGATTCGCCAGATTTAGATATTTGACGAATAACCAGATGAATAACCAACTGACAGCCGGAACCATCTGAAAATTCGTATCTGTTACATTTTTTAATTTACGGCTGAATAACCAATTTCCTGCTGGCAGTATATTCGCAAGATTCGGATATTTGACGAATAACTAGTTGAATAACCAACTGACAGCCAGAACCAGCTGAAAATTCGCCTCTGTTACATTTTTGAATTTCCAGCTGAATAACCAATTTCCTGCTGGCAGTATATTAGTTTGATTCGGATATTTGACGAATAAACAGTTGAATAACCAACTGACAGCCAGAACCAGCTGTAAATTCGGCTGTGTTAATTTTTTGAATTTACTACTGAATAACCAATTTCCTGCTGGCAGTATATTCACCAGATTCTGATATTTGACGAATAACCAGTTGAATAACCAACTGACAGCCAGAACCAGCTGAAAATTCGCAACTGTCAAATTTTGAATTTACGGCTGAATAACCAATTTCCTGCTGGCATTAGATTCGCCAGATTTAGATATTTGACGAATAACCAGTTGAATAACCAACTGACAGCCAGTACCAGCTGAAAATTCGCATCTGTTACATTTTTGAATTTACGGCTGAATAACCAATTTCCTGCTGGCAGTAGATTCGCCAGATTCGGATATTTGACGAATAACCAGTTGAATAACCAACTGACAGCCAGAACCAGCTGAAAATTCGCATCTGTTACATTTTTGAATTTACGGCTGAATAACCAATTTCCTGCTGGCATTAGATTCGCAAGATTCGGATATTTGACGAATAACTAGTTGAATAACCAACTGACAGCCAGAACCAGCTGAAAATTCGCCTCTGTTACATTTTTGAATTTCCGACTGAATAACCAATTTCCTGCTGGCAGTATATAAGTTTGATTCGGATATTTGACGAATAACCAGTTGAATAACCAACTGACAGGCAGAACCAGCTGTAAATTCGGCTGTGTTAATTTTTGAATTTACTACTGAATAACCAATTCCCTGCTGGCAGTAGATTCGCAACAATCGGATATTTCACGAATAACCAGTTGAATAACCAACTGACAGCCAGAACCAGCTGAACATTCGCCTCTGTTACATTTTTGAATTTCCAGCTGAATAACCAATTTCCTGCTGGCAGTATATTAGTTTGATTCGGATATTTGACGAATAAACAGTTTAATAACCAACTGACAGCCAGAACCAGCTGTAAATTCGGCTGTGTTAATTTTTTGAATTTACGGCTGAATAACCAATTTCCTGCTGGCAGTATATAAGTTTGATTCGGATATTTGACGAATAACCAGTTGAATAACCAACTGACAGTCAGAACCAGCTGAAAATTCGCATCTGTTACATTTTTGAATTTACGGCTGAATAACCAATTTCCTGCTGGCAATATATTCGCCAGATTCGGATATTTGACGAATAACTAGTTGAATAACCAACTGACAGCCAGAACCAGCTGAAAATTCGCCTCTGTTACATTTTTGAATTTCCGGCTGAATAACCAATTTCCTGCTGGCAGTATATAAGTTTGATTCGGATATTTGACGAATAACCAGTTGAATAACCAACTGACAGCCAGAACCAGCTGTAAATTCGGCTGTGTTAATTTTTGAATTTACGGCTGAATAACCAATTCCCTGCTGGCAGTATATTCGCCAGATTCGGATATTTGACGAATAACCAGTTGAATAACCAACTGACAGCCAGTAACAGCTGAAAATTCGCCTCTGTTACAGTTTTTAATTTAAAACTGAATAACCAATTTCCTGCTGGCAGTAGATTCGCAACAATCGGATATTTCACGAATAACCAGTTGAATAACCAACTGACAGCCAGAACCAGCTGAACATTCGCCTCTGTTACATTTTTGAATTTCCAGCTGAATAACCAATTTCCTGCTGGCAGTATATTAGTTTGATTCAGATATTTGACGAATAAACAGTTTAATAACCAACTGACAGCCAGAACCAGCTGTAAATTCGGCTGTGTTAATTTTTTGAATTTACGGCTGAATAACCAATTTCCTGCTGGCAGTATATAAGTTTGATTCGGATATTTGACGAATAACCAGTTGAATAACCAACTGACAGTCAGAACCAGCTGAAAATTCGCATCTGTTACATTTTTGAATTTACGGCTGAATAACCAATTTCCTGCTGGCAATATATTCGCCAGATTCGGATATTTGACGAATAACTAGTTGAATAACCAACTGACAGCCAGAACCAGCTGAAAATTCGCCTCTGTTACATTTTTGAATTTCCGGCTGAATAACCAATTTCCTGCTGGCAGTATATAAGTTTGATTCGGATATTTGACGAATAACCAGTTGAATAACCAACTGACAGCCAGAACCAGCTGTAAATTCGGCTGTGTTAATTTTTGAATTTACGGCTGAATAACCAATTCCCTGCTGGCAGTATATTCGCCAGATTCGGATATTTGACGAATAACCAGTTGAATAACCAACTGACAGCCAGTAACAGCTGAAAATTCGCCTCTGTTACAGTTTTTAATTTAAAACTGAATAACCAATTTCCTGCTGGCAGTAGATTCGCAACAATCGGATATTTCACGAATAACCAGTTGAATAACCAACTGACAGCCAGAACCAGCTGAAAATTCGCATCTGTTTCATTTTTTGAATTTACGGCTGAATAACCAATTTCCTGCTGGCAGTAGATTCGCAAGATTCGGATATTTGACGAATAACCAGTTGAATAACCAACTGACAGCCAGAACCAGCTGAAAATTCGACTGTGTTAATTTTTTGAATTTACGGCTGAATAACCAATTTCCTGCTGGCAGTATATTACTTAGATTCGGATATTTGACGAATAAACAGTTTAATAACCAACTGACAGCCAGAACCAGCTGAAAATTCGCAACTGTCAAATTTTGAATTTACGGCTGAATAACCAATTTCCTGCTGGCATTAGATTCGCCAGATTTAGATATTTGACGAATAACCAGTTGAATAACCAACTGACAGCCAGAACCAGCTGAAAATTCGCAACTGTCAAATTTTGAATTTACGGCTGAATAACCAATTTCCTGCTGGCAAGAGATTCGCAAGATTCGGATATTTGACGAATAACCAGTTGAATAACCAACTGACAGCCAGAACCAGCTGAAAATTCGCATGTGTTACATTTTTGAATTTCCGGCTGAATAACCAATTTCATGCTAACAATATATTCGCCAGATTCAGATACTTGACGAATAACCAGTTGAATAACCAACTGACAGCCAGAACCAGCTGTAAATTCGGCTGTGTTTAATTTTTGAATTTACGGCTGAATAACCAATTTCCTGCTGGCAGTTTATTCCCCCAATTCGTATGTTTTACGAATAACTAATTGATAGCTGAAAAAGTCAATAACCAACTGACAGCTGAACATTCAATTGCCAATTGATAGCTGAAAATTCAATAACCAACTGACAGCTGAAAATTCAATAACCAATTGATAGCTGAATATTCAATAACCAACTGACAGCTGAAAATTCAATAACCAATTGATAGCTGAAAATTCAATAACCAACTGACAGCTGAAAATTCAATAACCAATTGATAGCTGAAAATTCAATAACCAACTGACAGCTGAAAATTCAATAGACAACCGCCAATATCCAACTGCCTACCAACTTCACACACATGGCAAATGAACTCAAAGAAACTTGGCCATGGCAGAAATTGTAGAATCAGATCAATATGATTCCAAAATTAAACAGAGCAGACCACGGTCAGACCACGGTCAGACGATTCCTATAGGAGACGAGTCATCTGATCTTGGTCTATTCTGTTTGCAAAGTCGTTAATAGTCACATTTATTGAATAAAGCGTTAAATCAATAAAGCTTAAATGCACCCCGTGTTTATATTTAACGATCGATTATTCAAACGTGCAGAGTGGGGATTTTATTGCGGAGTAAACAGGACTCAGTATGAGTTTCTTTCTACAAAGGTGTAAACGGCTTTACAAATTAGATTTGGACATAGCTACCAATGTACGTAATGACTGAAGTATAGCTACCAATGTACGTAATGACTGAAGTATAACTACCAATGTACGTAATGACTGAAGTATAGCTACCAATGTACGTAATGACTGAAGTATAGCTACCAATGTACGTAATGACTGAAGTATATAAAAACCCCGCAGTTCCTTTTGTGGATAAAATGACTTTAAGCAATAGCATGCTTTGTAAGACGGCTGTGTTCAATTAACGAATGGCCGCTTAACCCATTACCTCATAGGCTATATGAGAGTCAACCTCTTTGAATAAATCTACCGAAAATGAGCATTAACTAGAGAAATGGAAACTTTTGTAGTTTGAAACCATTGTGATAAATAGAGCATTTGCTCCTATAGGAGCAAATGCTCTATTTATCAGAATGGTTTCGCAAAGTGACGTTTACAGAGTCGTCAAAAGTCGTCAATATGAGGGAATGGGTTAAGACAAATTCTACGGTAGATGGCTCTGTGTAACGCTTCGCAATTTAATTGTCAGGTTCTGCCCTGTTTGCTTGTGAAATAATATAGCTATGACCCTACCGCTTCTACCATGGCCAAGATTCCATCTGTTCATATGTCATTCTAAAAATAAATACATTTTGTAGTTTTAATATCGACTACGTCATTATTTGTTTTATGAATATTCATGGAGTAGAGGATTAACTGGAATTCCGGTTTACAGGGACTTTACTGAATACTTCTTTTGGGTTGTTGCTTTAGGGAGACTTTGGTATATACTACAATGCATATAATACAAACACTTCCTCGTGTATAGATAAAAAACAAACTTTGAAAAAGGTGTTTACATACATTTTAAGATCATATTTTTGACTCTTACATATTTTCCAGCTCGGTTAGGTCGAAGGCAAGTAATCATATTGTTTTAACCAATGAGTCGCAGGTCATGCATTCGAGCCCCGTCATTAATATGCAATGTGATTTTTCTTTTCATTTGCACGAAATAAGCGTAATTTTGAAGTATTACACAGTTTGTTCGTTACATGATTGTGGAATAAAATGGCTCTCATATGGAAGTATAGCGAGGATGCTAGAAAAATAATTGAAAATGTTATAGATGTATTGTTATGAAATGAAATAATGTGAATAAAATGATTGAAATGAAAATGTAAAATATATATAAAAACCACTAAACTGTTTTGAATCTAATGTATTTACAATAGAAAGTAGCAGCAAAATATTGACCAACAAATACATATATGCATACTACTGGCCTCGAACTCGAGTTATTTAAATTGTTTGTAACGGTTGGCGATCCGCTTTTAATATTATTGCTCCGCGCCCCTGCGGATTATAAACATATTGATGATAAAATGATAAATTTTAAACACTTAAGTTCCAAAGAAAACTTTCACGCGTTCCGCATCAACCCATTGAAATGGAATGATCGAAAAGTCCTTACTCAGAGGTCGTGGTACATCTCTACTCGGATAACGGCGATGTTCAAAAGGCACGTTCTTTACACACTCTCACGCTCGAATTGCACGAATTAAATTATGTATTAACCGACTCACACCAACTTGGTAAAAATGTATAAAGACGGCATTGATGTCCATTATGCGTAACATCTTCACCCCGTAACCCGTTGCTTTACGAATCATCTATGGAATAGTCTTGAATTAACCCTTCGCTTGCTATTCACGTCAATATACCTACCTGTAAATAGTGAAGAACAGTTCCTGCCGGTTTCTATAGGAGCCATTTATCTTGGTCTTCAATGTTTACAAGGTGTGACTTTTTTTTACCTCTGCAAACAGAGTAGACTTGGATCAGCCAGCTCCTGTGGGAGCCGTCTGACCAGGGCCTGCTCTTAGAGCTTAACCCTTCGCTTGCTATTCACGTCAATATACCTACCTGTAAATAGTGAAGACCCAGATGAGACAGATCCTGCAGGAGCTGTCTCACCAGGGTCTGCACTATTTACAAGTTGATTGTGCAACCAGTGCACTCCACAGCAGTGATTGCACCGCGAAATACTTGTACACAGTGAAGATATATGTAATTATACCACAGGGCATGGGTAAAGAAGGAGAAATGAGTTTTTAAAATTCAGCAAGCGAAGGGTTAATTAGATAAATTGTTATAATAATGACACATAAGTAAATGTAACGTTGACACACACTCTACATTATTCCTTAACCCTTTCCTTCATATAAACGCATTTCCCCCGCTTTCGCAAACTAAGTAGACCCATATAAAACTGCTCCTTGAGTAGCCGCCTGATCAGGATCTGCCCTGTTTCCTTAAGGAATTATATAGATGTTCGTGATGCTATTATATCTTACATGAATATTCATTATTGAGTAAAGGTTTAAGCGAAAAGAGCAGAAACTAATCAGACGGTTTCAACAGGAACATGCTTAAACATTGCCATCACGAATTCAATCATTAATACATGTACAGTAAAACCCCTCTAAACCGGAATTCTAGTAGAGAAGAATTTAGATACTTTTAGACAGGTGGCTGCTTAATGCAGGGTGAAAGTCATACAGAAAGCTCCTAGAGGAGCTTTCTGTATGACTTACACCCTGCATTAAGCTGCCACCTGTATCCAAGGCCGATATTTATGCTAAATTTAGCGTCCGGTTTAGAGGGGTTTCACTGTATGTCAATTTGAACTTACATCGAAAAATGCCCCTGTCATACAAAATAAACCGTTTTTATCGATACGTATGTCGATATAGTTTTGTTCTAACAGGTCGAACAGTTAACGAAACTAAAACGCGAGCCAAACAAATACTAATACATGTACATTGCCGAATATATCGGGTCTTCGACATCAAACATGTGAACGTTTTGTCTTCTGCAGCCTTTATTCGACTGGTTTTCTTTGGATATACTTCTTTAAGCATATATACAATCGATTTATGTAATTGTTAGGCATTTTTAAAACACGTTACAAGTAGAGACTATTACTTTAAAAGGCGACTCTATCAGGTAATGCCCCGTTTACACAGACGGTCGGGCTTAAATTGGTACCCAATCGGTCTAATTATTTTACATCTCTCGCTGTTTTAACGGTTGTCATAAGTGATTTAATCAGGCTTTCATTGTAAACGGTTATCGGTGATGAATAATTGTTCAATCGGTCAAAAAACATTTCATAGGTTGCTGGTAGGTACTAAAATGCCATCGGTTCTCATCGCTTGTAAATCGGTGTAAAATCGGGTATGTAGGCGATCGATCGGTGTTTGATATTAGTGGTCAAACACTTACCGTCGGAAACATATGTGGTAATCGGTGGCCGATCGGTGAATCGGTGATAAAGAGCATGCATATCTCTTGTCACAGGTTGTTGTCGGTTATTTGTAAAACAGTTTCACCGATCGAGGATTTTAAACACATTTAAAAATCCCAATCGGTAATTTTTCGCCGATGAAACTCCTCTTTACCCAATAGCGGTTGATAGGTGGAAAACAGGTGGCCAATAGGTGATGTCGGTGGTAAATATGTTTTCATAGGTCCCCTCCCTAGTTGGCTAAAAAACTAACGATCTATCACCGATGGCTCTGTGTAAACGGGGTGTAATCCGATAATGGGTTAACGTCTCTATCAGGTAATGGGTTAACGTCTCTATCAGGTAATGGGTTAACGTCTCTATCAGATAATCAGGTAATGGGTTAACGTATGTATCAGGTAACCAGGTAATGGGTTGACGTCTCTATCAGGTAATCAGGTAATGGGTTAACGTCTCTATCAGGTAATCAGGTAATGGGTTAACGTATGTATCAGATAATCAGGTAATGGGTTGACGTCTCTATCAGGTAATCAGGTAATGGGTTGACGTCTCTATCAGGTAATCAGGTAATGGGTTGACGTCTCTATCAGGTAATCAGGTAATGGGTTGACGTCTCTATCAGGTAATGGGTTGACGTCTCTATCAGGTAATGGGTTAACGTCTCTATCAAGTAATTAGGTAATGGGTTAACGTCTGTATCAGGTAATCAGGTAATGGGTTAACGTCTGTATCAGGTAATCAGGTAATGGGTTGACGTATGTATCAAGTAATCAGGTAATGGGTTAACGTCTCTATCAGGTAATCAGGTAATGGGTTAACGTCTGTATCAGGTAATTAAGTAATGGGTTAACGTCTGTATCAGGTAATGGGTTAACGTCTGTATCAGGTAATGGGTTAACGTCTGTATCAGGTAATGGGTTAACGTCTGTATCAGGTAATGGGTTAACGTCTCTATTAGGTAATGGGTTAACGTCTCTATCAGGTAATGGGTTAATGTCTGTATCAGGTAATGGATTAACGTGTCTATCAGGTAAAGGGTTAACATCTGTATCAGGTAACGGTTTAACGTTTCTATCAGGTTATCAGGTAATGGGTTAACGTATGTATCAGGTAATCAGGTAATCGGTTAACCTCTGTATCAGGTTATAGGTTAATGTGTCTATCAGGTAATGGGTTATTGTCTCTATCAGGTAATCAGGTAATGGGTTAACGTCTCTATCAAGTAATCAGGTAATGGGTTAACGTCTGTATTAGGTAATCGGGTAATGGGCTAGCGTCTCTCTCAGGTAATTGGCTAGCGTCTCTATCATGTAATGGGTTAGCGTCTCTATCAGGTAATAGGTTAGCGTCTCTATCAGGTAATGGGCTAGCGTCTCTATCAGGTAATAGGTTAGCGTCTCTATCAGGTAATGGGTTAGCGTCTCTATCAGGTAATAGGTTAGCGTCTCTATCAGGTAATGGGTTAGCGTCTCTCTCAGGTAATAGGTTAGCGTCTCTATCAGGTAATAGGTTAGCGTCTCTATCAGGTAATGGGTTAGCGTCTCTATCAGGTAATGGGATAACGTCTGTATCAGGTAATCAGATAATGGGCTAGCGTCTCTCTCAGGTAATAGGTTAGCGTCTCTATCAGGTAACGAGTTAGCGTCTCTATCAGGCAACGAGTTAGCGTCTCTATCAGATAATCAGGTAATGGGTTAACGTCGCTATTAGATAATCAGGTAATGGGTTAACGTCTCTATCAGATAATCAGGTAATGGGTTAACCCTTTGTTACATATCAAGCATTTGTAAACAGATTAGACCCAAATCAGTAAGAACCTTTTAATCAGGGTCTGCTCTGTTTGCTTATAAATTTATAATAGATCTGACTCTACAGTTTCTAGCAATACCAATACATCCTGTGCACATATGTCGTTATATACTCAACAAAATATTAAAGGGTCAGTGGTACTTTTCCCATAGGGTTTATGCAATGATCTTACAACTTTTGCATCCTGTATTTTTCATATACATAAATGAATTTCGACAATATTTACAGGAAGTATTGTCAAAATGCCAAACTACAGATTCCAGTGAGATCGAGTTATACTATACCAACGTCCTATAGCCATCCATGGAATAAGAAACGAAAATTGGTAATTTCTGAAATTCTCCAAAAAAGTAAATTTCATTTTACTTTTATCTGGAATACCAATAAACATGTCTTTGGTATGCCAAACATTTTGGTAAACCTTTCCATGTTCGATTATTTTCAATACTGATATGTTTTTCGATTTCCAAAGCAAACAAAACTTCTGTTGAAAAATTTGCATGTTTTTGTGAAAAACATCGTTTTACATTTTTGTCTCCACGGAGGTGCATAAGACTCCCGCGTGTATAATTGTCATCTGCATCCGTTAATTGAAACTCGAACAATAATTCATGAAATTATCGTTGGGATTAAGCGACATTGGTGAAAGATACGAAGTACCAAAGTTGTGTAATGAATACATTGAGCCCTATGGGAAATTGACCGGTGACCCTTGAATTATTTTGTTGAGTATATAAAGAAATAATACATATTCATCGTGTACTTATTTCTTACATGCAATTCAACAGGGAAAGGGTTAAGGACAAGGTAGAAAAATCCGCTTTCGTGGATATATGTACATGCAAATTCTGTTCCAGAAAAGCCGAGAAGTTTCAAATTCACGCCATCCAGTGACGTTAAATCACTTCGGAATGTGTTAGCTGGCGGTGAATATCGACCAAAACAATGGACTTCAAATGAAACAACAGCTATTATTGTACCATTCAGGTAATTCACTATTAAACATATCTTATGAACAGTCATAACTGTGTAAATATTAATTAGGTTACTGTTATACGTTGTCAAGTGAACCAGAGAAATGTTTGGCTTAACAGAAACTGTAGAATCAAATCGTTTTCCGTATTAACCCATTCCCCCACATTTTGAAACCATTGTGATAATTAGATGAGACAGCTCCTATAGGAGCCTTATGGACAGGGTCTACTTAGTCACGGTGTAATACATATCCGAGTCTACAAGTTCCGAAATGGCTAAACGCTCCCTTGTTAAACTATTGTTATAGAAATGCGGCCGATAGAGATTTTGAGGTGAAATATAATTACCCAATCATTCATGATAAATCGGCATTACATATGTATTTACCTATTGTCATAGTAAAACATGGGAAATAGCCAAAACTGCCATTGTAAAACACGGGAAATTGCCAAATATGCCATTGTAAAACACGGGAAATTGCCAAATTTGCCACAATGGTCAAACCCAACTCTGTGTTAATATACTACAAGCATTTTTCAATACAGTCAAATCTCGATTATTCGAATTGTTTGTATAGAAGAATTTAGACACTTAGGCAGGGGTCTGCTTAATGCATGTCGAACGTCATACAGAAAGCTCCTGGAGGAGCTTTCTGTATGACTTTCACCATGTATTAAGCTGCGACCTGTCTTAAAAATCGATAAGGATACGTATTTTAGTGTTCGAGTAATCGAGATATTTTAGTGTTCGAGTAATCGAGATATTTTAGTGTTCGATAATCGAGATTTTACCTCGTTTTGTAGAGCTACTATCTGTCTGATTTACACTTTCTTCTGTTTTGACTTCTCACTTGTGATGGCTATGGGATATTCTCATTACCATTATCAATTTCTTGTCCAAAATCGATTATACTTAGTACATGATGCAGATGTTGTTTTCAAAATTACACAAAAAGTGGTCCGGTCCAGGTGGCTGCCAATGAACATATTTTGAAGATGAAAAATGCGTCTGTTCAAACCGTCATCTACTACAATATTTCCTTACTTTCCATCGATTGAAGCATTTGAGTAAATATGATCGGGTGTGAAACAGTTTGGACCCTTATGAGATGTCCAATTACTCGGCGTCTCATCTGGATATTAAACTGTTCGCAAATGCAAGTTAGGTCGCGCTTAACAGCCGAAGGGTGGTGTTTATGTGAATTAATTTGAATGATTTTTTATATAATAGTCACTTTATGCGATTTTGCTTTGTAAATCATGCAATTTTCGTATCGACGTTTTTACGAATTGCCCCAGTTGCATTTAACTACATATATTGAAGTTGGTTGATGTGTTGTTAGTTGGAGCAAACCAACTTCTTACGTGTATCGTTGTGTACAAGTACGACACAATACTGGCCACCTATTTGTAAGAATGGAGTGACCAGGTCTAAAACAGACTTGAACCAGGTTTAATATCTGTATGGTTAGATTTTATTCTGGAAAATAAGGCAATATGTCCATCTTACCACGTATAACTTACATGCAAATCAGCTAACTATACCGTTCAATGGCGTTAATCAATATGACAAAATATGACGGGAGGTAACTCATACAGGTCCCAAACTTAGAGAAGTATGAGTTACTTCCCTTGAGTAAGTTATTTGCAATCGAGTAAAATGTATAGTCCAACAAGATTAACCTGACGTTGACCTTTATGCAAGAATGAATTAAAGTGAGACGACGCAGTGTATATCAATACTCGCCAGTACGTCGTACATGTACATAATAAAATGCACGGGAGACACGATATAATCTATCTGAGGCACATTCTTGGCGATACATTTGTCAATGGTGAAAGTTACCTGGATATATAGATAAACAAACTAGGTTTATAGTTGTGTATCTACTCAGCTGGACAATGTCACTTACCATTGACACGGCATGATTTGAATCCGCTTCAGATTTTCACTTCTTGTTCCAAGTATATCATTCTGTTTCGTTTCATCTTCATTTCTCTTTTCTTTCCCGAGTCAACAGATATTTCAGTATTCATAATATTTTGAAAGGTTTGCAATTTCTATGAACAAATGCTTTTGTGAAGTATTATATGCCAAGGAGGGGGATTTAAAAAAGCTTCCAGCTTTCATTCCAATCCTTATTAGAAACCGTGTACATTTATGCATGATATCTATTGCAGAAATAAATATGTTTAAACCAACAAGAGCATTTGCTCCATAGGAGCAAATGCTCTATTTATCACAAAGGTTTCAAAACTACATAATTCTAAACAGTTTCCTCTTTTCTAGCAAAAGCTATTTTTCGGTAAATTTATTCAAAGAGGTTGGGTCTTAAAATAGTCAAGGAGGGAATGCAACAATGAAGGCTGTTCTCTTGCTCTGGATTGTCCATTGTTTGAGTAAAGAATCCATTAACTCCTACATGTAGCAATTGTCAGAGCAGAGGAAGGAATGGGTTAATCGCCACTACTCTGCGGCGTTCCGACTGGTTCATCAGATATTCTGATACATTCCGTATAATGTCTCGGCGATATCGCTTTACAATTTTGTTCCAGAATGGCGATATTAATCCGATTTACGATATAATATGTTCAGGGAAAATTTCGGAAAATGGCCAAAGCAGTGTAATTTCAATGGCTAGGAAATGTTTTGGAAAATAGCCATGGAAGTATAATTTCAATGGTTAGGAGATGTTGAGCTCTTTTGGCGCCAAATAAATTTCCTTTGTTCTCATACACGTAAGTGATGTATCAACCAGTTTAGATCCTACTGAGATGCACAGTTACTCGATATCTTATCTGGATCCAAACTGTTTGCTTAGATAATGGCAGATTCGATCAGGGCAATGAGCTATGCGAGTCATTTACCAAATGACAGATTCAAACAGTGTAGTAAGCCCTGCAAGTCGTTTTCCGACGATTTCTGTGGCGAAAGCGAGTTAAATATCCGTGTTATTTATAGACAGATTAAACTTAACGTGTAATCAGCTTTGATTTGAATTTGTAATTATTAAATTATTATACCACATTTATATAGCGCTCTTTTCACACAGGATATGTGCGTTCAAAAGCGCTGAAAGTAAAGTACCTAGTTATAGTCTACTTTCAGTCCGAATGACCGCTCAACCGACTGTACATTTTGTTCTGTCCACAATTTGTTCCGAAACAATTTCATTTTGCAAATGATCCAAGTGCTAGAGAAATTACTTCGTACCATGCCACATACTTTATGGTTTAACCCTTTCCTCCATAAATAAGCCTTTCTACGCCTATCACCTATTGAAATGTTTGTGATAAATAGAGCATTTGCTCCTATAGGAGCAAATGTTCTATTTATCACAATGGTTTCAAACTAAAAAATTCTTAAAATCTTCCTTTTCTCTAGTTAATGCCTCTTTTCGATACATTTATCGAAGAGGTTGGATCTAAAATAGCTTATGAGGGAATGGGTTAACGATTTGAATGCTGAATCTTTAAAGTAGAATGCACTGTTACCGTTTAACAATTTACCTATTCAATATTCATGTAAGAATTGATGACATCATGAATATTGATTAGATTTTTTTTTATAATGGCATATGAACACAAAATATTTTGGTCCATGCAGAAACCGTACAGTCAGATGATATTATACCATAAGCGAACAAAACGCCTGTAGGAGCCGTCTGATCTGTGTTTACTCTGTTTGCAAAAGTGTAGAAGGGTGTTTATGATGAAGGACAGGGTTAATGGTAGAGTCCAATCCGCGTTAAAGGTTATCATGTTTGAAAGGAGTTTGAATGCCAAACAGTGCAGACTCTGACCAGAAAGCGTCTCTAGAAACACTCCAATCTGAATCTACACCGTTTTAAAAAGACAATTGATTCGTTCCCCACATCCAATGGGTTAACTTTCTGATAAAACACAACTTAAACTTAACCCTTCGCTTGCTATTCACGTCAATATACCTACCTGTAAATAGTGAAGACCCAGATGAGACAGATCCTGCAGTCTCATCAGGGTCTGCACTATTTACAAGTTGATTGTGTAACCAGTGCATTATACAGCAGTGATTTCACAGCGAAATACTTGTAAGTAGTGAAGATATATGTAATTATACAACAGGGCATGGGTAAAGAAGGAGAAACGTTTTTTAAAATTCAGCAAGAGAAGGGTTAAACTTAATATTCATGTTTTCTTTGTTTAACCCTTTCCTTCATATAAATGTGTGTTCACGCATTTGCAAACAGAGTAGACCCAGATGAAACGGCTAATCTAGGAACCGTCTGATCAGGGTCTGCTCTGTTTTCTTATTGGAATGGGATAGATATGTTACTTTACTTTCTAAAATGGCTACAATGCTCCACCTTCCATGGATATTCAGTAGGTATTGGGATTTGAAATAAACATAGAACAGGGAAAGGGTTAATCAATCTTGTTGTTGATGTTTTGTCCACTGTTTAAGATGTATAAGATTTCAATAAAATAGCTATATTTGGAGATTGTGTTTTTCAGGGACAGAGAAGGACAAATTCAAACATTTATTGAGCATATCCACTCGTTTTTACAGAAACAGAACTTGCATTACATGGTGTTCCTCGTTGAAATGGCAAGTTGCATTTTCTTGTTCATTCATTGACAGTGTTCCAATACGTTAAGCCTATGAATCATATCCCTTGCTTGTTTGTTTAATGAGAAAATATAGATCTGGCTCTACAGTTTAATTTCTGTGATAGCCAACATTCTCATACGCCATTGTAACAAACCAGTCTATTGTCGTTTACACACACAACCACTCTCTCACTATCTATTTCACGTGAGTCGCTCCGCAATGAAATGTTTTAGTTAATGTAAACAGTATCGTTGCAAATTTATTAGGGGGAACATGGTATTTAATTTTGTCGGTTAGTTATGCAATGTACCGACATTGACTGTGCCGCTGTACCTAAGTGACGGTGCCACCGG